>OZ022556.1:75628340-76228340 GCA_963991005.1 Barypeithes pellucidus
TTTCTAAAAACTAAATAAGTTTGTACCAGGGAATCTCTGATGTGGAATCCATAGACGATATTTTTTAACAACAGCTGTAGCGTTCCCATTACAAAAACCATAAATAAACACCATATTTTCATAGTACCCATTCTAAATTTGAATAAGTGTGTGGCATTTTGTAACACTTTAGTCGCACAAATTCGAAAATTTAATGTTAAATCACTTTTACAATAAGCTCGAAAATAATTGTTCTGACTGGGTATCAGAACAATAAAATTATTCAAACGATGTTGAACCTCGAACGGATTAATTTAGATTGCCGGTGCGCCATAATATGTAACGTGAAGTAAAATACACTTTTTTGTATAACGTACCTGACTTTTTGGTTTCAGATGGATTTGAAAGGATATTTTTATTTTATTTACAAAGACGTAAGATTCGATTTTTTAACTAAGCTATAACTTCAAATCAAATGAAAATGAGATGACCCACGAGTTTCTTACATTATTTTCACAATACAATAAGCCCCTGGAGATTGGTCCGTTCCTCCAGATTCACCTTGCATACAGGGTGGCAACTAATTAATTGACTTCTGTGAATATCTTTTGAACTGTAATTTCTACGAAGTTGGTTAAATTAGTGAAATTGTGCCGTTTTTTTTTTATTCCTGCGATATAGGGGGATTTTTTATAATTAATTTCTTCAATAACTCGAAAAGTTTTGATTTTAAAAAAAACCTTTTTTAACAAAATCTTCACATTTTTTCTTTTCTATATATCTACTATCGTTAACAGCTTTTATGTTATTTTTTATAATTTATGTTCAACTTTAAATTTTTAAATACAGACTTGGATTTATAATTTTATTTTTTGAGAGTATTTATTGCCTAATGGCCTTAGTTTCGCCACATATTATACATCATCATGAAAATTGAGAATTTTCTAAATAAAGCCCTGATTTTTTAAACTAATACATACAGGATAATTTGATTTGATGTAGCTATAATTGAGTAAAATTAAAACTAGTAAAAATCTTTCAATTTTAAAAAATAATATTAACCAGATTTCATATACTACAACGTGTCCAAGATAAGGAGGGCCAGTACAGGGATCTCGGAAACCGTAAGAGATACGAAGTCGGTTAAATGGAGGTAAAGTTGGGCATTTACGTGCTTTGTAATTTGCGGTTTAGAAAATTTTAAAATTCCGAGTACTTACGGAGATATCCGGAAAAAACCCAAATTCTGAATACTCGTTTTATTGTTTTCCTGGATTTTTTTGATATCGAATTCTAAAGTAAATTGCACCGACGAGTCGCCTTCGAGTGCCATTATCAGCTTTCTTTTTTAAATACGGTCCTGTTATCCTGATATTGGAATTTGAGAGCCTTTTTCTTCCGAATGCAACGATGTATGACACATTATGGTTTAATGACGTTTCGAAGGTTTTTTGAACAACATCAGGATATTTTATAATACGGTCCTGCATTTCTCCTAATTTTATAAATCATATCTCATAAGTAAGCTCTAAATATTTACTTATGTTGGACTAGTTCAATAAATAACAAATAATTTAATAATAAACCACAAATAAGTGAACAAAATACAGAAACATTATTTCAAACTTCTGTTGATTCGGGATTTAAAAGAAAAGTAAGCGTTTGAAAGAAAAAAATTAAGATGGTGACGCGTGATTAGTTTCACTTGACATTCCCACTGTGATCGTTTGAAAGCGTTTTAAGAGGTTTTCTATTTTCCAGAAAATATGAAACATAATTTTACAAATGCTGAAAAGTTTAATATTCTATCGTGTTTTATTTTATCTCAAAAAAAACTGTTATGTGGCAGTTAGAAGATGTTATTTGTGCTTAGAGAATAACGGAAATAATTTTGAACACCTGATTATGTAATTCCTTACTTTTTTCGTTGTTCGTTTTATTACTGTTTCGGTATGATTTTTGTTCACTTATTTGTGGTTTATTATTAAATTATTTGTTATTTATTGAACTAGTTCAACATAAGTAAAAAAATCTAAAGCTTACTTATCAGATATTATTTATAAAATTAGGAGAAATACAGGACCGTATCCCAAAATTTCCTGATGTTGTTCAAAAAACCCTCGAATCGTCATTAAACCACAATGTGTCATACATCATTGCATTCGGAAGAAAAAAGCTCTCAAATTCCAATATCAGAAAAACAGGACCGTATTTAAAAAAAGAAAGTTAATAATTGCTCTTCGAAGACGACTCGTCGGATTACAAAACAATTAACGCTGTTAGATAGAGCGAAAAAAGTGGCAATGTAAAAGTGCAATTAACTTTAGAATTCGATCTCAAAAAAAACCCAGGAAAACAATAAAACGATTTTTCATAATTTCGGTTTTTTCCGGATATCTCCGGAACTACTCGGTATTTTAAAACTTTCTAAACGGCATATTATTAGGCACGTAAATGCGCAACTTTACCTCCACTCCGTATCTCTTACGGTTTCCGAGATCCCTGTACTGGCCCTCCTTACCTTGGACAATAAAAAATAGCGTTTATTTAAAGAAAGTATTTCGAAGTATCTTAAAAAACTAGTTAAATAAACCGATATTTTAAAGTCATCCCTATCAAATTGACTATATACGGCATTAAATAATTTTAATGATCTAGATATTATGACAAGCTGTTGAAAACCATACCCTTTTATGTTTAGGTCTAAAAAAAGATGCTCCCATTTTATTGCCTTACTCTCGATCCCACAAATGTCAAACGCTATTTCCTAACGTTATTTATATTTTTGTACATGTGGTTATTTTTAAATAGTAAATTATACACCGAGGTGGGAAGTGTTTCATTACTGTCGAAAGTTCAACTAAATCTTAAGACTTTAATAACACTTTTCACCGAGACCAGTGTCGTATTTGCAATCACTTTTACTTTGCTATATTATTATTTAATAAATGATATTGAAATGATATACAGGGTGTTTCAAAAAACATGTGCCACCGCTCATGTGGTGATTCTTTACCGAAAAATAAGACAGCAGTTCCTATCAACATCGTTCCGCATATGCCTTGTTTGAAAGATACCGAGTGTTATTTAATTTTTTCGGTGATTTTAAGCTATTTTCGAAACGGCTTTAGTAATTTTAGCGAAACTTGGGTTACCAATAGTACAGGGTGTCCCATTTTCGACACTTTTATAGGGTATCTCCGTAGCTGTCAAAAAAATAATGTAGGTGTCATGTACTCTTTTTGGGTCAAACGTAAAATGATAAAATCAAAATTTGAAAATTTTCGCTTGCGTAAGAGATACGGGGGAAAATCAAAAAATGACAATTTCAAAATTACCCTATATTTTCTTATTTAAAAGAGATACAGAAAAATGTTTTATACAAAAGTTTATTTGTAATGATTTTTTAATTATCTGCCGTATTTAGAATAAGTATACGCAGTCAGGTAAAAAAGTTATCGGACCTGAACCCATTTTTTTAAATGGAACACCCTGTATATTTTAATTTATAAAGATACCATTTTAAATTCTCTTTTCAAATATATAACACACCATGGATAATATTGATTTCCTAGGCGATTTATTTAAACTATATTACTTTAAACCACAGTAGGCCATATAGCTAATATCCTAGAGACAACTATGTTCACATTCTAGTTGTTATTAACATTTAATGTCAATTTCATTTTTACATATTCATTTGTGAAAATGACTTATCAGCATTTTTAAAAATTTGGTATGATATCTATCATCCATGGTGTGCTATAAATTTGAAAAGAGAGTTTAAAATGCTATCTTCTTAGATTAAAATATACAGGGTGTTCTATTTAAAAAAGTAAGTTTAGGTCCCATAACTTTCTTACCTGACCCCGTTTACTTATTCTGAAAACGGCAGATTATTCAACAATTATTATAAATAAACTTCTGTATAAAACATTTTTCTGTATCCCTTTTAACTAAGAAAATATAGGGTAGTTTAGGAATTGTCAAGTTGTTGATTTTCCCCCGTATCTCTTAAGCGAGCGAATATTTTCGAATTTTGATTTTACCATTTTAAGTTTGACCCAAAAAAACACATGACACCGATATTACTTTTTTGATAGCACTAACCATAAAGGATTCGAAAATGGGACACTCTGTACGTAAAATAGCATATATTGCAGCAATAAAAATGTGTGAACAGGTTCTCTATGGGCGTGCTCTAATAATGTCAGTTTGTGTTGTCAGGCGAAAATCCTCATTTTTAGGTACTTTTCATAACTTACATTTCATTAAATTTACTAAAAACATTTCAGAAACATCTTAAATCTTTCAAATATAGGCCAACCCATGTTAATAGGAACTATTTGTCTTATTTTTGGGTAAGGAATCACCACCCGAGCAATGGCACATGTGTTTCGAAACATCCTGTATAATATACCTGACAATAAATTTACAACTCAGCAGAAATTATTTGTTGGAACTTCAGTTTAAAAGCAATTAGAGTAGGCAATTCTTCTCTTGCGTCTGCAATGGCGATTGCACGTATTCATGTGCAGTAAGCCGTTCTCGGCGCATTGCCAGCAGTCAGAACAGCAGTTGGTACTGTCGAAATCCCTAAAATACCCCCAGAATTAGAGATGGGCAAATCTGTTCGTTTTGATTACCAGTTAAAGGAGCTACTACTACTTACAAATAGCAGCTCAAAAAAGTTGCGACGAATTAGCACTACATATGCTTAATAAAGAATGTGAACTGCTAATTTAAGTACCAGTTAGTTTCAATAGCCATTAGCTGTTCATAGCTGCTTCGACCAAATAATAAACAGTTAAAAATAATGGAATAATCCATCTCTACCCAGACTTGCAGCGGCAATGGCAATTAAAATGGCGCACGACCCATTTCTGCCAATACAATACTAATTGCGCGACCTAATAGACAACGGTGTACTGCTCTTGATTCCGTGTAATTTTAGTTGACGCCAGAGTAGAATTGCCGACTGTAATACGGATTCCATTCTCGCATTGCGCTCGCACTGCAAGAAGTATTGTGCCAGCTGATCGAGATCGCGCATACATGCAATTACAATTGATATTGAAGGCACAAAAGAAAAAATTGCTGACTTAATAAGCTTTAAAAAACAACACTACTTTGCCGATTTAATCGAATTTGTAGCTTGTATAATAAGAATGTTAGCAATAGCAAACATGTATTTGAGAGAAACATTAGGAAGAATGATGGTTGGTTGGTTAAAGGCGGGGGTCAGTTTAAAGGCCCGAACTTCAAATCACTATCATAATCATATCAATAATCATATTATATACAATAATCACTAAATCACAGTAACCTTCTACCAAGCTTGTCATGTTTGAGGTTGTCACCACGTTGTATGTTCCCGAAGATATTTTGTCTTCTACGGCACAGCGGTACGCAGCGGTACATTATGTGTGAGGCGGTTTCATCCTCTTCGCCGTAGAGTTTACGTTCAATGGATCCGTTGTTTATCCCTATCCGTTGAACGTGTTTTCGCAAGTGGCAGTGGCCTGTTAGCAGACCCATCACTTGTTTCAACTGGGGCCGCGTCAGGGTTAGTATCCCATTCGATAGTATTTTCGATGGTTTTCCAATTACGGCCCGTGCGTGTATTTGACCAGGTAACTCTTGTCATCGAGATAGGTGTTGTTTTTTCGACCATCTATTTAATGTTGTTTTTGTTGCCTGTTTTGATATTCCAAAAGCCGGTTCGGGGCCCCTCAGACTTTCAGCAAATCCGGCTCTCGCTAGTTCATCCGCTTTTTCATTTCCTAATATCCCGGAGTGCCCAGGGAGCCACAAGATTTCCACATTGTTCCGCCTGGCCGCCCGTACTTCTAGGTTGGTATGGCACTCCAGTGTAAGTTTTGAAGTAAACCGATTGGAGTTCAGAGCCTTAAGAGCAGCTTGGCTCTCCGAAAGGATGTAAATCTTTTAATAGTGGTAGCCCTTTTCAAGATTTTGTAGTACACATACTTTTATGGCATGAACTTCCGCTTGGTATACAATAGCGTAGGTCCCCAGATTAATGCTCATGTCCATCCTGGGCCTTTCCCCAAATATACCTGCGCCCACACCGTTGGCGGTTTTTGATCCATCGGTGTACCAAAGTAGACCCTTGTCAAACGACGGGGATGCACTGTTTGTCCATTTATCAAAGTTCCGGTCAATCTTGAAAGGCTTTGGGAAATCGTATGTTGCTTTCATACGATCAGTTTGCATATCCAAGAGCTCATCGTTATGTGTCCAATTTTTATGGGGTGTTGTGTCCATTCCCCATTTGTGATCATCAGAAAGAATGATACTTTTATAATAATTTTAATACTGTATACAAATGATGAAAATTAATTTATTATTCTTTTAAAGCAAATCTAAAGTACAGTAGCTAAAATTAAATCAAAACAGCATACTTTACTACGGTAATTGCCGTGATGAGGCGCCAACTTTCTATCAAATTAATATTTTCAAAAAACACCCATACCTATGTGACATAAATAGTGTCGGACTGGGAGTCATTTGGCGCACTGGACAAAAATTAAATTAGGCTTAACTATATACTTTTTTCTAGGTTTTATTCGGGTTTGTATGCATTGTGGTTTCATGGTGGTTAAAAAATTTGTTGTCATAAGTATCAGCAATAGAAAGAAACTTGCCTATTAAATATGATATAACATTATTTATCATAAATTAAAAACATTTATTATTATAAATTATTTCAGAACAGAAAAACGGTAATGCTACAACCAGGAAATTTAGCACTTTATTTATTAATCCAGAAATAAATTATCGTTTAATCGGTGTCCATTTTTCGGTGGTTTTACGGAGTATCTCCGTTATTAGTAAAGGTTGCGGTTTTTGCAACACTTTGCTACTTTACAGAAGATTTGATAATAATTGATTTATTAATTCGTTAGTTCAAGTATTTAGATTAAGGTAGTTCAATATATTCAGTTTAGGTATTTTATTCCATGACAGGAAGAATACATGGTCGCACTCTTCTCGCTCTGGACTGATCAGAGCATTCTATAGACAAACAGGAGGGCCCGAGGAAAACACATAACAAAGGGAAATTAGGATATCTAAGGTATTTCAAGAATCATAATTTAATGTTCTTTTGATGTAGAGAGGACATTATGGTCATCTGTATATTAACATCATTCAATTTCGATAAATCATGCAGTATGTTAAGAGGAGCCGATATATGGCAATATTCTATTAAAGTATGAAACAAAAGATGCTTCACTTAGAATTTTTCTAGGCCTCCTCGTTTTTGAAATACGGGTGTGTTCGGGTTTCTTTTTGAAAATTTTACATTTTGGGACATCCCCTTATTTCGGCTACTTTGCAACTTATCAAAAAGAAATAAAATGTTCTCTTTGTAGTTTATTACTTGAAATCCAGTAACTAACGATATTTTCTACGTTCAATAGTTTTCAAGAAAAAAACTTGTTTTTTTTTTGTTAATAATATAGGTAACTCTTTATCAAGCTTCTCAGAAATATATAATCTTAAAATTATGCCCGAAATTTACATTTTGTCAAAAAAATATACAATTTTTTTGGGTAAACTATGACGGAGATACCCCGTAAAACTATCGAAAACTGGACACCACACTTTATTGTTCCAAATCATTTTTAAACCAAATTTGCAAGAAATATTTACAACAGTTTAAGTTCAGGTAAAATGACATTAAAAGTAATAAGCTCGAATTAAAATATCATACAGAACAGGTTAAAATATGAAGTTACCTTAAACAAGTTTCAAAAATAAGTTCGTTCTTTTTTCAAATAATTGGAACTTACATGTAAAAGCCGACTGAAATTCCTTGTATTTCCAACATAAAACACTTTTTAAGATTTTTTTTGATATTTCATTGAATACAGAATTTATAAATAATTTTCTGACCAAAATGTTTCAATGCAGCTAGTAACTGAATATCAATTTCTTTGGTCAGGTCATGGAAATAATTTTAGAAAATGGAACATAAATTATATTTGGATGGAAGCAATGTATTTCATCTTAATTTGTTAAAAAATATGTGAAAACATTATCAACATCAAAAGAATAGCTTACTCTAGTACTAATAATCTAACAAAAATAATTATTTTTTATTTTTTAACAAATTAAAGATAAAATATATATCTTTCACCCAAATATCATTTTCGTTACATTCTAAAAAATTATTTCCATGGTCAACTGACTGAAAACAGTGATATTCAGTTATTAACTGCTTTTTTTATGATCAAACACAAGCACTATAGGAAAAATCCTTTAGGGCACTCTGGAGGTGGTGCGTGTGCGAATAAAGCGATTCACGTTGGTTTTGAGTCGTTGGAGGTTATATTCGTTGGGAAAAACGACCTCGGGAAGGTCGTTCCATAAGGATGAAGTCCTCCAGATGAAAGAGTTCTTAAATCATGAAGTTCGAGGAGTAAGTAAGCTTAACCACATATGGATGGGCGGCAGTGGTTCATCGTGTATTTCTGCTGTTCGCTGCTCCGGGCGGAATTAAGAGGGCAAGGTCAGCCGAGTACTTTCCATGAAAATATCTGTAAAAGAGAGTCAAATCCCCAACCTGTCTTCGATGTTCTAGGCTATCGAGGTTCTTCGTCAGCTCATGGTCCCCGATTAGATGAATGGCCCTCCTTTTGATCGAATCCAGTAGCCGAAGGGTATGTTTGGGTGCAGAGCTCCTGACATGAGAACAGTACTCTAGTGATGGTCGAATCTGGGCTTTGTATAGTGACAAAAGTTGTTGAGGTGTGTACAACTTTTTAGTAACATTTTCTAAAAAATATTTCTTGTTGAGAGTATAATAGCCTTCTTAGCCTACCCTGTATAATATTCTAATTCGATCTTATTACTTTTAAATTAGTTTTACGAGAACTTGTACTTTTCTAAATATTTCCTGCAAATTTGGTTCCAAAATAATGTGTAAAAGAATAATGTGGTCACTGATTCGATCCACCGTATAGATAGCTACCAGGAATCTTGAAATTGCCACTTGTCACCATTTGGCTCAACGGAGATTTTTTCGGCGGGCCAGTCCGACGCTGGACATAAATAAATACTGCAAGTTGGTATTTGCTGTACCTACGCTTATATCTACAGTAAAGCTCCAATATTATTTTTAGTTACACTAGAGGTTATTGTTTTCATTCCACGTGTCTATTTCAGTAAACAAATCCTTGCGAAATGTATAAATAGGAAGAAAATACGAAAATTTTATACAGGGTCTTGCAAGAGTGCGTCATCCTTTCATTATACGAATTAAGTTAGGAATTCCATTCATACCCTGATTTTACATTGTCTCATAGGATGTATTTCAGGAAAATATTTTTCCATATACAGGGTGGCACAAAAAAGTGTGTTAACATAATGTTGATTTTTTTTAAATGCATCATCCAGTATTTTATTTCATATTTAGGTTCGTATTAGTGTAGCTAAAATATTATTTAATTTGGGCAGTTTAAGGAAAAAAGTTTTGTAGTCCTAGAAAGAAACAAAAAACATTCTAAAATTATGTTTTTGAGTCCACAGGTCCAATAATCTATTCATAAAACTCTTGGAAAGTGAAGCTGTGATTGTGTGAAATGCTGAAAATCAGCAATGGGTGGAAGAGAGAACTACATGTTTGTGCGCTGAATGGCAACAATGTTGAAGTCTGGTTATATCAGATGGTTAACTATTAAAACATAACCATACTTACCGATGGAAAAATGCACCATGATTGTTTATAATAAAGACGATTTTTCACCAATAATCACAAAAACCGCAATACAACCAAAATATATAACTACTTCGTTAGAACACCAACGCCGTAATTTTTACGAGATTTTTAGTCATTCATAGTTTGTCTTTTGGAATCCTAGCGCATAGTAAAATAAAAATAAATGTTGCTAGAGTGCAGTCGGGTTAGTTCAAAATTCGTTTGATTCTTTCAAGTATAATAATATTTTTTAAAAGAATCTCTCATCTCCTTCTCACAGTTTATAGTAAAATTATTGGAAAATAAATTTATTTTAAGAGCGATTGCGGATTAACCTTAAACCAGTTGTAATTGTCAAATTAACAAATTTTTAATTGGGATTTTGCAAGATACCTTTGCGATAAATATGACAATCTGGCTATGCCGCAATAATGGCCGAAAGAGCTTGGAAAGTCTGTTTGTATTCGTTGCGTAGGCTAGAAATGTACATGTTTCTATCTGGAGTTTTAAAAGATCTTTGGGTGAGTCTTATAACAAAAGATCTAGAGATAATATGAATCCAATAGCGTGCATACAGGGTGTTCATAATAGGTTTCCAAAAACAACAAATTTCAAAGTAAGTTTTCTAACAATTTTCAAATGGAACGTTGTATATTATTTTGCGATTTGAGTTAAATTGGTTTGTGGTTTTATGATAATATCCGTGTTTTGGTGCGTGTATTTACAGTTCTCATTCATTCTTCTTTCATTATGCATTCATTCGTTACTCATTTATTCTTATGTACAGCTGATTCATAAGTTCGGTTTGTGTTTGTTTACATTTTTACCAGTTTAATATACATGTTGTGGTTGTTTCCCGGTATTAGAATGAAATCATATTAGTTTGCAGGACAGGTATTTATACTGTTAGCGGGGCTAAGGATGCTGCTGTACATCCTGGACCAATAACGTTTGGGTAGTTAATTTTAATTTGGGAGATTTTGATATTTGTGGATTTTTAGTCATTGCGAAAACATAAATATATGAGACATTGTTCTAAAGTTAGATTCATAGTTGCCGTAACTTAAGGCCAATTTATAAACTTGACGTGCCGTTTGCCGGTGCCGTTCGACGGTGGCCGTTACAAATTAAAAACATTGAAATGCATAGATGACGGTGCCGTTTGACGGCCGACATAAACCAATTTTATATTTTTTCGGTGGCCGCCCCATCCGTAGCAACGTTCTTAGCAAATTTACAGAGTCAATCAAAATCATGTTTGCATGTCACGTGATATTTAGTAAATATTATTTTACTTCATACCATCTTATTAACCATTTTAAAGTGCACTGTTGATAAGTGTGGATAGTATCATTCAGATAACATAAGCACTAAAATTAATACAATCACATAAAAATATACAAAGACCGAGAAAAACAGGTTATGTTATTAAATGTCCCTCTCTCTATAATATCTCATTAAAATATTTTCCTTTTCCTCCCGAACCCACTGTGCAGCCGCCCCCCTCCCCGCTGAATTAAAGTTAAAAAATATACATTGATCATTGTCCCTTGTTATTCCACGACAAGTTAAAATTATAAATTTAATGATTTGTTAACTGGGTACTATATCTTACAGTTATTATTATTATTAGTTATTTTACAGACGCCATAACAATGGAGACTTTCTGCAAGTCCAGTAATTGATTCTTCAAACGTTGAATCGTTGCTATGAATCAAGCAGTTCTTAAAACAAAAATTCTAGCTTGCTGGGAAGAAAAGAATTTCCACGAAAATACGATAACATTTTTGATTGAATTCCAGAGATCTTATGTTTAAAGACTATTGGCGTCTTTGCAAAAAGTTCCTAATAATAATTACATTCGTGGTATGTGGCTTAACTTTAAAATAGAGTTATGTACTTTTTAATTTATTTATTTATAGGTTCAAAACAATATCGTGGTAATTGAAATAAGAATAATTATTGTCGGTGTTCTTGAACTATCAGAACTGCGTATACTAAATATAAATTATTTATGTGGGGCACTGGTGAAAATAGAAATATTATATAGCCTATTAAAACGACACGTTGGGTAAAGTTTTTCAGTACTATATATACAGGGTATTATGGAATGGACGTATTATATTTAAACCGGCAATTCCTGAGATAAAGACAAATTGAAAAAAAATAGCCATAAATGGGCGCTTTCAATTCATTCAGCGGTACAAGTGACCTGACGTCAAACCAGAAAAACGCCTGTGTGATACTGCGATACATGTAAGCAATCAAGGAATTCTGGCCGGTGTTGTCATATGTACACCTTAAACTCTTTAGACAAAATAAAATAATTTAAACACTTTTCCATTCTGTAATACCTTTTTGTACAATTAATTGACGAACATTTACGACGGACTATGTTTTAAACAACCCGAAAAAACATATGGAATAGTAATAGCCACGTACGTCACTAGGTCAACTACCAATGGCCTCTTGACGCCTTACATCGGCTGAGCGAAGTAATTTCATATAGCGCCGCACGCTTGCGTCTGTTAGTTGAGGACCAACCAGCGGCCGGATACATTGTGTCTCGTCGATCACCAACACACTCTCAGCAATCCGCTCTGTTTTTTCGGTTTACGCGTGTATCTTGCCCGTCCATAAATAATCTTTGAATATTGTTTTTATTGACGCGTTTATTCTGGACGTCAAATTTCGTCGCGTGTAATAAAATCTAATAATCTATCGTATAATCCGTATTATTGTATTTTCAAAGGCTAACTATCGGTTCTGTTTCACCATTACTGTGTGTACATAAAGTGTTTCTAGGAGTGTTCCCATAAAAAAGAAAAATAACTGATTTTGTTTGTGCCTGGATTTCCTCGCTCTTTAGGTATAAGGATGAATACAAGTAGGTAGAAAATAATGTATTTTTATAATTTTATATGACCTTGACTTTATTTGACCTTGCCCTCTTAATTCCGCCCAGAGCGGCGAATATTAGAAATACACGACGAACCACAGCCGCTCATCCATATGTGGTTAAGCTTAGTACTCCTTGAACTTCATTATTTAAGAATTTTTTCATCTGGAGGACGTCATCCTTATGGAACGACCTTCCCGAGGTCGTTTTTCCCAACGAATAGTACCTCCGACGATTCAAACCCAACGTGAATCGCTTTTTGCGCACACGCACCACTCCCAGAGTGCCCTAAAGGATTTTTCCTATAGGGTTTGTGTTGGATCATAAAAAAGAACGTGTGGCAGTGCTGAAATAACAACCGATTTGTGCATTAACGGCAGTTGTGTCCATGGCAGGAAAAAATATAATTTCACACCAGAAAATTCGATTATTGTACCGAATAGTAAAAGGAACATGCCACTCATGCAATGCACATTTAATAATTTTACTTTTGATATAAAGAAAATGTAATTTTGTATAATAAAATATTGTAAAATTAAATATCTACCTTTACTTATGTGTGTAGGTATATATCCGGGAAGAAAAGTAATTCTTGTGCTTGTGTTTGACCATAAAAAAAAAAAGGAATTTCAGTTTTACATTAAGTTTGGCAACATTGCCATTGGCCCTGGGTGAAATGTTGTACAGTAGCGCGGACTGACCAGTGAGTAAGGGGTTTTATTACCCCACTTTTAAAACGGTCGATTTAAAAAAAATTAAAATATGTAGCGCTTCTCTACGACACCCAAGGAGTCACCCATTTAAATATAATACGTCATTTCTATAACACCCTGTATAAGTTGACTTTAAGTTGGGAAATATACTTCTTCCAGTACTTTCTTTAATAGTTCTGTAATTTAAACATAACTGGTATTTCTTAAATTTGGAGTTATCTGGATATTTTTATTTCACCATATGCATTACTTAATATTTAAATTTAAAAAAAAAACGTTTCCTTAACGCTATTAGCAACTAGGCATTACGAACTTGAAAACCATTGCAGAAGTAGCACATTCCGTCCTACTATTAGAGAATAATATCATTCCGTAACATTTAGTCAAAGTCAACTAGTTTTGTAATTTAACAATTTCCAATACATGTAAGGATGCAAGTGTTTTTAAAATTAAGGCGGCTTTGCTTGGCGCGTTATGTCTTTAACTTTGACACCTCAGTTATTAGATAAAAGACGACATTTCTACCTATTATCAATACACCATAACACCACGCGTTATATCTTTAACATCATGTCAGTTTGTGCACTCTCAAAAAAATCCGGAACAGCATTATTTGTTAGGGTTTGTTCCAAAGCCATTACAGATGCCTTGAAACGATAAGGCAGTCGCCCGTCGGATTTACTGGTTGAATATTTTGGTGCTTCTAGGTAATCCAGGTAGGGAAATACCGAATTTCTTGTCATTGCTATAAATATTCGAAGGTATGAATGATGAATGTTATGTCATTGTTGTCATAGAACCAGTCATTAATTCGAATACCTCCATGTTAACAGGGGGATTCTGACCCGAACAAATCGGAACATTATTCTATGATTCTGACAAGACTTGTTACTTCATTTTGATACTACGAAAATAGAGATATATTTTCAATTAATTCCAAACTGCCGAATTTACAATAACACCCACAGTTTCATTTCAAGACGCTGAAAGGGAAACCGGTGAGCTAAATAAAACTGAATAAAGTACTTACCGATACCATATACTAAATAATACTACTTTGTTCGTCTTCATCTATTCTTAGATATTGGCCATTTTCATCGATTTTCTGGTTAATTTATGGGTAGTTAGTTTTTGGGTTTTGAAATGAAATCTCAGTATTTGGTTTACGTTTCGGTTTATTATACTAAACCATGGTCAGAACTATTTGTTAATAAAAAAAAGGCGTATAAATATAATAGAAAGAAGCAATATTATTGACGGTGTTAGTGACTAATTTCTTATTTTATGTTTATATTAGATATGTATAGAATGACATTAAAAAATATATAAATGAATATACCTTGTATAATTCGCACACAATAAATTTAGTTACATTTTGTCTTTTTGAGTGTTGTTGGGTTTTTAACTAATTTAGTACAATAAAATAAGAGATATGCATATTTAACATTATTTACATTTTCGGTATTGGCTTTGTTTATATTTTTACAATGGTGGTTACAGAAAGGGTTTGGGAAATCTTGTATTAAGTTATTTGGCTCTATTAATGTTTATTTTTATAATGGTAAAAAATCGCATTTAGTTTGATGTAATTATATTATTGTAAATGTTACTCAGGTTATCTGTATAAGTTCTAAAATTAATAGTAGTATTATTTTTTTGATGTGAATCATTTCTTTAATATTGCGTTTTTTGTAATTTGTTTCATAATCTAGACTTGAACTTCGTCAAAATTAAAGCTGTGAAGGTAATCTAATGAATGTTTCGATAATGCAGTTTGGGATTGATTTGTTTTGTGTAGACTGGTTCTTTGAATCAATTTTTGAGATATCGTTTTGTTTGGCCAATGTAAGTTTTAGAGCAGTCGGAACAATCTATTTTGTATATCAGAGTTGTTTGATTTAATTTTGGTTCTATGGGTTTTAATTTACTGAAAAGTATTTTTGCTTGGTTATTCGGTTTTTCAGCTATGGTTATGTTATGGGATTTAAGTACCTTTTTGATTTAGTTATTTATTTCAGGCATATGCGGAGGAGATATATTTTTGTTCTTTAACGTTATTTGGTTTATGGGTTGTATTGATGTAAATTTTATTTATTCTATTTTTAATCAGTAGTTGAGTGCATCTTTTTGGATAATTATTTATTTTTAAAACCTCCCTAATTTTATTAAGGCTTTGTGATCTATTTTCAGTGTGTGATAATAGGACTGCTCGATCAACTAGTGAATTCTTCTGGTTAATATAATGATTAACATGGGCTGTGTTCCTAAAATAAGCTTTGACCGGCATGTAACGGTAGCCCATTTTTTGCTTGGTGGTCATTCTAGGTTTACTTATTTCTATGACTAAGTATTACATTAATTTTGTTTTATTATTTAAATAATTTCATTTCTCGTAAATTAATAATAAAGCCACAATCGTTGACATTGGGCGACATGTTACTGATAAATTTCTTAAATATAAATTTAATATTCATTTTAGATCCTTTGGAATAAGGGACAGTAATTTGAGCAAAACCCTTAACAAAACAGATCTTGTTGTCTCATAAACCTCAAACAAGCACTTCGTTTCATGTAAAAAAATTAATATATTTAAAGAAAAATTAATGATGACGTGTTTAAGATTCTTAAAGTAAAGCCTTTTTGTAGTGGGTTGAATCTAATTAAAGAAGGAGCAGCCACTCATTACGAGTCAAGATAATCCAGAAAACATTTTGTATATGTGTCTTTTTAATATTAAAAATAAAATTGTTATACTCAGATTTTTATTATTATAAAAAGGCTTTAAGTGCAGTTATTTATTTTTTCCCAAATACAAATGCACTTGTACCCTTCTCTAATATTTTCCCAAAATATCTCATTGAAATAATATCAGCAATAAATGAGACTATTTAAACGATTTCTTTACTTTGTAAATTTCAAGCCAATAGATGGCGGTAGTGAATGCAGGTCGGTTGCTTTAGGAGTCCATTCTATTTCCCCGTATAATCAGTTACAGTACGTTTCACGAAATTTGGATACGACTTAATGATTTCCTGGGTCGGTCCCATTGTGTCGACAAGGGCTTGGCAATAAACAAGTGAAGTATGAAGGGACGGACTAAGGAAAACAAGTAATGATATGATTATATTAATGTAATCAAATGAAATAACATTTTTTTTTTAAATATTACTAGTCATATTTATTTACATTTATAATGTCATTCTATAGATAGTTCTGTTTCGCTTTTTCTATCCTCATCAAAATTAATTATAATTGGATTAATTATACGATCCAGACTAATATACGATATTTCTACAGTTATTACGTGACGGACTGAATTTTTCCAACTACCTGGGGGAATATCATTAAAGCATTTTCGTATTAATTCTACAATACTAGAACTTAAAGTCGGAGAAATATTTTAAGACCTAACCAGTGATTTTAACTGGTGCCACATATGCTCTATGGGGTTAAAAATGCAATAATAGGGTGGGAGCCGTAGCACTGTATGTCCAATTTCTTCTGCCAATGTGTCACAAACATATACTTTTTTTATACAAAATGTCTTTAAAACTTCTAAAAGATCACTTTTTTTATAACTTTCTTCAAAATATATCTCATTCGCCGCCGTGTAGTTCTGAATCTCCAATTTTCTATTATTTGAGCTTGGAGCTTTATGTAATTGGCGACTGTGATAGCCCGCATTGTCCATTATTATCACGCCATTCTGAGGAATATTTGGTAAAAGACAATTCTTGAACCATTCCTCAAAAACTAACAAATCTTACCACAAAAGATATTTAAATATAAATTAAGCAACCTAACCTACCTGATGTGCCTATATTTAATTATAATTATTACAATCCGGTCCTTTCCAAATAATAATAACAAACGGTCATAAATAATGGGATGGCCCCAGGTACTTTTACTGCAATCATTAAGTTAAATCCATTTTTCGTGAAACAATCTTTACCTATTTTTAACATTGACACCTTAATATTGTCACGAAAAGCAATTATTTAAAATTTAGTATTGTTTTTGGTACATCTGAAAGTTTCAACTGTATTTTAAGGTTACTGCTTTCACAATAATTTTTCTACGATCAATTAAACAAAATTTACACAGATTATTTCCATCATGTCAAAGTTACTGTTTCGACCAATCAAATTGTTTAATTTACACCAATTACACGATTATTTTGATAAAATTGTCATCTTCCTTACAAGTGATAAATCTGTCTCTGTGGTTCACATTTTTAAAAAGCGTTTCTAAGTAGGCCGAGTACCTACTAGAGAATAAGTTTTAATAAATGTCATGTTTGAATGACTTTTTCTTTTAATAAATGCATTTCTTTTTTAGATTTTCTTTATTATTTACCCATGCAAAACCGAAAATTACTTTGAAGGTAGGATTTAAGTAAAAAAATATGTACTTACTGTTTATTTTCAATGTATTTTGTTATTTACCGACATTGTTGACATGTTTTCTTTTGAAATTTTAGTCACATAACCTTAAACTTGGTCAAAAGGTTTGAAGTCTAAAGTAGGGAGCATAAGCTCTATCGATATCGACGACTATCGATATTGCATATTTTAAAGTATTTCTCGAATTATTATAATATTTAATTTAGGTTCCGGAAATAGTCTTGTCAAATGTAATCAGTTATATTCATATAATTCATAGATTATGATATAAAATAACCATGCCAACGATATCTCGTAAAATTTCCAAAACAAAACTTTTCGTGAACATGAAAAATTTGATCGATAAAAAACGAACTCTATTTATACTAGCTTCGATAAAAAGTTATTTTTACCTTTTTTTACAAACAGAAAATTGCAAAAAAAAACTTCCAATTCATTGGGATTTGATCCCATGACCTTGTTTGTGGAAACCGGGAGCTCCAACAATGAGCTAATGTAACCAGAGATATTAAAATTTTGCAATAATAACTTCTGAACAATAATTACTTTGACGGGATTATGCACTATTATTAGATATTTAGAACCGTTAGATAGTTACCTGGGTATGGAACGCTAACGGTGATTGGTAAGTTTCATATCCTAACTAGGATGGATTGAAATTATATCCATTCAATTAACTGAAATAGCCTTCTTGTCAATTCCGTACATTGTTAAGGAACCAAAGACTATACATAATATGGGAGTAGAAAAAATAAATAAATTAGTTTTAACTAACGATAAATATTGTAGATTTGTTTTATTTAATTATTTTACATGTTATATTATGTAAACTTCGGTAAATATATATTATATTGTTACCACGCTAAAATTGAGAGTTCTTATTTAAAAATAACAATAACGAAGAAAGAACGGATAAAAAGGAGCTGTATTAAATGTTCCTCCCTCGTATTTGCCTCAGAAAATCATAAGTACGAAAACGAAATATCTCAGGAACTAAGCGTTTCTATCAAATATCGTTTACAGGTTTGTAAATTACATCATTGTTGGCGTGATGAGCGTTTAATAGATATTTATGGTATTATTTTAAACATGTCTAACTGAGCTAAATATTTAGCAGCATTCCAAATTAGTAAAACTATTACCCATTACACGACGTTATTATTAAACTGTATGTATTCCATTATTTCTAGTTATTGCATGACATGCTTAAATTATAAATTTAACGATTTGTTAACTGATTACTGCATTTTACGGTAATGTGAAGCCATATTTGAGTCGTAATTATGATAATAACCGTAGTAAAATGTGACTTAATTTTAAAATAGAAATATGCATCTGTAATTTAATTTAAGAAAAATTAATAGAATTTACAATAAGATATTTCTTTTGGTAGATGTAATCATCCATGCTCGTATAATTAATGTGCTGTTACGTAACTAGTTAGGAAGAATATCATATCATAGGGGACAATAAAAAAAATAGCTGTGACAGTAAATTAATTAATTATTATCAAACACAAGCACTATAGGAAAAATTCTTTAGGGCACTCTGGGAGTGGTGCGTGTGCGCAAAAAGCGATTCACGTTAGTTTTGAATCGTTGGAGGTTATATTCGTTGGGGAAAACGACATCGGGAAGGTCGTTCCATAAGGATGAAGTCCTCCAAATGAAAGAATTCTTAAATAATGAAGTTCGAAGAGTACTAAGCTTAACCACATATGGATGGGCGACAGTGGTTCGTCGAGTATTTCTGCTATTCGCCACTCTGGGCGGAATTAAGAGAGCAAGGTCAGCAGAGCACTTTCCATGAAAATATCTGTAAAAGAGAGTCAAATCGCCAACCTGTCTTCGATCGTGTTCTAGGCTGTCGAGGGTTCTTCGTCAACTCGTGGTCTCCAATCAGACGAATGGCCCTCCTTTCGATGGAATCCAGTAGACATATTTCCTCTCAGATTGATAGATAATAGACAGATTAATAGATGAAGCCAATGGGATTGCTTGTCCTGCCATCCGTGTCTAAGGCCTAATGAGAAATTCTTAGGAGGAAGTTCCATAAACGTTCAATTTTTGCTTTTATATTAAATCGCATCAGTAATTGTTTTTTTTTCAATATCAGTCATGGCCTACTCAAGACAAAATGTATATTTTTTAAGGAACGTAAATTTTGAGTATAATATAAGACTAAAACTAAAGTATTATATATTTCTGAGAAGCTTGTTAAAAACTGAATTACATTAGTTCTTGAAAACTAGAAAAAAATCTGAGTACGTCATTGAATTCTAAAAAGCTACAGGTTTTGGATAACTTACAGGATAACCAAAATATGGGAGGGTGTTCCTAAATGTAAAATTATCAAAAACGAGGACTCTTAGAAAAAAATCCAATTGGGCATTTTTTATTTCACAAAAAAGTGGCACATTGCTGTGAAACCCGCATCCTTCTCTATCTTTACGAATAACGGAGATACCCCGTACCCGCTTATATGTACGTATCATTGCCACTAGTTGTACCTACCTAAAGCATCCTTATTAGTGGATTATGATAAGGAAAAGAGAGCAGACAACAAAAAACTCAATTTATATTTACCAACGTTTGGATTTCGAATAAAACTTTATCAAGGGTCATGGAATAAAATACAAGTTATAAAAATACAGTGGAGCTCTTAATAGTTGAGGTAATAAGCCCCTAATTTAATGAAAATACGTCATAGCTTAACATTTAATAAAATATTATTGAACTGAAGACACTCAATCTTTTCTCTCTTTTTCAGAACCTTCAGTTTTAATATAAAACTAATGTAATAAAATATAAATCGAGTTATTCAGTTTAGAAATTGAGTTACTTTTATTATTACATAATTGAGATACTTACATCTATTTTATTATTGAAATATTAGCTTCGTTCGCAGAGCAGCCAGAAATAGTCAGAAACGGTACGATGTACGCGCAGCTGGTTCAAAAGGGTCACAGAAGGAAAATCACCAGAAATTCGGCGTTCGTAGAGCTAAATGTACCGATTGCCAATTGCTTTGCAACCTCCGAAAAATGTTCGATGGGCTGTTTCTTTGCTTTTGACTTGTTGTTTTTACCGATTGGTTGTATTTTTTTTTTAGTTTGGCATGTTTTGGTAGAACTTACTGTTCATTATTCTTTAAACATCCTTCCTAAAATGAAAGGCTGCCTCAAAATAGAGGGGGAATCAGCATGCATAAGAATACTTGTAGATTAAGTTAAGAAATAAATTCTCAGATATGACAGTTGAAGGTTTGCCGTTTACTTTGTACCAGTTCACAGAGGCAAAAACCAGCAACCAGTTACAAATTCATCCACAACCGAACATGCGCAGAACGAAATTTGCAACCGCCATGTGAACAGTTAGAACTGTTATTCGTATATCAAAAAGTAGTTTTTCTATTCGGGTTTCATAATGGCTACATTATGAAATGCAAAAAAATTGAATAACGTGTCACTTCATGAAACTGAAATTTTTTTTTCATGTTTCAGCAAGTTCCGAACCAGAAAGTTGTACACACCTCAACAACTTTTCACACTATGCAAAGCCCAGATTCGACCATCACTAGAATACTACTCTCATGTCTGGAGCTCTGCATCCAAACATACTGTTCGACTACTGGATTCCATCGAAAGAGACCGCAAGATGACGAAGAACCTCGACAACCTGGAACATCGAAGAAAGGTTTGGGATTTGACTCTCTTTTACAGATATTTTCATGTCATTTTCTTAATTCCGCCGAGAGCGGCGAATAGCAGAAATACACGGCGAACCACTGCCGCCCATCCATATGTGGTTAAGCTTAGTACTCCTCGAAGTTCATTGTTTAAGAATTCTTTCATCTGGAGGACTTCATCCTTATGGAACGACCTTAACGAGGTCGTTTTTCCCAACGAATATAACCTCCAACGATTCAAAACCAATGTAAATCGCACACGCACCACTCCCATAGTGCGCTGAAGAATTTTTCCTATAGTGCTTGTGTTTGATCATAAAAAAAAAAAAGTAGGGTTTGAATTTTTAGGCCTACTTCGATTTCGTTGAAATTAGTTTTCTATGCATTATGGATTCGACAGAAATTTTTTTTACTTTAAAATACTACCCTTTAACCTTTTTAAAGCTGCAATTTCTCGTTTTTCCGGCGGAGTACAACTTTCTTCCTGCCTCATTTTTATCAACTTTAATAATATATTTATTTTTAATTATAACGGATGGGAAGAAGCTTTGTTGTGTTCAATTGTTTCTATCATGGCATATTTGATACTTGTAACATTTTATTAAATTGTAAAAGTATTGCCAACCCAAAAAGAAAATATTAATTTAAATGGAAAAAATCTACTATATTTTTAAAAGTTTTTCATACTTTAAAGACCCAAATAGAAAAAGTATTATAAAATACACGGTTCATAAGACAATTAGATTACTTTAGAAAACTCGCCGCTGCACAGGTCGTTTTCTAAATTAAACGCGTGCTCTAAGATAATGTCTTATGAAACTTGTGTCTTAATATACTACCTTCCCCTACAGACCACACCTAAATTTTGTAAAAAAAAAAGTAGCCGGTCAAATGTTAGCAGGGGGGACATTAAAGAACCGCACTGTATAAGCTACCAAATTTTCAAAGGGATCCGTGGACTAGGTAGTTGTTTATGAACGTCAACTAGGCCATCCAACATCAATCACCCTGTATAGGAGTAAGTTTCTTTATCATATCCCATATATACTAGGAACAGCAAAAGTTCCACAATTATGGAGTCAAATTCTTTCCTATGCTACAGATACAAGGCCCAGTGACTTATTTATTTACTTTGAACATTTCAAACGTACCTTAAATAAATGGTTCTTAATTTTACGACAATAAAACACGTTTCCAAAACAAATGGAGCATTAAATCCATTCATTCCATGCGATGTTTAATTTTCCAAAGTAATCAGCCATTTAATTCAAAACAATAAACCGGACTTTAAGTGTTCAATTTTAGTACAAGCTTACTTTTCCGGCCATTATAAAGTATTAATAAAAGTTTGAAAATCTTCAGAGAAGCTGAAATTAGTTGAAAGAAAAGCAAACTTTAGAAACCAATGATTCTTTGCTATAGTATTTAAGCACGTCCCAATTTCTCAGCAATAATTTTAGCGTCGCTACTGGATAATATGCTATTTATAACTCTTATTACGTAATGCACTATTACCGCACTGCAATGCTCGACTTGGGTACTGTAAAAATAAATGGTTTAAATTCCGTTTTAGATAACAAAACGACTACGTGTAGCGCTAAACTGGGATATGTGGCAACAGTATTGACATAATTGTTCAATTCCGCATCCCCAGAAACTCCTAAATGCCGAATTTAGTAAGTGCAGCATATCTCAGTAACTAGTAGAGATAAAATTTTAAAATTTAGGATGTTACTACACACCCCATTAAGAAAAAAGATAACAAAATGTACGATTGTACGTGTATCGCAAAACTGGAAAATGTGGCAACATTGCCCATATCATTGTTCAATTCGGCATACCCAGAAACCTAAAAATACCGAGTTTTATAAACTTTAGCGGTTTGAAGATATTTAAGCGTTCAGATACTTTCTACTAACCGTATACCTACATGATACAATGACATAAGGCAAGATATCTAACCGTCCAATTTTCGTTTGACGTGCGCAGTGACGTCAAAGGGAGAGCGATTTTTAAATTTCTTATGGGGGATTTTTACTGCTGTCAGCGTTTTTAATTCTATTTTAAAGGTTTTGAAAGATTTTATGCATATAATGTTATATGAAATGAAAGAATAATATATTACAAGTATTCACGTATATTAATTTCATAGAAATATAACACACATTACAGCTAAAATACTACTAAAGAAGGAAAAATTGCGACAAACTTTTAAAACAACCACCGCGCCATCGAGACCGCTTGACGATAGCCGAAGCTGCTCGGCGACCCCTGCTGGTTGCCACCAGCGTTGTCAGTCTTTTACAATTGTAATATATCCATAACTATTTTAACAATTTTTAGATGTTCATTCTTGTTGTTCGGGGTTTGAGTTTCCCGTATGAAATTTATGTTCAATCTGGAGGTGCCCCCCATATCATAGGAAAGTAACGACCTTTTTCTCGTACTCTAATTACTCTGACACCGCTCTTTACTATTCTTTTTTTTTATGATCAAACACAAGCACTATAGGTAAAATCCTTTAGGGCACTCTGGGAGTGTTGCGTGTGCGCAAAAAGCGATTCACGTTGAAGGTTATATTCGTTGGGAAAAACGACCTCGGGAAGGTCGTTCCACAAAGATGAAGTCCTCCAGGTGAAAGAATTCTTAAATAATGAAGTTCGAGGAGTACTAAGCTTAACCACATATGGATGGGCGGCAGTGGTTCGTCATGTATTTCTGCTATTCGTTGCTCTGGGCGGAATTAAGAGGCCAAGGTCAGCCGAGCACCTTCCATGAAAATATCTGTAAAAGAGATTCATATCCCCAACATGTCTTCGATGTTCTAGGCTGTCGAGGTTCTTCGTCAGCTCGTGGTCTCCGATCAGATGAATAGCCCTCCTTTCGATGGAATCTAGTAGCCGAAGAGTATGATATATATATAACATATAATATATAACATGTTCTATTAGGTTTCGAACCGTTAACCTATTACTTTTGATCAAAGGTTTCTGGCAATACTGGTCGCCACGTAGTGTCGTTTGCCGTAGTTTTCCATGGAAATTTTGAAAGTTCATCACAATTTTTTCTTATGTAGTCGTGTGTGTTTATTAAAATAAACATCTGAATTTTCATAAAATGCGGTGTGTTCGGTTGTGATATGGCAAAGAAATTTGATAGAAATATAAGGTGTTTTTTTTAAGGATAAAAACAAAAAATTAGAGTGGTTTTATTTATTTTGTATTTACTTTTTAAGTATTTTCCATTGAAGCTGATGAGGATATATGTTTTCGGAACATGTATGAAAATTAAAATATTGTTTATTTAACTACTGAAGAAGACTATTAGACTATTATTACCTCTCTAATTTCGCTCCACTGAGAGATGGACTATTTAAGAAAAATAATTTAATTTGTTTATAACTACTTATGTCGTATTTTAGCATTAATCTTAGTTGTATGTAAATGAAATAAATTTCATTTTAAATGAATTCAATTGAAATTTCATTTCACATACCATTAAATGCGTAAAACCTTTTAATATCTTTAAAAGAGAGTTAAAAACGCTCATAGCAGTATAAATCTCCATAAGAGATTTAAAAATCAATCGCCCGTTGACGTCACAAGCCACGTCTCCATCGGCGTGGAACCATACCTCTTAGATCTTCATACCATGGTATATATACCAGTGTGATATTCGGGTTGTTAACATAAACAAAGTATACGCTTACCACAATAATTTTAAAGTTATTCGTTCGATTAATAATTAATTGTTGAGCGAACAAAATATAAATTTTTAAATAAAATGTCTATTTTCTAATTACTTATTCCGTTCATGCAAAAGGAGCATAATCAACTAGAACATTTGTGAGGAAACCAACGTCAGATAAAATTGTCTTCGATATAGGTAAATGATCCTTACTATTTTCGATACTTAATAATGTTGTTTATTTCAACTATTTATTAATGAATGTGTTTTTAATGAAGAGGCAAAAAATTTTCGACCTATGAATATTAAATATTTCCTAACTAATACTATTGTTCACTTTAACGTAATGCATAATTTCATAATTTAGTTATGTTAAATAATAGCAATAAACAAATGGGTAGATTAACGAACCAATAATTACAATTATAAATCTGTGCTTATAGGTTTAAGAAAACAGACAGAAATAATATTAGCATGAGATTTTCCTCAATAATTTTATTTTTTTAAATTATAAATCGTTTCTCACAATATTGTACAAAAAAAAGTAATGGATTTTAGACATGACATATTTTATTTTTCATTTCCTAAACATTCACACAAGGAAACTCTTTTATTTGTGACAAAACGATGTAATATATTATGATATATCTTTTCAATTTTTTTTTAAGCTATGTCATTTCATGTAACCTATAGGCTAGTATTGTTACTGCGAAGCAAAGTCTAAAAAATCTAACAATTCATCTGACAACAAAAATATGTTTATCGTCTATATTTCGGAATTTTTTTCCTGTTGTTTAATAGATATTTTCAATTTATTCGAAATGTTGGTCCAGTGGCGGCTCGTGACCTATGATAGAGGGGTTCACAAGTATCATGAAATTATTTTAAAACTTTTATTTTTTTGTAACGAACAAATAATTATATGCTTCGGCGTTTTAAACGTAGGAAGAAGAAAGCAATAAGAAAATGCGTTAGGTAAAACACATTTTTATCAATTTTTTTAATTTTACACAAGGAAATACAATTTTGGGAAAGTAAGTAAGGTTTTTTTTAGTGTATAGTTGCTTAAACGTAAAGTCCATTCTTAATTGTACAAAATTTATCAATAACAGCCTCATTAAAGTTTGGAATACCCTATATAAATTTTTTTCAATAGATAGCATTTCTAGGGCTCTTAGCCGTTTTTCATTCATGGAACTTCGCAAAAATGTTTGTATCGGTTTTAATGTTGAAAAACATCGTTCACCTTCGGCAGTGGTATGATAGGAATTATTTGTAAAAGTGTAAAGGAGGCAGAAAATATGCTCTGAAGATTATTTTCTATTCCATTTTTTGGTCAGGCAGGCTCTGCAACGCCGCGACCAAACAACAAACAGGAAAAACAATACATCAACAACGGTTAGTTGTGCTGCATCCCCAAAATCCAGATATTTTTTCGTGTATTTCATTTTAAAAGTCCCTAGATTTACCCTTTGTTGTCTGCGTTAAATTAATTTCGGGTTTTGGTCTTCCCGCATTCTTCGTTTGCTCTAAATTCAAGGAGCTAAAGTTATTCTTTAAATAGTCCATGGTCAAACTATTCATTTTAACTTAATAAATATGTAATATTAAAATATTGAAACATCCACGCTCGAATTACTACATACATGCTCGAACAAACAAACAAAGGCGCACTCCAAAATTGTGCGACTTTTCCTTGTAAATTCGCCATATCCCCGCTATCCAACGCCACCCGATACTGAAGACAAACTGCATTATGTACCGCTTATTTGATCGCATATGCGAGCATTTCTGGTTATCAACGGCTGGTGCTCCGGCTGGATCGCGCCACTTTGAGAGCCGTCTATATAGACGGCTCTCAAAGTGGCGGACAGTGTCGCCTAATTGAGAAAAATACACGAAGGAATTTTTTCAAGCGGAACGTAAAATCCTCATTAATTTTCTTTAATTGGAAAAAGCCAGTTTTACTACAACAGTTTGGTTTGACGGTACGATAGAATATTATAGAGGGTCGGATTTTATACAATAAATAATATTGAATGAATGTAAATTAATATTTTTTTATTCGTTTTGGGGTGCTCGTGCGCATGTGCTCCTGTGGAAGGACCGCCACAGGTTGGATCACTTGCTACGCTGGTTATCCAACACTATTGAAATGCGCATCATACAATATTTTATTTACAAACACTATTAAACCAGATATTAAAACTAAAAAATTAAAGTCATAAAAATCTAAAATCAATTGGCTTACCGGCCGATTTAAAAAAATGTGTAGGATTTCTCTAGAATATCCAAGGAGTCACCTATTTAAATATAATAAGCCATTTTCATAACACCTTGTATAGGGTCACATCTTTAATTAATTCATAACAACCGAACTAAGTAACTTTTTTAATTTTGATTCATATTCATATATTTTATTGGTGCTAATATTTTATAAAAAATGTACACAAGTCAATTCAATTCACAATACAAAATAAAACCCTAAAATATTAATCTGATACCCACAACATATAACACACCCCCAAAGTAGTAACAGTTTAAAAAATGTCTTTAAAATTACATTACAAACTACATTGATAAAATATTAAAATACTAAAAGACGACATTACATTCTAAAAATTCGCCTGTTGAATAAAAGGCCTTCGATATCAAGTATTCTTTTATTTTACATTTAAATTGATTGATTGGTAGATCCCTTACAGCCTTTGGGAGTTTGTTAAAAAAATTTTATTGCAAGAAAATTTGGTCCATTCTGGCATTTTCTTAGTCTGTAAAATGGAATTGTCAGGCTATCTTTGTTACGCGTTTGATGTTCATAAAAGTTACTATTTGTGCTATACCCTGGTAAATTAGACATTGCGTGAAGTACGTTTTCCAAGATAAAGATGCAAGGAAAGGTAAGTATTTTTAGTTGGATAAAATTTAGTTTACAGTTGTCCCTATATCCCATTCCTGCTACCAGTCTGATAGCCCTGCGCTGGAAGGCAAATATTCGTTTGGCTTCCGCAGCACCTCCCCAGACTATAACTGCGTATGAAAGTAGTGAATGGCAGAGAGCAAAGTAGGTTGTTCTCAAGACCCCAGCAGACACAGCATTTGTCAAACCGCGAAGAAGGATGATATTCCTGCTTAGCTTTCCGGCTAAGCCGTCAACATGAGCACCCCATGTCAGCTTCGGGTCCATAGTAATTCCCAGAAAGCGCACAGCGTCCTGCGTCTGCAAATTCGTGTCATGTTTTCTCAATGAGAATATCATGCACTGGGTCTTTGATTCATTAAGTATAGGATTGTTCCGTGAAAACCACCCTGCGACCCCCAACTGCACCTCAAGTGTCCTCGTGGCCAATTCATCAGAGTTATTGCTCCTTATTGATATATTTGTATCGTCAGCATAAATATTAAAGTCAGCAGAGTTGAAATTTTCTGGCAGGTCATTGATATAAATTAAGAACAGAAGGGGACCGAGGATTGAGCCCTGGGGCACCCCTACCATCAGCTCCATCCTACTAGAGCATACGTTACTCACCCTTACTACCTGACTTCTATTTCTTAGGTAAGAGGTTACAAGAGCCAAACCATTTTGATTAAAACCATAAGACCGAAGTTTTTGAAGCAAAAGATCATGTGAAACGCAGTCAAATGCTTTACTCAAGTCGCAGAAAATAGTGCTTGTATACTCCAGATTCTCAAAAGCCTCCAGGACAGATGTTACGAAACTAACCACACTAGTTACTGTACTGCGGTTCCTCCTAAAACCGTATTGGGACTCTGTGAAAATATTATTCCGCTCAAAGTACTCAAGAATTTGCACTAACATACACCTCTCAAACACCTTTGATATTATTGGAAGCAGTGATATTGGTCTATAATTTCCACAATCACTCCTATCCCCCTTATTTTTGTAGATCGGGACAACCAGAGCATACTTAAGTGCATCCGGAAAATATCCTGCTCGAAATGATAAGTTATTAAGTTTTGTTAGAGTATACAATATATTATATCCCGAACCGATTTAACCAAGGGTACACTCAGTTCGTTCTCCCTGAAAACAAAACCAGGGCCCCTAACACTGTCCTTGTCATGCCGTAATTGGGATCTTACCCTCCCAATCGGCAGATCTTCAAGCAATCTATGGGCAATTTACAAAATACTCATTGAACTCCTCACATGAAACACCAACATCATCCAGAGACCCTCCAGAATCACTTCCGCGATTCTCATTGATGATACCCCACATTGTCCTGGATTATGGGAGTTACTTATTTTATGATCATTGTGTTCAATTTTTGCCTTCTTGATAGCTTTTTTGTACTTATTCCTAAAAAAGTTACGTGCTCGTGACTTGGATTTTGTTTATAAAGTTAATTATACAAGTTTACACGTTCCCTAAAATCTCTAAGATGTTGGTTCAACCAAGGGCAATTATACTTATTTTTATTTTTTACAGAATAGTTTTTAGTGGGAAAAGCAGATTCATAAGCATTATATAATTCCCCACAAGTTTTTTTTCTCCAGGGCAAGGCAGTCATCACCAACAAATTCCCAGGAAATGCCTTCCACCAAAGCATGAAAATTCATCTTACCCCTCTGTGTTATAGGCCTGCATGTCTGATTAGTGGCAGATCCACCTACAGGCTTCTTTAAGTTGTTAATCCGCAAGAACTGTGCCCTATGGTCCGACACATTTATGTCTCTACTCTCTGCCACCCACGACTCCAGATTAAAATTTAGAAAAATATTGTCCAAACAATTCCGACCTCTGGTTGTCGCAAAAACCGTTTGCCTGAAATCGTATGAAGCCATGACAACCTGAGATCTACGGTCATCGACATCATTGGACACAAAGTTTACATTAAAATCACCAGTTAAAATTATTTTCTTACTATGACCAATAAAATTTAAAGCTTCTTCTACCTTGTTTAAAAATATACCAAGATGGCCAGAAGGAGACCTGTAAAGAGAAATAACATAGATTTTAAAATTACTTATATACAAACAGCATATTTCAATATGTTTTTCAATCGAAAGCCTTTTAAGATCAACAATTTCATTTGCTTCCACATTGCTGTTCCCCCTCTGATGTTTCCCTTGAGAAAACTGCATCCAGTCTGAAGTCCGCCACATTCATCAGATTTATCTCTTCCTCGCTTAGGCTATGCTCACTCAAACATAGTATGTCGACATTGTTTTCACTGAGAATTATTTCCAATTCATTAGTTTAATTTCTTAATGATGCTATATTGTACTGCATTAGTTTTAGTGAGTCCCCCTTTTGGTCCCTTGCTGTGAGTTTCATCTCTCTTGGCATATAACATGTATTTAAACATTTCACAAATGAACTAGAAGTCACCAATATTACAATATTAATTGTAAATATTGTTTTAAAGAATTAGTCTACTTAACATTCTAATTATGCATTTTTCTTCAACTATAATTAGTATACAAAATTATTATGTCTGTTTTATTTCAAAATGTTTGACTGGAGTATAGTGAAACATATTAATAACGTACTTATTGATGCATGGCATTTATATGCGTTATAAATTAATGTATGGATAATTTATCATTCACATGAATTTAATTAAAGTGTGTTTATATAAGCTATAATAATAAATATGTTTTTCCGGTCAAGTAAAAAATGTAATGTAATTTCAATAATAAAGTCCCGGATAGATTGGACAAACAATATTCCAGCAAACTACACTTAGCAGCAAAAATAACGCACAACCAGAAATTATACTCAATTTCAAACTTGATTTTCTCGCAAATCCATAAATCGATTTCGCAAATTTTTTTTTGAACTATAACTTTTTTCTTTGGTAATTGCACTGTGATAGAATTTTTGTTAGGCTTATACAGGGTGCAAAAATGAGAATAGCTTTTTACGTTAAATTTGAGACACCCTGTATTGAGTTTTAGCAACCACAACGGGTGTAGGATGAAATCATACTGTAGCCTCATGTTTTCTAAACATTTTGTTCCTTAAATTTTTCTGATATCTGTAATATCAAAGGTAATACACAATTTTATACCAGAACATGTTATGCACAGTATAATTTCCTTATCAACACGGACGGATATCGTACCTTCACGTGGGGGTTCTTTAAATAGCGAGAGGTATATCAGTGACATTTTGTCCCAGCACGTTGTCCCTTTCGCTCCGTATATTGGGAATAATTTTTTACTAAAGCACGATAACGCAAGACCTCATTTTGCGCGCATCGTCAATGAATATTTACATGAAGTAAATATTCGAACTCTAAATTGGCCACCGCGCAGTCCCGATTTGAATCCTATAGAACACTTATGAGATATTATTGGTAGGGCACTGAGACAGCATCAACCACCTCCTGCCAACCTGCAAGATGTCCAAATAATGGTTGCCGATATTTGGAATGGACTTGACCAAAATAAAATATCCAATTTAATATCGAGCATGACGAGGCGATGCGAAGCAGTCATTAGAAGTATAGGTGGGAACACGCGTTACTAATATACTTTTTTTGCTATTTATTGTTAATTATTGTTAGTGTTACTCTCTTAGTTTAATGTTGTGAAAATATTATTTTAATTTAAAAAAAAAACATGTTCTGGTATAAAACAGCGTATTTTCTTTGATATTACAGATATCAGAGAAATTAAAGGAATAAAATGTTTAGAAAACATGAGGCTATAGTATGATTTCATCATATACTCGTTATTACTGCTACAGGGTGTCTCAAATTTAACGTAAAAAAAATATTCTCATTTTTGCACCCTGTATAAGCCTAAAACTGAAATCTGAATAAAAATTCGATCACAGTGCAATTACCAAAGAAAAAAGCTACAGTTCAATAGAAAAATTAGCGAAATCGATTTATCGGTTCGCGAGAAAATCAAGTTTGAAATTGAGCATCATTTTTGGTTGTGCGGTATTTTTGCTGCTAAGTGTATTTGTAGTAATTTTGTTAAGTTGATGATGCCCGTTAGTCCTTTGTCTAGATCAATATTGTTCTTAGAACTGTTCACATGGGCGCCGGTAGTAGCTATCTGCTTAAGTAGGTGTATCAGTGATACAGGGTCCCCGACATTGCAAACCCGAACAAACCAACAACAGACAAAAAAAAGAACGGAAAAAAGTATACCTACCCTTTTTAATATAATAGAATTTTTGGAGTTATAAAGTTTTTAATGCATATCTATAATCGCCGGCACAAAATTCCGACACCCCGAAATTTTGGTCAAGTTTCATATTTTATAACTTTTTTATTTGTTATGCGATTTTCATGATTTTGTTATCAGTTTTTAGATCCATTTATTGTGTTTTTCTTTAAATATTTTATAAAGTAATAATTTCAAAACACCCTGTAGGAAAATTGAGGTGGATAATGTTATTTACATACAGTTTCTGGTAATCTTTGATGTATTCTAAACATTTTTGATTCGTTCCATTATCTCATTTCTGCTGCGAGCTGCAAAATTTGAAATGAAACGCTGATTTGAAGCCTATTTTTATTAAGAAAACCAAACACTAGGTATATTATAAAGTTAATTAACAAAACAATTCTAATATCGTGGATTTCCTCCTTTGCAGTAATGGCAGCTTGCAGTCTTCGTGGCATCGAATGAATAAGGTTACTTATCCTTTCTTGAGGGATAGTCTGATATTCTTCGGTCAGCGTCAGTCGTAAGTCTTGCAAGCTTTGTAGTTGTACAGGACGACGACGAACGGCCCTTTTAAGTTGATCCCAAAGATGTTCGATTGGGTTGAGATTCGGGCTACATGTGGGCCATTCCAATCTTGGAAGCCCAACTTCACTAAGATATTCGCTCACTATATATGCACTACTAACATTATCATGCATTAATGTAAATTGGTTCCCAATGAAAGGAGCAAATGGAACAACAACTTCTTGGAGGATTTCCTCAATGTAACGGTGGGCGACTAGAGCTCCATTTTCAACAAATACAAGATTGGCTTCGGTAGAAATACCCGTAGAAATCATGACTGAACCGCCAAGATGGGAGATTCGTTCTGATATGATTCAGTAAGCAGCTCTACATATTCTGTACTATACCTGCTCATGACCATCCGGCGACCTTAAACAAACCCTGGATTAATCAGTGAATATAGTATATAATACTAAAGTCACTGTCAAATATTATGTCACAATAATCGCGTACTTAACCAACGTCGATCATTTTTAACCGAAAGCTTGTCATAGATTTTCTAAATATAACATCGTTTCATTTAAAATTATACAGCTCGCAGCAGAAATGAGATAATGGAACGAATCAAAGAAGGAAATGTTTAGAATACATCAAAGATTACCAGAAATAGTATGTAAATAAAATTATACACCTCAATTTTCCTACATGGTGTTTTGAAATTAAGACAAAAAACAATTACTCCTGTATAATATAGCCGAAACGAAAGATGTTACTCTATAAACTAATTAAGGAAAAACACAATAAATGGATCTACACACTGTTAACAATATCATGAAAATCAAATAAAGAATAAAAAGTTTTAAAATATGAAATTTGACCAAAATTTCACGGTGGTAGAATTTTGTGCTAACGAGTATATATTAAAAATAAATTAATTAATTATGTCATTATTGTAACACTTATAAGAGCGAAGTTGAAGATAGCCTCCTCACTTAATCTACATAACAGGTACTTAACTTTTTACTTCCTCATTCAACACTTTATACTCAATAAGTTTCTTAATAATTTGCACTTAAAAACAGTACAATTATATTAAAACAGTAATAAGGTTAGACAAACGAGCGCAGACACAGGCGCAGGCGACTGATGCTAATTTAAATCGCAAAACAATGGGTCTGATATCCAAGGGCACCATATTGAATAGTTTAGCGATATTAAAACTTAATGATCTTTCAAAGTAGGAAGATATATGTTCGGGTTTGTTCGGGTTTAAATAGGGATGGGCAAATGTTACAGAACGGCTTAATTAATGGAGAACGAAAAGTGATATTAGATCCTGATTTTCGGCGATCGATATTACTAAAATCTTACTATGTGGCTGTGCATGCCATATGTTAGTAACGTAATCAACTTTCAAGGGGTGACGTCACATTATTTTTTTTTAAATGGAACACCCTGTATATTATTAGTTATTCTATATTCTCAATATATTTAAATTCAATTGTTTCGGAAATATCTCCCGTGAAAAGGAAAAACCTAGTAACTGATCTCAAGAAAAACAAAATAAGTTAATATTATATTAAAATTTGCATTTTTCTAGGTTTTTCCATTTACAATAAATCGTTTAAATGTTCGAATTTTCAAAAACTGTTTATACCAGTCGATAGACGGAGTGGAGAGCTTTTATAAAATCGATGCTGAGCAACAACCTAGTAAGGTACTCTACTAGGTTTTGCCTTTTCACGGGAGATATTGACAAGTAAATTAAGAAAACCAATACATTTTATTTTAAAAATAAGTAACCATTTTCACAACAAGGCGAATTTAAAATAAGAACTATACATGGTGTTCCTTAATGACGTGCTAATATTTCAGGGTGTGATTCATTCATTTTATGAAGAAAAGTTCATATGAATATATGTCCGCAACGGCTTAAATTTTTTGCTACAGGGTGTTGAATTTTTATTTTTTAAATGGATATTTTTTAATATCGCTGAAACTGCTTCAGATATTATTCTCAATTTTGGTATGTGTTAATCGAATATAGAACCACAAATAATGTTAGTTAGAAAAGTTATTCAATTATTCAACAAGTGACGTCCCTGCAAACATTGCCTTTGATATTTTTTACAAAAACATGGTACGTCATTGACATCTTTCTATGTGGATATTTTTTTTAATTAGCCTAGTCAATTCTACATGAAAACGGTCTCTTGAGTTATTCTCGTCAGACACGCCGTTCTTGATTAAAACAACTAACTTCATATTCAAATTAATTATTATTAACCTTCATAAAATAATTAATGATGAATTTTATTTTATAAAAATTGTTGGAGGAGGCATTTCGATGCGAAAACGGGCAGAAGCATGCGTTTTAAGTGAAGGTGGCCATTTCCAAATATTTTTATAAATCAAAATTTATCATTAATTATTTTATCAATGTTAATAATAATAATGAGTTTCAATGTGAAGTTTGTGGTTTCAATCAATAACGGTGCGTCTGACCAAAAAAACTCAAGATACCGTTTTCATGTAGAATCGAACAGGCTAATCAGAAACAATACCCACATGGAAATATGTCAGTGTCGTACCATCTTTTTTGTAAAATATATGAGAGGGTATGTTTGCAGGGACGCCACTGGGGAAACAATTAAATAACTTTTCCAACTAAATTTTGTGATTCTATATCCTATTAACGCATACCAAATTTGAACGTAATGTCTAATAGTTTCGAAGTTATTAAATAATAACCATTTAAAATATAAAATTTCAATACCCTGTAGGAAAAAGTTAAAGCCGTTGCGGACATATGTTCATATGAACTTTTCGTTATATATTGACCTACGGAATCACACCCTGAAATATTAGCACGTCATTAAGGAACACCTTGTATAACTAAATGTTCAAAATACCGTCCTCAGTCACCAAACAGTGTCCAAGCCTCTTGAAAAACTGAGAAAGCATGTTTTACAAATGTCGATGAGCATGTAAAATTGTTCTTGTTGGCAGCTAATTCTTATCGAAGTAGAATTATACCAAATGTAATTACTTTATAACATAATCAGTATAACGATCAAATATTACGTAATGACATTTGGTTTCAGCAAGATGGAGCGCCACCGAATTTTGATATATATATATTTATAGAAAAAACGATTTGGGTAATATTGGGCTTTGCAGCAAATGAAAGTGTACTCTTTAAAGTTGGTCCAAGCTTTCGGAAATCTTTATTTCCATCATCAGGGATACTACAATATAAGAAGAAATTGACTGAAATCAGAGTTAAGCTCTTAATCAAACAAGACAACTATAGTTACTTACAACTTTGTTGAGGATGTTCAATGTTCATATAATTGTAGATAATTACTAATAGTAACACAGTAAAATTAGGAAGTATTGAAGCAGCAACAAGACAAAATCTCTTGTGGTTGGTAAAACCATACATAACACACCATAATTAATTACTTAAAAAGACAGTACAAGTTAAAATAATTTAAAATTTTTTAATAAAATTACTGGTCTTTATAGACCATGCTAACGGAAAACGGCCATTTTGTACCGGTATTATTTGATGAACTCGGCTTAGAGAATTTTTAGGAACAATCATGATCACAATAAAATTGCTCTGTGACATGCACCATTCCACAAAGCCCAATATTACCCAAATCGTTTTCCCTAACTAGTCAGCAACGACTACCCTTCCTATATATATTTATATATATACGAAACTAAAACTGTTTGGATGAAACGTTTCCTAGAAGGTGAATAGGAAGGGGAGCGGGAATTGAATGTTCTCCTAGATCTCCAGATCTAATACATTCAGATTTCTACCTTTTTGGTCATTTAAAGACTGTCGCATATCATACTCTTTGAAGGATTTTGAAACCAGCATTTTACATGCTGTTGCTGCGCAATCCATTTCTCATCAACGTTTGGAAAACGTGCTTTCCCAGTTTGCAGAGATGCTTGGACACTATCAGGTGGCTGAAAGATGACATTTTGACCATTTAGTTAAATCCTTCTTATCAAATTTCAAAAATTGTTTCAATGCAATAATTACTAAACTGCAAAGTTTTAACCATTTTTCGTTAACTTTGTCCGCTTTTTGATGTCACCATGTTAGAGCCAACATTCTTATTTAGTTTTAGTTTTTTTTTAAATCACATATATTTATCTTCATAGAAGTCAAAGCCAACTAATGTTAACAATTTCGGAACAGACGATCGAACAAATTCTAAGCTTAAACATATTCTCAGTCCATCGGGATTAAACCTTCTTGCTTACTGGTAGATAAACGTTATATAACATAGTAACAAACCAGGCAACAGAGACATCTAAATTACGTCGTTTCCAAACCTGGCTTCAACCTTTTTAATTTTAAATAAGTAAGTATGACCCATCGGATCGCCGGGGGCGATAAAGTGCTAACAACTTCAATATGGGGAGCGGTTTGCAAGGAAAATAAATAAACCGGTTTTCAGACGTTTCAGGGGACTTTTCAACCACGAGTTTAAAAAAATACATTTTTTATAAGCACTTCCAAAATCGTTATTATTGAGAATTCACTCTGACCAAAAACATTGTATAATATTATCGGATATTCACAAATTCACTAATAAGCAATTTAATTGACTTATTTAACTGATAGAAAATAGATTCCAGAGCTTAGGGCAGATCAGTTCACGTCCTGATTCGTCTAATTGTACTGGGTAGCGCATAAAATCCAGATGCAGGTAAATTTTTTAAAATTTAAATTTGACATAGTATTATGTTACATAAAAATTAAATTTAATTTATTTTTTAACTAAACCAATTGGATATATATCTGGGTTATAGATACTGGCCCAAAAGTATCCCCATATCACTAGGCGTAACAAAAAAAATAACATTTCTTCTAAATAAGTTAAAAAACGTTCGGGTAACTGCAACATTTTCTCACTTGCCTTTGGCAAAATTATAAATATAAATAATTTCAACAAATAAAATCTCTAGTACAGAGTGCTATGCTATTACCTTCTTATATAGGGTGTCCGGTAATTAATGGGATATGAAAAAACCACAGACTCCTTACGTAAAAATATTAGGATTAAATTATACTTACCTATATCCGAAAGTTGATATTAACTGAGATACAGGGTGTTAAAGTTAAAACTTCATTTTTGTTTTTCTCTAATAACTTTGCAGGAAACCAACGTTTTTTTACAAAATTTGGCGATTATGGGTTTGTTCGGGTTTGTTCGACGAGAAATTGATTTTTTTATGAAATTTTAATGTACGATGGGAGCGGCATTATTTGCACATTTATTAGATCATAACGTTTTTGTGCCCAAGTGTATTTAAGTTTTTAATAAAAATAATACTTTTCTCATATTTATTACGTAAAAAAGGTATACTAAGTTCAGGTCGCCCAGTTACCTTTTCGGAGATATTTGCATAATATCGGAGAGAAGAGGTTCTAAAAACTACCCATATGGTGACATAGAAGAAACGAATGTCACAATACAAGAGGAACTGACTGAAATAAGTACAAACGAAGAACTTAAGGTTCAGTGTAAGCACGGATATCAGCACTTCTGGCTGCAAAAAAACATACCCGTTATTTATCCCGTATTACGGAATATAGTGAGGAAATTTTTAATTTCCTTTCCATCGTCATACCTAGTGGAAATGGGGTTCAGCGCTGTTACCAATCTCCTAACGAAAAAAAGAAACAGACTGGACATCATTAGCCGAGGAGATTTAAGATTAAACCTTACAAAATTTACGCCAAATGTTGATAATTTATTATTAAAGCATCAGGTTCATCCTTCCCACTAAAAACATTTACTTATTGCTTAGTTTATTTTATGTTTATTTTATGTTATGTTTATTTTATATAACAGATACAAAATTTTATTTTGAGTAATTTTAATTTAAATTCAATTAATAAATCTATGAATCTTAACATGTGTTTTTACTTTAAGTTTTTAACACTAAACTTCACAATAGTTAGAAATTTACAAAAAAATCAATATCAGGTAAGTAGGGGTCTACCAAAAACCGAAACACATGGCAAGGGGTCTACGACACAAAAAAGTTTGGGAATCTTTGATCAAGTCAATGCCTAATCGCTAGATTAATAAAAAATAAGAAAGTTTTACTCGAGCGAAAAATTTCGGCAACGCTGCGCTTACGCGTCAGAGTGATTTCAGTCCATAAGAAAGCAGATCGTTTTTTTGTTACTACACCTTGTCCGTTCTTGATGAAATCATATTAAAAATATTTAAAAAATAATTAAATTTTTATCATTAAATATTAACTTTCAATAACTTAATATAATTGAAATTCGGGCCTTCAAGCCTTTAAAGTTTATTAGAGTTCTTTATTATCTTAGGCAAAATAAATATTACTTTTAAATTAGTTCCACCTTATTATTTTTACTTAAATAAAATAACAATATTTTCCAAGACGTTCTGAAACTAATTATGACAACTCAAAATGTAAAGAAATACTGTAGAAATATTCTAAAAAGTCAACTAATAGATAAGAAATTGAAAATGTTTTTAAATTTTCGGAAGTGAATTCGTCGGTTATGAAGGAAATAATTAGTATGGTAGCCCGTTACCAAAATGTCCTGTTATTACGCCTTCATCTAGTCAATGACTAATCGCTAGATTAATAAAAAATAAGAAAGTTTTACTCGAGCGAACAAGTTCGGCAACGCTGCGCTTACGCGTCAGAGTGATTTCAGTCCGTAAGAAACCAGATCGTCTTTTTGTTACTACACCTTGTACGTTCTTGATGAAATCATATTAAAAATATAAAAAAAAAACGTGAATTCACTGACAACGGGCGTTCTGAGTGTTGCAAAAATTCCATAGTTTAAATAAAAGATGTAAAAAATAGGGGTATCAAAAAGCTACTGCGCCCGTGATAACACTCTAAAAAATAATAAATTGAGTCGAACGGACATTTTCCGTGTTGCGCAGCTACAGGGAGGGCAGCGGAGGCGAATATCGTATCTGTATAATTCATGATCGCGGTAAACGGCGCGTGCATGGGACGGCTTGCTGTGTGGCTTGGTTGCCTATAACAAATCAGCATCAGCTATGTCCCTATATTGCATTATTATTGATACACGTGCTGTGTTGACTGAAAACGGTTTTGCTAAAAAATGCGTGTGTAAAAATGTCAGTTCATATTTTCCCCCCCTTTTCCGAATCACAATACACGATTTCTGCTTGAAAACAGACGAGGCGCGATAACTCGAACAGCGTTGAAATGACATACCTAAAATTAAACACTGCGGTTGCGCGTCGATGAAAATGTCCATTCCCATTTTTTTCCGGTCACGAATAACGAAAAATAACATCCGACAAGTAAAACGGACGAGGCGTGATAAGTTGAATTCTCCGCTGTAAACAAATTTCGATCTTTCTCAAGCCAAAACTATTCACCGCACGGAAAATGTCAGTTACTATTTTCATCTCCTTAAAACATCACTCTGAGTCAAAAAATAAAAAGAACGGACGAGGCGTGATAACTATTAGATACGACCGTTTTTTACATATGTAAAGATAATTCTCAATGATTTCGGAACATGGCCAATGTCCGTTCTTGTTAATTTCCTTCTCAAGTCCTTATTAAATCACCAAAGAAACTAAAAAAACTTTTGGTCGTGATAAGTCTGAAATCCTGGTACCGGCCGCCGTACTATTATTGATGTGAAGCTGCAACAAGCAATACTAGAAATAAAAACGAATATTATATAATGAAATAGTATAAATTATTTTTATTATGTTTCCAAACATTTGCTCAAAATATATAATAACATAATGACACGAGAATATACCAAATAAATATTTTCATAATTTTATTTTTTTATTTGGATACCTGTTATTTCTAATAAAATAATTCACCGCATAGTTTACTTTTTCTGTTGGTATCCATCCATTTTTTTCCAATAACCGGCGAATATAATTTGAAAAAATATTGCTTTGAAATATATATCCAGTTTATATAACTAAACTCACCGTAAATTATTTCCAGCTTTAATTTAAATTCACAAATAAACAGGGCAATTGCATTACTAACTAAAAGCATTGGCCAATTTTGCTTTGATTTGTGAGCCAAAAAATAATATATTTGTTACTACTAGCTGATTGGGTTTTACTGTTTCGATAAAAAATATAAACAATACAATGCTCATTTGCATATACAGAGTATTATGGAAACGACTTATCCGGCAAATCCTGAGATGAAAATAAATTGAAGAAAAATAACCTTAAATGGCGCTTTGAATTATTGTACGAAATATACACTTTATATGAAATCTGAAAATTTACGTGGCCGCTACTGAGGACGTTCGCAATCAATAGTTTATTGAGGCGGTGTTGTCATATATTGCAACACAGAATTTTAAACGCACGTGTTCAATTTTTGACAACAAGACGACTTTGATTCGCGTTATAACTTCTATTTCAAACTTTTTAGAAAAAAAAAATACTACACATACTCTCTTACCTTCGATCTTATAATCCGTTTTATAATTAAATTCCATAAAAACTCAAACACAAAAAGTATGTTTTGCAACAGAGCCAACACTAGGTAATATCACACAGATTTGAAATCACATCACAATATTTTTTATTATGAATTATTTTACAATAGGAAAAAAATCGATTAATGCTGTAACTAACAAAACGTTTCAAATTCGTATACATCAAGCACGTGGAACCCTCGACAGCGTCAATTCATCCCCGAGTCTCGAAATACTGAAGCAACGATAGTCGCGCGCGGCAGGTATCCAAGCAAGGGCGAAATATGCGGTGTGATCTGATAACACTGTTATTATACTCTAGTGATCCACATTGTTGCTAACTGTATCCAGATGGAATGGCGCGACATTATGTGGGTAAAAAGGATTTTTACCTTAGCATTTATATATTCGATTTAAAAAAAAAGTATGTAAACTTTCTCTAGGACACCCTAGGAGTCACCCTTTAAATATAATAAGTCATTTCCATAACACCCTGTATACAGGCTGTTACAAATTCGGCCTTCACCATTGGGATTTCGGAAACGGTAAGAGATACGAAGTCGGTTAAATTGGAGCAAAGTTGTGTAATTATGGGGCCATTAATATGCTACAAAAAAAATCGAAATAAATACAGGGGTTCTCGAGATATTTCGATTTTTATTCTTTCCTGACTTTGTTCGAAGTGATGCCGAAAAATAAATAAATTTCCACAAGATGACATCATCAGATTTTCGATGCAACGTTTCGTCTTTAGGTCACCATCATCATCTAATTTTGTTTAAATACGGGCCTGGATTTTTTTGTTTAAATTATGATAGAGCATCCAAATCTACGGTCAGTGGTATACAACACTTACTGGTTGTCCAACGTTTTGTTCCTTGACTTGACCATTTTCATTAAAATATCCCTAGAGCGTTCCTTTCGTTTCGAAGAAACTGATTTTTAAATTATTATTATATTATTATTTCTGGCTTTAATTATTATCGTTATTGTGTGACAAACTACACTTTGTACTTCCTATCCGAAGAAGACACTGTGTGTCCAAACAGATGCCATGGTGCAAAAATTGTAACATGTACATTATTTAGAAACTAGACCGTATTGTTATTGAGAATTTATTTTTAATATTCTTAAAGTATTCTTATGTCATATTTTGTAGAAAATTTTTGAAAACGGTTTTGCCTCCTTATAAGACGTTTTTTAATAAATCGAATATTTATTCGAATAATGCAAATTACTTAAGGAATCTATTCCAATGCCAATATTTCAATCTCAAAAGTTCGCGCAGATTAGAGACAATGATGTATCATCAGTGAAAGACGTATTTTTTGGAGTTCTATTGTATTTATTTATTTTAATTTCAACGTTTCAACGTTTCAACTTCTCCAGTCGTCTTCAAGTCGAAAACACATACATCAGTGATTAAAGGTAAATATTGCAGTTAAAAGAGATAACCAGAAAAGAGAAATGGAAGGGGAAAGGAAGCACCAGCTCCCCTAAAAGCTCCCGAAGATAGGTAGATAATAATTTATGAAAAAACTTTCCCCAGCAGTGTAAATTTCCTTGTTTTTTTTTTTAGCATATACATATTGCATTTGATAAGTGAAAAAAGTCTTCGTTTTCCAACCTATTGGGAAATTTATAACAATTTACATATTTGCAAAATTCTTACCCATGGTAAGGCAGGACCCTCGGAGTGGACTACGCCAATACCGGTCACGCAAGGGCTGATCCAGAACATCGCTTTAGAGGGGGGGACTATACAAGGAAAAGTTACGAAAAGTAATACTCTGCCGCGTTGGTCAAACCGGTATATTTGTTATTTTTCGTGTTCCATTGTTTGTTTGGGGGTCATGTCCCCCATAACCCCCACCACTTGAATCCGCGCTTGTGGCCACATATAAATTGAAATGATCTATAAAAAATTATCAGAAATGATAATTAATTAGGAATGATTATTTCCGTAACTATATTAGAAGACAGTTTAATGTTTCACTTCATAGATGAAAAGTTTAAATACCCTACTTATAGGATAAATAAGTGGATTAAATATTTCACAATCTAAAGTGTGCAACTTTTCACTTACAGCATTAACGTTTGCTTATGTTGCTGGGTGAAATAAAAATGTTTAGACTTGCTTCTAAAATTTCAGATGTAAGTCTTCTAATTAATTATTTCTGCCATTCCTCATTTAAAATTTATTGACACAAGATAAAATAAAAGGAATAGAATCATAAACAATTAGTTGTAAAAATTTTAATACCATTTAATGTGTCAAATTAGAACAACATGACTAAATTTAGCCAAACTGGTGCAAAGCCAGAGATTGCGGATTTCAAACTACGAAGATGTCATACTAATTAACCTTAAATATATCTCGAAATATGTTACTAACGTGTAGGTATCCAGGTTTAAATTATAAGGGAATCGATCCCTATTAACTGTAGATTTTGCTTCCACATTCAAGCAAATGGTCGTGCGAAAGATACGTACGTACTAAAAACAGTAATCGATAAAACGGTACACCTTTTGTATGTTTTTGTCTCTATGTATGTGGTATAACTCTTCAAGTGATTATACTAATAGAGCTCCATATTATGTCAAATATAATCCAGCAAAATTTAAGTAAACTTTTCCATATCTGTTTGAAATTATTATATATCCAGAACAAAATAAAGCTATATTTTTTAAATCACCCAAAGTACAGGTCGACAAGTTAATTTGTAGCTACGAAAAGAATACGGACAAAAAAATTTCTGCTGTTAACAATATTGTCACATATATTAAATTTTAGTTTGTTTCTCTTACCGAGAAAAACCTAAAAGTATATTTACACATCTAAAATAAATTGTAATATATGTAATATTATGTATACAGTGAGTCCCAGAAGAAATGTCTAAATTCATTTCAAATTCAGAGGTAAGTTTTTTCAAAAAACGACGTACCCGTCGATTTTGATTTTTTAATTTTTTTTTTGTGGTAATTTCATGTATACAGGGTAGCTAAAAAATAAGTTACGACCATCAACTTCATTTTTTCAAATGAAAACATATATTTTTCATTTCATTTTTGAATTTTGCATTGAATTCTAAGCATGTTTCATGTACCATGTCCTATACATAAACTCAACAGTTATTGAAAAAATTAGGATTGAACATATCATTTAGGGAATCCAACGATCTATCAAATCTTCTGGCAATATGGCATTTTGGGCTCCATAATAAGTAAGAGTGTACTGTCTCACTGTCACCGTTTATTTCCAGGAACTGTATGACAATTTTATTTCAAATAAGTATAATTATTGTCAAGCGTAGTTTCAAAGTTGCGGTTTTCACAATAATGGTGAAGTTAACGGAACGGAAAAAAATTTAAATTCTATGCATGGTTGAGTTTGGTGATAAAACACGTACTCAAATAGAAACAGCCCAATTATTTAATGAAATCCATCCTGATCGTCATCCCATATGTCAAAAGATGGTGAGTAGAATAGAGGCTAAGTTTAGAGAATTCGGTCATGTTAGAGATTTGCCTAAATCTGGTCGTCCTACTCGAGATGAAAATGAACAACTTGACGTTTTGCTTTCCTTGGAAGAAAATCCATGTACTCCCCTGTCGCACATTGGGGCCGAATTACACATGCCGAAATCTGTTGTTCACCGAGTAGTTCAAAAGCACAAATATCACCCATACAAAGTTATTCCAGTGCATGAGTTATTTAAAGATGATTTCGATAGTTTTGCGGACGCATGCAAAATATGTGCAATCTAGATAATAATTTAGTAAAAAATATTATTTTTTCGGATGAAGCTACGTTCTATTTAAATGGTAATGTGAACAGACAAAATTGTAGATATTGGGCAACAGAAAATCCGCATTGGATGATAGAGGTTCACAGCCAGTACCCTAAGAAAATAAATGTTTGGTGTGGAATCGTACGCGAACGAGTAATTGGTCCATTTTTCTTTGAACAGTCTTTAACTGGACAAGTATATCTCGAATTTCTCCAACTAGAATTAATTCCAGCATTAGTGGCTTTCTTTCCTCCGAATCCATTGGATCCAGACTCCCCTGATGAAAGAACTGATATTCCAACAAGATGGTGCTCCTCCGCACTATGCGGCCACTGTGCGCACATTTTTGGATGAAACCTTTCCCAATCGGTGGATTGGAAGGAGAGGACCTATCGAATGGCCTGCTAGGTCGCCAGACCTAACTCCGCTGGACTTTTTTTTGTGGTGTTACCTCAAATCAAAAGTATTTGTTAACAGGCCAAACAATATGCAGGAGTTGAAAGAAAGGATCCGAAGAGAAGTGCGTGTAATAACTCCGGAAATGGTTGGAAACGTGCAAAGAGAGTTTATTGATCGCCTTTTGTCAAGCCATAAATGGCGCACATTTTCAACATTTAATTTGATTTTCTTGTGTTTTTTTTTAATAAACAGGTCTTACTTATAGATATGTTCAATCCTAATTTTTTCAATAACTGTTGAGTTTATGTATATGACATGGTACATGAAACATGCTTAGAATTCAATGCAAAATTCAAAAATGAAATAAAAAATATATATTTTCATTTGAAAAAATGAAGTTGATGGTCGTAACTTATTTTTGAGCTACCCTGTATACATGATATTACCACAAAAAAAAATTAAAAAATCAAAATCGACGGGTACGAGCGTTTTTTGAAAAAACTTACTGCTGAATTTTAAATGAATTTAGACATTTCTTCTGGGACTCACTGTATAAGAAACTAATATTATGAAAATCTTCTTTTTTATTTTGATGTGTAAAGACAAAATAATATATTTTTCTGACTTATGTACTTTGAAATAAAAATTTTGCAATAGAGTGCATTGTCAATGATTACAGGGAGCTGGAGCTCATGTGGTTCAGGTTATATCCCTGTTGATAGCGCATGAGGCTCGTGAGACACCCGAAGGGCAATCGGGCTTGTTCGGCGATGTCCGATATTTGATGGACGTACTCACCCGGTTGCGTAGTGATAGAAAGAGCAATAATTATGGTGATAAATTGTGTTTTATAAGTAAGTATTCATTGTGTCGTGTTTTAGAGTGCTATTTTAAAATTTTGAACTCTGTGATAATGAATGAATATACTCCTGGTAAAAACCTTCATAGCCAGAATCGTGTAGTGATTATAAATGTTATCGGTTTAATGCAGTGTTCGCAGCAGAAAATATCGGAAGACTGGATCAATCGCAATCGCGATTGATTCAAAAATAAAACAAATTCAAAAACACAAGCACTTAAGACCTTGTTTGCATAACACTCAAAAACTGATAAAAACTAAAGAGACAGCCTACCCTCTATCCCCTACCCCAATACGTTAGGAGCTCTTAAATTTTGCTCATTCGATTAGGATTTCGTATTACAATACAAATATACTATGTGCCTTCTTGCGGTTACTAATAATAAATTAAGGGCACATGACGTCACGTATCTCTTGAACGTGAACTAATATGTGTGAACAAACCCGAACAACATAAACGTATAGCTTAAAAGCTAAAAATAAGCACCAAAAATAACACACGCTAGTGAAAAGAAGTTAAAGGCCTCTAGCCTGACACGGGGAGTTAAGTCGGTTGGCAATATCTCCTTCAGAGAACTATCATGCCGACACTATCTTACAGCTGCGCCTGTAAGGTGTCTGTAAGCAGATTCTCCTCAGTTATCCGAAAAAAAATAAAAAGCAGCAAATATCCAACCAGTTTGCAGCCAGTTGAAAATCACGCATTCGTAGAGAACAATTGGCAATCAGTTGGCAATTTGCTAGTGCGAGCAAACCTAGTATGATCTTAAATATCTCTTTTCCAACAAATCCACTACTACCTCAGTCAGTTTTTGCCAGATGATATATGGCTCGAAGCCGCGTGAAATTATAATAAACATTCCGCCAATAAAATATGCCATTTTACAAGTGAGGCACTCGGCAAAATCAATTAACGAAGCTCATCAAGTACTTCATGATTCGCAGAACTGTTTGGGTATAATCGCAAAGTTTGTTCGGTTTTGCTAGAGTCATGTTCCAGCTTATGAAATACGTAGTTGTCTATGCATGTATCATAGTTGTATATTATTATTAATTTAGTAATTTACAAACATTTTTAAAATACTTCGGGGCTATAGGAAAGAGATAAATTGTGTTTAGTTGTGAACAAAACTCGCGACTGCAGAACGTTAATTGACAAACCATTAATAAATAAACTTGATGTGTCATCGGCTAATATTTAAGATTTGCGAATCTCTCTTGCTCGGCCGAGTTTCACTATTTTTACCAAGTAACAAGGGGTGAACTCAGTTCAGCTACCGAACAGGTCTCTTGGAGAAAATGGCCTTTTTCTTTAATTTTTACCAAGCTTTGACATGATTAACAAAGGGAGGATTTCTTGAAATTCAGATTGTCTTCCTAGAAAAGTTTTTTCATATTCGCTTCTCGTCAGTATCTCCCTCGAAAGGACCTACAACTTAACATGGGCTCTGAATCACGAGCCACATGTAGACGATGCATCGCTAAGGGGTTTCAAGCCTTCGTTTCATGTATGTAACCGGTGTGAAGTAGTAGACTTATGATACTTGTACTTTAATATACTACAAAAACCTGTACTGTTCACTGCCCTATATCGCTGCGGGATTCATTTATTCTTACCTATTGGTATTTTTCACCAGACCACGGTACCGACACTCAGAAATTCTTCTGGCTAATATCACGTTTAACACGGGCTGTTAAATAATTCCGCATCATTTTCTAGAGGTCGCCACGGCTCGGCTATGGTCCTTAAACAACCTTTAACGATATCCCATTTTCTGGCTTGGTGATCATTCTAGGTTTAGTTATTTCTATGATACTAATAAAGTTCGTTCAGGTCATACAATGCAATTACAATACAATAGTAAATTATATTAAATATTTTAATTGAATTACTGTATTCAATGGGCCAGTTAAGCATTTTTTTTTTTGTTTTTGAAATCGAAAGTAGAACACTTTTTATGACAATTTCTAAATTTTTTGATTTTTATTCGGACTGTTAAGCTTTTAAATAAAATATCAAAGTTGGATCTCGCGAAAACGGGGCGGAGCTTCACGTAACGTCACATCTTATATAATGGTCAGAAGACAGTTGAGATTTAGAAGCGCTTCTGCATGAAAACGTCGTTTGATTGTTAAATTATATTTGTTTCATCTTCTTGCCGGTTTAAAATAAGTGAGAAGAAAGCTTGTAATAAATATTGTGTTGTGCCTTAACACTTCCGGAAAGACTTCAGCCAAAAGTAGTATCAAGATTTATTGATTGAAAAAAATAAAGTTACGATCTACAGATCAAAACAATCGTCACGGTTTTTACAAGAGGAAGAACAGCAATCTTTGATTAACAACTTGTTACTTCCTGAAACTTCTATTGAGAATGATGACGTAGATCAGGAAAATGGGATAAAAATATTTGAAGATATGGGTGTTCAATTGGTATCTAAGTCTGAAGTTCGCAGCAAAGGCGTCCAGTCTAAAAGTAAAGATTTGCCATTGTCAAAAAAAGAATGAATATCCCTTTAAGGAAAGGGTTCCGAAGAAATAGCGGTTAGGAGAAAATAATACCGATTCAGTTTCCAGTAGCGGCTGTACATCAACATTTATTTTAACAGATTTAAGCTTATCAGATTCAGATTCCAATAGTAGAAAATATATAGATATTCCAAAAGAAATACAAAAGGGAACATTTTTATTGATAGCGTTTATAGGGTACGACGTCACGAATCGGCGATGCGCTTTATACTAAAACCCAATCTTTAACGTTGAATATCTGAGGATTGGATAAACCTATCGAGCCGAAATTTTAAAAGCTTATTTAGATGATCGAATCTATTGAATACCACATAAAAAAATTGCGAAACAAAATTATCGGTAATAAGCCAATTCCTTTGATAAAAAATTTAAAAAATAAAAAATTGTTCTAAGATGTTAACCTCTAAATTTTTTCTAATATTTCAAAAGATGTGTAGGTAGCAGAAGCAATAACAAGTAGGTGTACAACCTATATTTAAAAATGTGAATAACCTATTTAACTATTTTTATTTTGAAGACCTAGTGACAACATGACGAAAGATTTTTAAATTTAGCTATTATATTCAGATATTTTTCGAAATATATTAATTTAGAGCTCCTTCGAAATTATCCAAATACAGTTTGTTAAGGTTTCATAACCGTAAATATTATTAAAAAGTGGATGCTATGGAGTTTAGCAAACATTTTTCTTAATTATATCCAGGTATGGCCAATCAAACAAAACCGAAGTAATTGATAGTTAATTGACTTTGGTGTATATGAAAGAGATATAATTCTACATGCTGTGGGGATGGTCGCTATATTCATTATTAATAACATTCTGTATATTGTATATTGTGGTGCTTTTCTCTGTCCGAAATTATACAATTTCCTTTTATAACCCAAGATACCCAAATTCAATTATTTACTAGACAAAAGTAAATGACAAATTAACATTTATTCAACATTGCTTTTTGATGACAAACGATTTTCCGAGAGATTTTCATAAATGTTGGCTTCTTATCGGTTGCAATATAAAACTCTCGATACATTTTTCGGCATTCGACAATTTTTTTTTAATTCCAAACCATCATCACTATATAAAATGATCTCTTATCTATAATATTGGTTAAATTTTAATAGAAACAGTGAAACCTCTCATAACGGACACCTCTAATAAGCGGACATCCCTATTAAACGGACATTTTTTCATAGTCCGGAACTAGGTATATGAAATCAACCTCTCTTGGGCAGACCCTCCTTTGGGCAGACGCGGACAGGCTGTTTTGATACAAAGAGTGTGAAAACCCTCCTTTAAACGGACAAAAAAAGTATTTGGGAGATGAATAAGTACGGTGCAAAAACTATCTGAAGACAGACCGGCAACCAATCGCGTATGAGGGCAGCGTGAAAGGACTTCGCCGAATGAGAGTATGTGTGATTCTCCGACAGCAGTCCGCCGTTTATTTGTGAGTTGTAAGGTTGTAAGGTTAAAATCGTAAACAATGGCAGAAAGAGTCGCGTTTTGAGTCTGAAGGAGAATATTGTTGTTGTGAAAGTTTGTAATTTAATAACAATGATTTGGGCGAGTTCCCTAACATTGATAGCAATGTGCTATTAGAAGATGATAGTGACCCCATTCCTATCGGTTATGTAGCCTAAACTGAAACCACATCACTATCTGACGACTCTGATGAAGAAGTTGAATGCAGTAATCAATAAATCTAATCAATTATCACAAGCCTTTAGTATGGCAAAGGAATTATAAGAGTATGCAAAGAATAGAGGTGACTGTACAGCAATTTAATTGTTATCAGATTTGGAATTATATTTTCTAGATTGCAAGTTTTAAGCCTCAAACACGTCAAACTACGTTATTAGATTTTTTAGTACTACATCCTAACTAAAACTAGTGTATTTTTGTTATGTTATGTTTATTTGTACATAAATATACATAGTAATAATTTTGCGTTTACATATTGCCTACTAATAAATTTCCCATGGGCGGACACCTCTATTAGGCGGACACATTTAGACGGTCCCGTAGGTGTCCGCCCAAGAGAGTTATCACTGTAATTACCAAAATATTTAGCCAGGTCCAGACTCTTGCTTGCCTCTGTATTTATTAGCAGGGAAACAATACACGCAATTACAGTAAATAAATATTTTATTTTCATTCATGACAATTTATACAGTTACGACCTTTGTTTCGCGGGAAAGTGTATTTTCAAATTTCTTACTAATATTATATTCTAAGCTTTCATAGTGCTTATTATTTGTACATAATTAGATGCATTGAGATTTATGGCTTTAAAGATATCATTTAAAAAAAAACATTTTGTTGACTCCTCTTTTAGTAAAATGATTAGGTTCCCATAAGTAAGTAATCGAGTAGCCTCCGAGTAACATCCCTTCCAATTATTTACCAGGGGTACAGTCTCCACCTAGAAATATACATGAATAAGCTCATTCTTAGATACTATTGCTCAAAAAATAGTAGTGCCAAAAGGTACTGTTGGAAAGATATTGAACGACCATTTAAAATGATATGCTACTTCCCCTATAAGAATTTTAAGAGTGACATCTACCCCTTCCAGGGGGTTAAACCACCAGGTTCCAAATATTCAATATACATATAAATAATAATGAAATCCATACTCGAGTACAACGTAGTATCTTGGTATTACGCTAGATGCACCGTTACGCTGGAGTGCTCACAACAAAAACATAAAAGATGAAGTTGGTATGAAATTCATTCTAGTATGTACTTATGTTATCCATGTATGAGGTTGTATCAAGCAGAATAATCAAAGTATTATATCGTTAATGCTCTTTTGAATGTCAGAATCCTCCAACGGATCGGGAATGGGAAGTGGAAACTCTGGACAAAAGAAATTAAGAAGATTCAGTTATGTAGAGAGAATTCATCTTAACGGGAACATCGAAGCGATCCAGCTCCTAGACAACACAGGATTAGTGCGAAGACTAAGAATAGTAGAACCACTAACTGGCTATACCTAACTGTTGTAAGTATAAAGTTTATTGTATAAACTTTATTGTTAGAGCTAGTTAGTGACAATGATAATAGAATCTTGTTAAGATTACTAGTTAAAATTATGTAAATATATGTTAGAACCTAGGGAACCCCGTTAAGTTCAGATTAATTAGGACTTTAGTAATATAGATTCAATTTAAATTGCTCATCCATCAGCATAAGTAGATCGTAATTGTGAAATATTAATGTTAAAAAATGGTAGAATAACCAAAAAAAATTATAGAAACTATTCATCATTCAAGGGTTTCTGGTAAGTATATCACTCATTAGCTAACAGGACTACTTTGATTGTGTTTACATCATTTTTGCCAATTCCATTTATATCACAGTCACGTTTGTTAATTATTATAAAATATTTAGGCAATTAAAAATTTTTCTAACGCTTTAAATTTTAACCCCAATTGCCAATTAACGACAGTTTTAAGAAGCTTAAACCTCATTAGTGAATAAAAATGTTTATTTTTTTAGCCTGAAGCATAACACCCAAAGAATAATTAGAACAGATATAGAGGTTTTAATGGAAATGACGAATTATATTTAAACCGGCAAATCCCGTGATGAAAATAAGTTGAAGATTTTATTGAGGCAGTCTCCAGGTTCAAAAGAGGTTAGCGCATTATATGCGAGGTTGTCATATTGCAACACATAATTCTAAACGCACGTGTTCAATTTTTGTCAACAAGACGACTTTTTAGATAAAAAAAAACTACAATTTTAAGGTACATAGTCTCTTACCTTCGCTCTAATTTTAAAATAATCCGTTTTATAATTAAATTCCATAAAAAAATAAAACATAGAAAGTAGGTTTTTCAACAGAACCAACACAAATTTGAAATCACATCACAACATTTATTATTATGAATTATTTCACAACAAAAAAAAATCGGGCAATACAACTAACAAAACGTTTAAAATTCGTATACGTCAAGCACGTGGCACCCTCGACGTCGTGGAACCAACGTCATTCCACTCCCGAGTCTCGAAACATACTGAAGTATGAAGCGGCACGCGGTCGGTATTCAAGCTACGGCGAGACACGCCGCGTGATCTGACAACACTGTTAATATACTCTAGTGACCCACATTGTTGCTAAGTGAATTCAGATGGAACGGGGCGACAGTATGTGGGTTAAAAGGGGTTTTACCTTAGTATTTAGATATTCGATTTAAAAAAAAAAGTATGTAAACTTTCTCTAGGACACCCAAGGAGTCACCCATTTAAATATAATAAGTTATTTCCATAACACCCTGTATTGTATACTATATCTATTTTTCAATTTTACTAAAAATGGCTAAGAAATATGTTAAAATAAATCAAAATAATTACCAAGTTGCCAACCGCTATTATTGATGATATTATACCACAATTCATGTAATAAAATGTCTATTTAAATATTTTATTTTTGTCACTTTAACATCGATCGTCTTTACAGCGATGAAAAGCTCTCCAGCTAAAGAGTAGGTGATAAAACCCTCTCCAACTCAAAATTATGTATCAGCTCTTTTATTATTAGCACTATTATAAATTCATGAAATTTCTTGCTAAAAATAACTCGATTTTCTTTTTAAGATCGTATAAACTTTTATTTTGTAAACTCAAACTAGATTGCGTTTTCGCAATTTAAACTCGAACAAACGGTACTAGATAAAAACGCGATAGCGGTTGTTTTCGTTAAATTGCTAAGTAATCAGTTTTCGTAAAAATAAAATCATATAAAAAAATATAAATAAGTGAGTGTAAAAATGCTCACATCAACACAATAATTAAGAACTAAAATATGTGTAGGGTTGTCAGAGGTCCGGCTTTAGCCGGACATCCTCCTTTTTCGGAAATTTGCTAACTCCGTCCGGCTTTCCTTTCCGTCCGATCAACGCGATATCGCCTGTTGTTTTTTGTCGTTTTATTAATAATCAGTTTTTAGTTTTGCGGTTTATTTGGTTAAAACTGATTGGACTGATCTTTGCAAAAATGAAGAATACAATGATTTAATTTTTATTTTATATGCTCCAGATAGAAGAATACACTCTACATGGATCTCGTTAAACAACATTGGATATATAGACATAATCATATTAGACAATGCTCTTGCGCATTAGTGAGTTTTTTGCAACGTAAGGATCGTCAACTTTAAATAGCAGTAACATTTTATTTTATGCGTTATGAACTCCACTTTGTATTCTGGAATCCAACGATATATCAAATCTATTATTTATTAGGCGTTTCGGACTATACAACTCATCTTCATTGCAAATAAACACCTTATTGAAAACATTTTTGTTTTTATTGTTCTATTCATATTCTAGTTGGCATTAAAACTATTCTTTTATTTGTGTGGAGTGGTGTTAATAAATAAAGCATAAAATAAAATGTTACTATTTGAAAAATAAAGTTGATGATGGTGGCGAAAAAACGAAACGTCGGATTGAGAATTTAATTAAGCTATCTTATAGAGGGGAGAAAGTGGCAATGAGAATGTAAAATGTATTTTCACCTATCTATTCAAATAGAACCAGGAAACAAAAAGAACGCAATCGTAAAAAGGCGGCATTGCCCAACTATTCGGATTTTTTAAAATTTGAAAACATGATGTTGCAGAACTCAGTAACAACTTTTCTCTAATTTCTCTATCATTAACGAGTTTGCGGCAAAGTGCATTTTATTTATTTTAAAGGCATTAATGAAAAAATGTCGACATTTTTAATAACAAATCAAGCTTTTTATACAATTGGCCTACTTCTAAACATTGTCCATCTGGCAACCCTAAATATGTATGTAACTTACAACTCTTCTGAAATTCCTTTGAATCCAACGCGTTCACTAAATCCACAAACAAAAATAAAAGTATCACATCACAGACACTCCTTATTTCCATTTTTTCTTATTCTATTTCGAAAATAGTATTTCAATTACCCCATATCCGAAAATTCAAGGTAATAATTTTTACACCGGTTTATCACTCGCGCGATCTTAAATAAAACCATAGTTTATGTTTTTTGTCGCAGCGTCAGCGGTAACGCGCATTTAAAACTAAGCCCGCGATGGACGACAGAAGCTTAGGTACAACGAATTTAACTCCTACTCTTATTTTTTTGGTTCTTGGATATTTTTGGATACTCTTCTTGTTTTTCTTTCGAGTTCTTGGAAGCCATTCCAGCGAGCCAGCGGTAGAGGACAGATTTTAGATTTAAATTTAACATTTTCATCTGTGTTTGTTTTGTGATTTTTGGTATCGCTATATTTTTAAAACGATCTATTTGCTTTTAAGAGATGGTTTCGATTTAAAACGTTTTAATTTAGAGATTCGTTTTAGCTTTCGTGATGTAAAAACGATCGAAAATATTTTAAAAAATTAGAGAGGGTTCCAGAATATGTGAGCAATCTCCCGGAATCAGATAGGACATATAAAAATAACATGATACGTTCCTACAATTTCTTTTTCTACGGCACCCTCTTTCAGAAATACGTGCCCATATCTGGCGCCAATGAAATTCTTCTCAATTTAACTAAATTTTCCGTTGAAGAAAATTATTTATTTAACGATGATAAAAGCTCTACGATTGTTTTCATTTCCTGAAGCATCAAATCCTCTTTACATTCTACAATATAAGAGGTGTTTCTTAATAACATGGTAATATTTAAGGAGGTTATTCTTGGGTCCTATTTCAGAAAAAACTTCATATCAACATATATCCTAAACGTCTTAACTTTTGAGATACAGGGTGTTAAAGATATGGGTTTACTTCTAATACCTTCTCTGCCACATCAGGTGTTCCGCAGGGTTCCCATTTGGGGCCATTGATATTCGTCATATATATTAACGATATCAATAAATGTTTTCTTAATTGTAAATTCTTACTATATATGGATGATCTAAAATTTTACAGACAAATTAGAACTCTACTTGATTCAAGAAGATCTGACCCGCCTTGAAAATGATTGTAAACGCAATAGCTTATTTCTTAATATAAAAAAATGCTGTATAATCTCTTTTACTAGGAATCGTGACTCTATATCATTTACTTACTCGATCAGCAGTTCTGAGCTGAATCAAGTTTCTGAAGTGAAGGATTTGTGAGTAATTTTTGACAGTAAGCTGATCTTTGATAGCCATATTAATTCATTAGTTTGTAAGACCTTTCGAATGGTTTTATTAATAGGCAAGCAGGATATTTCAAAAATTTAAAATCATATTTAGCTTCAGATTATGCTTTTGTGCATAGCAGCTTGAATTTTGCTTCGATTGTTTGGAACCCTTTCTATTCAGTTTATATAAATAGATTGGAATTAGTACAGAATAAATTTCTAAGGGCTTTTTCTCAGTCAAAGTAAACCTTGATAACTATCATCGTAGTTTTATAAGACATCATTTTGGAATTATGACTTTGGAAAATAGAAGAAAACTGTCGGAAGTTATGTTCTTGAGTAAAATTCTTTGTAATAAGGTGGACTCGCCTGATTTGTTTAGTAAAGTTACATTTAATGTTTCTCCTCGTCAATTTAGATCTCGTACCCTCAGTATACCCTTTGAAACACAAATAATGCTCAGTATGCCCCTTTAAGTAGAATGATGAGATTATCAAACTTATATTATTGCAATCTTGATATTGATTTTTTAGTGTGTCACAAGCCGTGATAAGGAGAACAGTAAAGGAATATTTATTGGAGTGATTGTTTAAGCTTTTTTTGTTTCTACTTCTCTGCACTATCAAAGTAATTAATCTCAATTATTAGCCACATAACATATTAAGTGGATACTGTATTGGGCTTTGCCTGTTTGTTATCCTGAATAAATAAATAAAATAAATAAATAAATAAAGAATCATTTTATGATGTACAACATGTTTTTTATTCTGACCAGTGGCGTTCGTGCGAAAATTGCTGTCGGTATTTTGAAGAAAAGAATGGTACGCCACTTATTTTATTTTTGAATAATTTTTGAAACTCTCATTTCTTGCTTAGTCGTCTTTTGATTTTTTATGGTTTGATGTACAGTTTTTGTATAAAAGAATGAAATTCATTCATTTGCACTCTGTTATGAAATTAGGTATTAACAAATATCAACAATGATGTAATAGGTAAGAAGGAGATTTTGTTTTGTAAACATAAACAGTCATTATAGTTTTGTCTACCTAGTCTAGTTGTCACGTATTTAAGTCATTAACCTTAACAAATTATTATCTGTATCTATCTCAAAAACGTTTAAGACATATGATCATTTGAAGTATTTTTTGAAAATGGACCCTAGAATATCCTCCTTAAATATTAGCATGATATTAAGGAAGACCCTGTATATTGGAAAACAATCTACATTCATCTTTATCAAATATTGATTAAAATGAGTTAAGAAAATATATTTTACAACTCACAACACAGTTTTCTCAATTCTTTAAATATTATGTATATGTTATAGTAAAAGTAATAAATATAGCCAAATATTAATAATTACTAGTTAATGCTAACAATTACTCATTGGATCAGTGAATGTCGCATTCTAACGAAATTTACCTACGTTTCCTAGTAATTATTCTCATTTGCAAGATTCAATGAAGAAAAGTCAGTAAAAGCTTTTGTCTGTACGCGTTCGAAGTGTGTGGAACAAAATAATAAACCTTGATGAAAACGATTGAATATTCTCAATATTTAACTTTTAATCTGATCATAAAACCATCTTAAAACTGCAATTTTTTCTTTCGTATACAAAACCAAAACTAAACAAAATTTGAAAGCGATAAAAAAAACGACAAATCATAACTTTCGAAAGAATAATCACAAAACATAACATAACGTACTATTGGTTTAGAAAGTCAAAGGCTTTGTACACATATAAGATTATTCAAAATTAACATTGAAATTTCGTGTTCTTTTATAATTCCTACTGTACTCCGGAATGTTAGCATTTTCTATTGAATATGTGGTTTACATAATGGTTATTGAGCTTTTACTGGTTTGTTGTTCAAAAATCAGAGAATGTGTACTTTTAATAGTAATTGTTAGCATTTACTGGCTTCTCACTTTTAGTTTAAAACTGTACTGTACAGGTGTACTGTAAAAGTCAGTCAATGTTAATAATTACTAGTAGAAGCTCAATAACCATATGTGAACCACATATTTTATACAAAATGCTAGTATTCCGAGGCAAAGTAGAAAATATAGAAGCACACGAAATGTCATTGTTTATTTTGAATAACTTGTATAAATTCTGTGACTTTTTAAAACAATTATAAGTTGTATTTTGTTTCGTAATATTCCTTCAAAAGTTATAATTCAAAAGTAGTAAATTCAAAATATTTCCGGCACGTTGACGCCGACAGACATCGTCTAAGTAAACTTGAACTAATAAGGTAACAATCTGGTTAACAGAGATTAATTATTGATAAAGATAATCGATTTTTGATTAATTGAAATAATAGATTATTTCCGATTAATCGATCAATCGAAATTAATGGATTAATCGAATTAATTGATCATTGGAAATTAATGGATGTATCGAAATTAATAGATTAATCGAGTATTATAATTATAAGAAACCGATTATTCGAAAAAATCGATTATTCGAGTAATCTAATTATGAAATAATTCATGATGTAAAGATAACGATTCAGTTGCTGTCATTTAATATAACTCAATGCATTTTGACATAAAAAAAATCTTGAAGTTAATATTAAAGATTATATAGACTTTAAATTCTTACCATAGTATTTAGTAAATAAAATAATTATTTTTATTCATACTTATTTATTTATAGTATATTTGTCTCTAAGTAAAAACTCTCAAAACTATTAAAACTATAATGAAAGCGACTTTAGCGCTCCCTTAGGTACCACTTGCCTATATTGAACACAATTCCTGCGGGCGATTTAATTTTTAGACCATTAAAGTGCGGGTCGAAAAGCATTCAGATTATTACGTTGAATACGTGTTGCAAGTTGCAAAGTCTGAGCATATTCGATTTTAGGTTATGTAAAATAATCGAAAAATCGATTAATCGATTATTCGAAATGTCGATTGGTCGAAAAATCGATTAACAAAAAGTCGATTACACGAAAAATCGATTAATCGATTGTTATTATTTTTAATATCGTTTAATCGATTATTTTGCCCACACCTACCGAGAACCCATGTGTGGGCCTTACAGCTATCGTGTTAATTGTGAGACAAATTTTTAGATATTACCTTATCCGGATATATGTTTTGTTAATTCTGAATAAAAAATGTCTAAAAAGTAAATGATCGTCACAGTATTTTTAAAATTAATTTTTTTCGGCTTTAAGAAAGTACGTAATATTGAGCAGACCTCCCCTACTTTAACCAGAATTGTTTCATATCAATCCTTAGACATCAGATTTTTTTATTAGTAAACGTGTGAATGGAATATTAATAAATTATTAAAATTCAAGAATTATTGGTTTAAAAATACGTAACTAAACTTGAATTATTCTACGAGTGGCAATTGAGAAGCTTTCTTTTTAATTATATTTATAAACATAATCTCCCTTAACTTCAAGGCACTTACGCCACTTGTGTTGTAAAAACTGCAATAAGTTTATTAGAAAAAAATTTTCTTCTCTTCCCTTAAAATGGGTAGATATTTTAATTTCTTATTGTTTGCAAAATTACGTCTTCAAATTTCTCAATGACAAGATGTCAGACAGAGAGAAATTCGCAGAGGGTTTGTTCGCTTAAGCTCAGGACTGTTACACTCGCGGAGAATGGGTTGGACTTATTTTGAGAAATCGCGTACTCTCGCAAATCAGCACTCTAAAAAATGCATTGGTATCTAAGACTTATTTTATCTTCCTGTTAAAATATTAGCTTATGTAAAAGTAATTTCTAGTTAATTTTCGTTTTAACTGAATTTTGACGAATAAGATAATCTAGTTAACAGAACTAACTCTTATTTTTAACTACTTCTTAGTTAACTACATTGTTGAAACCAACACTTTTTTATTACCTAGCTCCCTATACTAATTTACCTAGTTATTGCTATTGGCCAGATAGAGGTAGTAGTGAGACCTGACGTCACACCAACTGATGCCATTTGCTGCTAGGAGATGGCGCTGCGCGAGTCTTCTCTGATGATGGATATGTACAACTACCCTGTACTGACGAGAACAAAATAGTTCGATACCGGTCTAGAGGTGGTTCCATCCGATCAATGGAAAAGGCTTCCTTTTCTTGACAGTACCATTCAATCTGAAATAGTATTTTAAAGTGCTACTGTGTAGACTAAATACGCCCTTATTGTATAACGTACCATTTGGTCTTTAAAAAATAATAATTTTTGGTATTTAAAATTTTTTTGCTCATTTAACAATAAAATAGGTAATAATTAACAAACCCAATACTAACTATATTGGTTATCGTAAGAATATTTATTCTTTCGGGTACTTGAAGTACTTGTTTGACTTAAAAAGAGTTTTTTAGTGACTCTAACTGGAATAATCGTAGCAATAAAATTTAACCAGCGATACTAAATTTCCTCTAATCGCCATTTTCACTAAATTTTCTTGTTATTGAGACTAAGATCTTGATATCCTAAACTAGACCATTTTTTAGAGTGAGATAATAAAATATCATTATTAACCGGCGAAAATTTTCCAGTAACCCTCGTAGGGTAATTAAGTTCAATGTACTTTTTAAAACTAAATCTTTGGTTAAAAACTTTTTTACCAGCCTCATATTTAAATTCCGCACACTAAAAGCAAAAAGAGGAAGAAAAATCCGGTAAGGATAAGTTTTTCTCTCTGTATTTTAACCCGTAAAATATAGACTCATAAATTATAAAAGCCATAATATATAAAAGACGTCCGACCCCAAAGTAGAACGGGAAAGGTTTAAGCAGTTATTTCCTTTTTAAGGAAAATTCTCTAAGCAGAAAATATTATTTTTATATTTAATACAAGTGATAACAAATGTTTCGTTTCAAAATAGTGAATATATAGTTTTTATAAATAACATTCACTAAAAAATTATACAAGGTCCTTCCGTCTTCTATAGCTCGATAATTTAATTAAGATAGGTTTTGATATTTCGTCGGCCAAGAATTATCTTGTTCTGTACAAAACTTTTGGGAAATCACGGTTTTGTGTTTCAACGCTATATTTCCATTCAACTAGTAAAAAAATATTCAATCAATTATGATGATATGACATCCCAGAGATAATTTTTATTCTATATAACTCATAAACTATCCTTATACGACTTAAATTTACTTTTCTTATATTGGATATAGAACAAAATGTCCGAATTTCTTGCATTTATTAAATGTATAGGGTTATAGAACAATATTTTTTGGATATTGCTCAAGATAATTCTCAAATAGCACGTAAATTTAACATATAAAATTGTATTGCGGAACAATATTTTATTTTATTTTTTGTTTTTTAATAGTTTTTGGACCCAATAATTCGGAATAAAATAGTATTTCTTCTTTTGACATTTATGGCACCATTTCAAGAAGATTTTTTTTCCTGTTCAGATATAACTGCTGGCTTTAAAGGTATCTGTGGTACACTTGTCTTGTTGTAAACCCTACTTCTTTTCTCACATTAATTCTTCGAGTATATTTTTATTGTCTTCCTTCGAAGACTTCTTAATATTTTACATTAATGGAGCATTCTTTTCGTATGTTAATTTTTTCACTTTGGTGTATGAAATCATATTATAGGTATACATAGCAGAGAATGACTGATAATCGAAGTAATTTGTTGCACATATCTGAATTATTTTAAATTTAAGCTTCCACTGCTTTGGAATTTTTAGGAGGTCTTATTAAGGCTAAAGGTGACCAAACATCAGCAAAAAATAGTTAGAAGTCAATGGCGATATTTTTGGATATTTATTAAAAGAACAATATGATTCAAAAATTTTTATGTATAAAATTGCCTTTATTTGTAATTACGAATGAAAATTGGATAAGGACATATCAGATTTTTACATTATTTTCACCCCTGTATTTTAAAAATAAACATGAGCAGAAAGCCAGAAAAATTAAAATCAGTCATTCCGGAGCCTTTCTTGATCTTAAAAACATCTTAAAAATTGCTAAATAAAAAACGGGAACAACATTGACTAAAACCAATAAAGTGATTCAACAAAGGCAACTATATTTATAATCTAGAAATTATTAATAATTAAAATAAAACGGACTTAATTAAGCTAGTTAACAATTTACGCCACTTCGCTAAAAAGGATTTCTTTTACAGATGAACTGATTAGTCACTAAATTATTCGTGGAAATACATAAAGCCTAATTGTTAAATTGAAACTAATTTTACAAAAGTTGACGTTCTAGAAAAGAACAAAAGTGATATAAGATAATATAAGTATACAGGGAGTAACCAATTCGTCCTTCGCCATTTTATTTTCGGAGACGGTAAGAGATGCAAAGTCGGTTAAAATGGGGGCAAGGTTGCGCAATTATGGGAAATAATATACCGAAAAAAAATCAAAAATAAATACAGGGACTCAAAATATTTGAAAAAAATTTTAATTTTGCGTTTCGGTTTTTATGATTTCCTGACTTTGCTCGAAGAGATAAAAAGAAATTCAGTTTTCATTGCTACTTCTTCTCTACAAGATGGCATCCTCAGATCTTTAATGCGACATTTCGTCTTTGGGCAACTTAATTTTTTTTAAAACGAGCCAGGATTTTTTTGTTTAAATGATGAAAACATGGTTATCAGTACACCAGTCAATACATATTTGATACACTTTTTCATGCCACTCCCTGGATTTTTATTGAAATAAATTACTTTCGGCCAAAGCACCTTGTGATGTAATTTAACGTAGCGTTCCCTCAATTTGAATTACGTAGTCACTCATACTTTACCCAAAAATATACAAATTAAAATTTCTTGACATTGGAATTCACAACAAACCCGAACAAACCCGATTTTGCATAAAATCATTGGAAATATTGACGGTTTTCACATATCACGGGTAATGTGATTTGTGGAACTACTACGTAATATATATATACAGGATGGTCTATCGAAAACAGTCCAGCAAGGTTTACGGATGTGTACGTGAAAATTAAAAAAAAAACCTCGGACCCGTAAACTTGTGTTTTCAGGGGGACACGTTTCACTATTAATTTCATCCCTGTAACCTCAACCCCCTTAGCGGGGGCGGCTACTGCCCTTGTTCTTTCAAATGGGAATGGGTATGTTGTGATACATCTTTTTAAAGGACATTAAATTCTCTTTAAAATGGCGCTTCGTTTTGTAAATTTGAGCTACGCGCCGCCGAGCAACGGAATTTGAAACATTTCACTGCACCTCTTATCAAGTACACATGTTTGTGCGTAAACAATTTTTTTTAAAGTAATAAGTATGAACAGTTATTGTACTATTATATGGAGGTGAATGGCGGATTTTCAACATTTAATAAGATAACATGTAAGTATTACTCAATAAAATTACATTTTTTAAAACACAATTTCTCGTCGGCGCGTAGATCAAATTTACAAAACAAAGCGCCATTTTAAAGAGAATTTAATCCTCTTTAAAAAGATGTATCACAACATACCCATTCCCATTTGAAAAAACAAGGGCAGTAGCCGCCCCCGCTAGGGGGGTTGAGGTTACAGGGATGAAATTAATAGGGAAACGTGTCCCCCTGAAAACACAAGTTTACGGGTCCGATTTTTTTTTAAATTTGATAAATTGAATTAAATTTTAACTGGACTGTTTTCGATGGGCACCCTGTATATATATTACGTAACAGTAATATAGGCGTAGAAAAATAATCTACAAGATTTATCATATCCTTAACCTGCAGAAGCGTGAAAAATACGTTTCTGCTGACAATGAGGAACCAATCTCATAGCATATCACCCATAATCATTTTCTGTAGCGTCTAACATTGCTAGAACATTCAATTGTTTTTATTTTGTTTGATTATTTATGTAAAATGAATTTAATGGCAAAAGCTCTCATCATCTAATTCGTATTAGGGATAAATTGTTGAAACTTTTAGAGATTCATTTCGCTTTAATCTTATAAACACCGTGGCATCTGTTTGTTATTACTTACAGAATCGTACTGAAAGTTTTAAAATATTTTAGCTTCAAATTTAAGAAAGTGGTTTAATTCAATTAGTTGATTAAAAGCCTTCGTAGAGTAATAAAAAAATTTCCAAGAAATTTATTCTCGTGTCAATTAAAATTTACTCTTATATACAGGGTGTTACTTATATACAGGGTGTTACTTATATACAATTAAAATTTACTCTTACATAAAGGCTGTTAAAGTTTTTTTTTTTTGCTTTTATCAAAAAAAAAGGAAACAGTTTGAGATATAACAATAAATTTTTTAGAACCTTTTATAAGAAAATAGGATGATTATAATTATTATGCATCCCTATTTGTTATATGAGATATTTTATGAAAATCTTTAATGGGCACAATTATTTAAATAACATCTAGTTAGCCTTGTTATACATTGATAAGAAAACGTTTTGATTCCTTTTTTTATGAACGGTGTTCCTTTGACTCAATTACTTCAATTTATTCTAAAAAACAACTAATGGCAACATTGCCACTAAAGTGACACAACAATGAAGTGGAAATCGCATGTGCAAGTCAGTTCCTTTTACCGGCTCAACACGCGAGTTTCGCAAAACAAGGCGCCTTAGATAAAGTCGTTCTTTCTAACACTCATCTCAAAAACAAACAATCACTCACTACGCACAGTGGGCAGAATACAGTAAATATTGAAGGACAATATTTACACCATCGAACAAGGAAAAATCAAATAAGTGGCTACTAAAATAAGTAGGTACAAAACAAACGGGTATCGAGATGTTTGATAAGAGCAAAAAAAAACTGTAAGGCCCTGTATATCGAGAACAAAGCATTTGCAAGCAAAGCACGTGCAGCCATTGTGCATATAATTAAGGAACACCCTGCATAGATATAGATAAAATCAGTTGTATCAATAAAATTGTCCAAAGACAAAAAATGTTGAGCGTTATTAGATTGAAAGTCATTTACCCTGTAAGTACATGCGAGTCTTGAAATACATTCGGTGTGTCTACGGATTGAATCCCGAAGAGAACAAACTTTTTTATTTCTGGGTTTATGAAAAAATTAGAAACTCCAGCTTGTGCTGAGACAACGGAAGAGCATAATTTTTTCTCAAATTTATACAGGGTCCGCAAACGAAGCGTGGACGGAAGATTAAATCGTTATCGAAGAACTTATCAACAATACTAAAATAGTTTGAGATATTGGATTAAAAGCGGCATGTTTTAAAAATATTTGCAATTATACAGGGTGGCCCAAAAAAGTGTGACAGCATAAAATTATATTTTTTTAAATGGGACACCCAGTATTTTATTGCATATTTAGGTTCGCATAACTATCGTTTATAAGTGGCTCAAATTTTATTTGATTTGGTTTCGTAGTTTCGGAGAAATAAATTAAAAACTAAAAAAAAAAGTTTTGCAATCCTGAATAAAAAAAATCAAAAACAACAATCCAGAACTATTTTTTTAACCTCGGCATTGAGTGACATTTATGACAAGAGGTCTAGAGATACTATGAATGTAATTGTGTTTATTTATTTTATACAGGGTGTTCATAATAAGCTTTCAAAAACCTCACTTTTTAAAATAATTTTTCTCAAGTTTTTCAAATGGAACACCCTGTATATTATTTGGCTATTTGACGTAGAATTCATACACAATTTTTTTTTGTAATACAAGCATATAAGTTATATCCAGCCGTTTTCGAAATAATTATAAATATCATAAATTATGTTGTTTAAATAGAGTAAATAAAGTAAATGTTCAAAATAGCTTCCTATTACTCTTAGAATTTACCGTATTTTAGTTATTTCGATATAAATTTTAAAAGCCTATATTTTTGCTACTTTTATTTATTTCATTATATTTTTTATTCTTAATCGAGTTGCAATGATTTTTTTTGTTTAGATTGTCACTATGACAGCCAAATAAAATTATTTACATTTGTTCAGTCGTCGAAATTAATTACTAACTTACACAAAATGTCGAATTTTACAACTTTAGAAATGGTAAATATGATTTTTATACTGGGTGAATGTGCAAGAAATTGCCTCCTCGCGAGCCGAGTGTATGCTGAAAGATATCCAGATATTGAGAGTAAGCCGTGAAACCTTCGAAAGTTGTTGCAAAGATTTGTAGCAACAGGAAGCGTTGCGTACACAAAAAGGATGATAATCAATAAACCCGTTATTAATGAAGAAAATGAATTAAGTGTTCTGTTGGCAGTAGAGGAAATTCATTAAATTAAGTAAACGGAAGCTATTTTGAACATTTATTTTAGTTTACAATTATTAGTCCAGTCGCCTATAAAAAAATTTCCCAATAAAAACTCTATTTAAACAACATAATTTATGATATTTATAATTATTTCGAAAACGGCTGGATATAACTTATATGCTTGTATTACAAAAAAAAATTGTGTATGAATTCTACGTCAAATAGCCAAATAATATACAGGGTGTTCCATTTGAAAAACTTGAGAAAAATTCATTTAAAATGTGGGGTTTTTGAAAGCTTATTATGAACACCCTGTATAAAATAAATAAACACAATTACATTCATAATATCTCTAGACCTCTTTTTATAAATTTCACTCAAAGCCGAGGTTAAAAAAATTGTTCTGGATTGTTTTTTTTGATTTTTTTATTTAGAACTGCAAAAATTATTTTTTTAGTTTTTAATTTATTTCTCCCAAACTACAGAACCAAATTAAATAAAATTTGAGGCACTTATAAACGATAGTAATACGAACTTAAATATGCAATAAAATACTGGGTGTTCCATTTAAAAAAATATAATTTTATGCTGTCACACTTTTTTGGGCCACCTTGTATAATGTGAAATATTTTTAAAACATGCCGCTTTTAATCCAATATCTCAAGCTGTTTTAGTATTGTTGATAAGTTCTTCGATAACGATTTAATCTTCCGTCCACGCTTCGTTTGCGGACCCTGTATACCGGGTGTTCAGAATTCAGAAGAAGAATATGAAAGAAGCAAAGAAAGTATACAAATACGATACAAGTAATTAGCAAAAGTTGTGGGGCTAAGCCTTATTACACAATTTTGACTCATTGCCTAAATGTACAGGGACTAGCATTTTTTTACATTTTTTTCCCCACAAAGTTAAATCGAAACATTATAACGCTTTTGCACAGTAAGACTACTTAAAGACAAAATATTAATTATAACTGATTTACAAACATGTAAGTTAGTTTAAAGGAAATAATATTTTATAAGTGGTGCAACTTTTTGCCAGTCCCTGTACATTTAGGCAATGAGTCAGAATTTGGAATTGAGAAGATTCTCAACCCCAACAACTTTTACTAATTATTTCTTGTCGTGTCTTAACATAATATTCTTATTTTTTTTTTCTAAATTCTGCACCCCCGCATATGACTTTGAGAAAATAGTTTGCTTCTGGACTATTTAAGCACTGGCAGAAGTTTTTATGAAGAATAACTTTTTTCATAAACCCACGAGTAAAAATATTTTCTCTCTTCGAGAGTCAATTCGTGGACACACTGTATATATTTTTTACATATTATTATACAAGAAGAATAAATTCATAATTTTAAGTGGTTTTTAACTATTTAAACATAAAAGTTTATCTGTCATTATGATTAATGATAAATGCATTATTTTTTAATCTTTCACATTATCGGGTCTAATTTTTAACTCGTCATGATACTGGACCTAAATTATTTTAATTTTTGCTTTTAATTTAAATTTGTTAATTTTGATAAAATATATGAATATGTTGTTTCGAATGAAAATAAACATAAAAAATATTCGTTTAATATTTTGTTATTTTTATTCTTTATTTAAGACTGTACAGGGTGTCCATTTTTGGGTAGTTTTACGGGGTATCTCCGTTATTAGTGAAGATAGAAGGATGCGGGTTTCGCAGCACTCTGCTACTTTTTTGTCAAACAGAAGATATCGTAATCAGAATTTTTCTAGGCCGCCTTGTTTTTGATGGAGCGCCCGCTCACAATGCCCAAATTGTAAGGGCCTACCTAGATAATAACTTCCCAGGTCGCTGGATTGGAACTAATGGACCTGTGATGGCCACTAAGGTCACCCGACTTGTCGGTTTTGGATTTCTTCTTATGGAGATACTTTCAAAATAAAATTTATTCCATTCAGTATCAAACAATGGCAGATTTAAGAATTGCCATTGACAGTGCTTTTAGGGAGTTACAAACGCGGCCGTTTATTATTTTTAATTCATTAAGGCGAATAAGAACCAGAACCATGTGGGAAACATGTCTTAGGCATAATTGGAAAACAATTTGAGCAATATTTATGAGGGAGTTCAATAAAGTTTCAATTTGTGTGTCCACTATTTAATCACACCAGTATTTTTTTTAATATCCGTTATGGCATACTAAAAAAAAATGGTAATTAAAATGGTAATAGGTTGAAAAACCTATATTTCGGAGTAAAGTGTTATATATTTTTGAGAAGCTTGTTACAAACTAAATTATATTATTAATAGATATATAGGGTGACCCAATTAAGAAAAGCAAATTTGTTTATTTTCCTTGAATACTATTGAATGTAGAAAAAATCTGAGTACGTCACTGGAATCTACATAAAAAAACTACAAAAGACCATTTTATTTCTTTTTGATACGTTACGGGATAACCGAGATATGGAGGGGGGGGGGGGGGGGGGGTGTCCCAAAATACACAATTCTCAAAAACAAGGTGGCCTAGAAAAATTCTGATTACGGCATTTTCTGTTTGACAGAAAAGTAGCAAAGTGCTGCGAAAACCGTATCCTTCTATCTTTACTAATAACGGAGATACCTCGTAAAATTACCCAAAAATGGACACCCTATACTGGTGTTGATTGAATTGGTTTACATTGTTCTGATTATTAAAATTTTAATAATCAGAACAATATAAACTAGGCCAATGTGTGCTGTGTTTGTTTCCAATCAATAAAAGTTTAAAGAAGATGAAAATATTTAGGGGGGAAAAGTGCTGAAATAAGTGAGGAAACTTTCTGTAAAACCAGAAAAAATATTTAAGATTCAACTAGAGTTGATTTTTGAGATATTTCATTATCTGAACAAGGGAGGTTTGATAGAACGTAAAAATGTTTAAATACGTCCCAGATCTTTAGCTGCGTTGATATGTCGGTATGGGATGTTGAGATCCAAAAGATTTATTTTCAGATCCGCATATTTTTGTCGAAGCTTTGATGCCAAATGTAAATATTATTAACTAAATCATTGATGTTGCTTTTTATACAAGAAACACTAGAAATTTGTTCAAGGAACGAAACAAAGAATAATTGTAATGAAATTATAACGTAAAAATAAGGGGAAGGGGAATGCATCAGCATGCATCATCAATGCATCACTCGAACAGCAGCGGATTGTTGAGGTGTATAATAGATAGAGACTTAAAAAAAAATCAAGGAATGGTGCTAGGCTAACTGCTTATGTTTTAATGTAAATAAAACTAATAATCTTACTTTTGGTTTTATATACAATAATGATCTTCGTTTAAATGATCAATCCGCGGAAAATAAATCCAATACTAAATTTCTTGGTGTATCTATCAACTCAAAATGAAGGTTTGATAATCACGTCTTTGAAGTAAATAATAAGTTGTCATCGGGTTGTTTTGCCATTAGGATGGCGGCAGTGGAACTTGGATGTTTGACGGCCAAAATGGTGTATCATTCTTTATTCGAGTCCCATATTATGAGATATGGCATTGCATTTTTAGAGATTTTGTAGCCAATATCTCCTGAATTCTGTGATTGTAATTCAAAATAGAGGGATTAGGGTGGGGATCTTGAATCACTGTAAGCCAATATTTATTAATTTTAAGATCATGACTGTTCCTGGTTTGTTTATTTTGGAAACAGTTTGTTTAATGCATCGGAAATAGTATAATAATAATAATAATCGCGACAATCCTACCAATGGATTGCAGACTAGACAAAACCATGACATCAGAATCCCAATTCCTATGTTGGCTCGCACTAAACACTCCAAAATATATGAGAGTATAAAAATGTTTAACCATTTGAGTGCCAATTGTAGATCGCTGGCCTATGTGCAGTTTTGAAGAACCATAAGGGATCGCCTTGCACTTGGGGCATATTACAGTCTGTATGAATATTATCGTGACCGTTTTGGACGGATGTTTTTTTTGTCTTACATTGCAATGGTGAGTAAATGCAGATAAACAGAGTTTCCTTACAAATATATTATATTATAAAATTATAACTACTGACTTACTGTCACGGTTAAAATCAAACAAAGTATATGTAATATTTTCCTATGGTTACCGAAAAATTGAGACCAAGAGTTATATGAATACTTTAAAACCGTTTATCTCAAAACAGGTTTTTTGAGTTATAACTGTTTTCTAGCGGGGGTGTGATATCTCATCTCTTTCTCTCATTTTAAGTTTGACCCAAAAATTCACATGACACCTACATTACTTTTTTGATAGCACTAACAATTACGGAGTGTTAAAAATGGGACACCCTGTACATCAAACAATTTTTATACTTGTGACCTGGAAAATATTACGATCTCAATAATAATTGGAACAGGATGCCTCAATAGCAAAATAAACGACGTTTCTAAATACGTATTTTAAAACTAAGAACAAAGATTTAGTGGCCTGTTAATGTTTCCTTTTATGTAGTGTACAAGTAAAAAAAAACAAATAGACATTTTCATATGTTTTGAGAGAGTCAGCTGCTGCCTCATCTATTTTTGTCCAAAGTATTTAAACGATCAAGCGTTATCCTACGCGGTCTATTAATAGGTTTTATAGTAGAAAGTAAGGAGTTTAAAATTATTTCTATTTCTGAAGAAAATTTTAGTTCGTTAACGTATAAAAGACACGTCATCTGTTAGAAAACTTGTAACAATATAGGATTTTTATTAATAACTAATTCTGAAACCATAGATTTAGAGAGGTGCGGTTACATGATGATTGTAAAGGGCTTGTCAAAATGGAAGTCATCAATTAATTACGTCAAAAAGTGGATTAAAATATGACTTTACTTCGTATTTAGATTAATATTTTCTCATAGTTTTTATTTTTAATGAACAGTTTCCGACAAAAAAAATAAAAAGCATTAAATGCACCTTATACGTTTAAAAAGTATTACGTTTTTAAAATTTAAGTTAAGTAGAAAGCCGTTTACATAAATAAATAGCTGTCAAACTATTATTAAATATTTCGTTATTGTCATTGTTTCCTTAACAATGTTCATAGCCTACTAGTCAGAAACCATAGGCACATAGCGAATGTGCATTTAATGCTTTTTATTTTTTTTCTCGGAAACTGTTTGTCGGGCGATAAAAAGGCAAGATATTAAATGTGGCCTAAAATGAATGGGTATTTTAAAAATAATTTTTATTTTGAGAAAAAGCAGTGGCGTACATAATATTTTTCCAAAATGTTTAGTCCAAACTCTTTCAGGACGCCACTGGTTAAATTTTTTTTTAAAATTTCGACCACAAAAAAGGCTATTGATGCTTAGAGGGCATGTGTGAAAAATTCATAAAAATAGCTAGAAAGTTGTTAAAGTTATGATAGAAAAACGATTTTTTTCTTAAAACTTTAACGCCCTGTAGTTCGAAAGGTGATAGGTTAAGGATATATGTTAATTTTAACTTTTCTTCTTAAAATCACCTAAGGATTCACAACCTTAAGGATCAGCATCTTATTCTGAAACACCCTGTATACTAAAAATTAGTTGACACGTAAGATTTTTGTTCGCAAACAGGTCTGTTGGAGAAAATGGACTTTTCCTTTGACGTAAGATCTCGCTGAAAAAATTTTGTTTTCGAAAATATACACACATAAATTTTTGATAATCTGCTGGATTTTCTCCAATTTTCTCATATTTGAGATTTAATATCTACTACATCTACTACTACTATCTACTACTAATCGGATCAATATCGTTTTTTTTTATTTTACACTTTGGTACGTTAGCTTTCGAAGTATATTAAAAAAAATTGTAATTGTGAACAAATTAAAAATAGTAGCAAATTATCTGATTAAATAGTTTCAACATGCTCTTAACATACCTTAAATTAATTTTAAAAAATAACGTTTTTTTCTTCATCCTCTTATCTACAAAACCCATTTTACGAAAAAATGGTACCTCTTTTATTTCGGAAGTTATTAAATATTTTCGATCGCAATTCACCAAGCGCGCGACGTGTCGATGGTGGCAGAACTATGCTTCCGAACGACACAAAGGATTGAAATATTAATGATTCACACTGCACTGACTTGCGATTGAAAATATTTGATAACTTCCGATCTAAAAGTGGTGCCACTTTTTCGTTATGTGGATTTTGTAGATAAGAGTATAAAGAACAAAATGGTATTATTTAAAATTAATTTAAGATGGGTTAAGAGCATGTTAAAACTATTTAAACAATTGAATCGTTATTAGCTTTCATTTGTTCAAAATAACAATTTTTTTTTAATACACTTCGAAAACTAACGTAGATAGTAAGATAAGATAAAAGAATACCGATATTAATCCGATCAGTACAACTGGAGATATTAAATTTCAAATATGAGAACGTTGGAGATAATCCAGTCATTCATACAGGGTGCCAGTTTGAAAACTTACCACCATTTATATCTCGCATCCAGTATATAATATTAAAAATCTGAACGACACGGTAATTTTATTGTGAAGGGGCATTTCTTGAGTAGTAGTTTCCACGAAATCTCCAAAATTTCCAAAAATGAATATAATTAGAACTGACCTGCTTTGAGATTTATGGTTTTTAGGTTAGTATTTAAAAAAAGCATTATTTCGTTGACTCTTCTTTTAGGTAGTACCTCCGGCTGATATCCTGTCCAGTTATTTTACCACTGGTAAAGTCACCTCATAACTGAAATCCCTTTTTGGATCACTGTTTCTTTGAAACTACCATTCAAAAAATAATAAATTAGGATCAAATACCAATCTATGGAAAATTATTATTTCTCAATCACCCAATAATAACCTTATACAATAAAGGCGTATTTTTGTCTACACAGTAGCACTTTAAAATACTTATTCAGATTGAATGGTACTACCAAGAAAAGGAAGACCTCTCTATTGATAGGATGTCACCACCTGCAGACGGGTTTCGAACTGTTTTTTTCTGGTCAGTACAGGGTAGGTGTCCATACCTATCAGCAGAGAAGACTCTATACTTCCCGCTGCATTATCAACCGTAGTCGAGAAAATAAAACGCCTAAACCTACCCTGCACTGACGAGAACAAAAGAGTTCGAAACCGGTCTGCAGATGGTGACATCCTATTAATAGAGAGGGCTTCCTTTTCTTGGTAGTACTAATCAATCTGAATTAGTAATTAGAAAGTGCTACTGTATAGACAAAAATACGCCCTTATTGTATAAGGTTATCATTAGGTTGTTGGGAAATAATATTTTTTTTTACATGTGCCCCGAAAGTGCCTCTTTTCATGCATGTTCTCTTCACCGAACGATTTTTCCCGCCCGCTTCGAGTCACCATGTGCTCATATATAAATAAAACCAGAATTGTCGGTACGAGATTTGAACCCGCGACCCTCAGATCGCCAGGCGGACACTCTACCCACCGAGCCATACTACAAGCGATATTAAATAGCGGATTATATATAAATTAAATTGGCAGTTAATTTTTTAAAGATGTTTTAAAAAAATGTCTGAAGAATTTCTTTATTTATATGGCCTCAAAGACCTCGGGCACTTGTAAAAAAATAAGTAAAACCAGAGATGCCGAGTACGGGATTTGTACCCGCGCCTCTCAGATCACAAGGCGTACGCTATACCACTAGGCCACCGAGTCTATTTGTCAAAAATAATAAATAGATATTTACATTCTTCATGCGCGAGTGTTTTCATGTCATGTAGACAAGAAAACTGTCTGAAGAATTTCTTTATTTATTTGGCATCAAAGCTTCGGAGCACTGGTAAAAAAAATACGGTAAATATCTCGGCCCGTCGGAGGCTTTTCCGGACTCGTGCGGTGGCCTCCCTCATCTCCGCTTCTCGTCCGTAAAAGCCTCTTTTCTTCCCTTGATACGTAATGTACTATTACATACATTGGTGTTTGATATTAATACTACCTGAAAAGAGAACACGCTTTTTATTTTAATAAATTAGGATATTATTAGGAAGAGATTTAAACTGCTTTTAAAATAACGCGCCACATGAATTCTTTAAGAGAGTCTCCCCTTCACAATAAAAGTGATATCCCTTTTGCGTTTTTAATAATATTCATTGGAAGCGAGATATTAACCTTCGACTTCCCACGTCAGAAAAATTACGTAGATTCCCACGTGGGGTATATTTGTACCCCATGATGAAAATGATACTTCTAATAATTAAACATGTGTTTAATTATACTAAAAGGTAATAATAGGTAAATTAAACTTAGAACAAAGTATAGTTAAGAATTTTTTTATAAAATCAAATAAGGTTTAAAAAAAATGTCTTAATCTTCTTTGCATCGAAAACACTTGACTTCCTTTACAAAGTGTTCTGCACATACGAAGTTTTGACATTCTTTGCAAAATTGCCTAGATTTGCGGTCTTTATTTCGTGGACATAGATAACAACGTCCACTTGCAAGTCTTTCTCTTGGTGTTTCAACTGGGGCCGATGCCAAGTCTGGAACAACATCCCGCATAAACTGCTTTAGTGTGTTTCTCAATCGTCCTTGTGCATTATATCTCCGTATAATATTTTGTTTTATAAGAGCTTCTCCTAACTGAAGTAAAAAATACCGTCGGCCATCCTTAGTTTCAGAATTTTTTGGATATTTGATGCCCCATAAAATTTAAGCGTTTAGGGACGCAATATCTAATAATTGGCCAAAAATTGCCATCGGCCATCGATTGCATATTCTGCGAGCAGAGTATTGCTTTACCATTTTATCTGTAGTGTCTACAGCACCCTTTGTATGGTTATAATGAAGTATAATGTGGCCCGTTTAGATTTCCAACGTGCAAATGTCCGAACGGGTCACTACTTAATATAGTAGCCGCGGATTCCCACGTGGGGTACAAATGCACCCCACGCTATTCAAAATGTATTATTTTTAAGAAATTTTAAAAAAAATCTTGTTTGACGGGCCGTAATTATTTACAAAGCCCTTACTGACACAAAATAAAATTAGTCACAAAAAATATGCACTTTTGGGGAAAATATGCAAAAAAAAAACGCTTCTGGGGTACATTTGTACCCCACCCGGGAAGACGAAGGTTAAGAAAGTTTTCAAATTGACGTCCTGTATATTAAATTTCTATTCATATTTTTGTCAACCGGTTATTTTTCTGTCTTTATCATTTAAAATAAGTACAGTTAAAACTATTTCCATAAATAAGGTAGCTGTCCAATAAACGCAAACTCTAAAACGAATTTAGGTTATCTTATATCAGGATATGAACAATGGTTGTAATCTCTTAAAACTTCCTGTAATGCCAGTTACTTTAAAACCAGTTAGCGCTTTCCGTAATTGATGACCGTCACGAACATCTTTTAACGTCACGCATGTTTCTGGAAGTGGGATTTTAATTTCCACACGCACTAATCAATTAGTTCTGGCGGTTTGAGGGTGTGACTTTTTAACCGATATTAGGAAAAATGTAATTTTTGCTACATAATTTTAATATCTGAATTTTTCTTGTCCGAGAAGATCTCGGGAACTAAAAAATATACTTGTGTGAAATATAGACACATCGTATAAAAGATTACGCGCAATGAAGACATTTCTAGTCTAGCTTCCGGTTACACCGGAAGTTAAGTTTAGGTTATTTTAAATAGAATGCTATTTTGGCATTTATCGATTATACAGGGTGTTATGGAAATTACTTATTATATTTAAACCGGCAAATCCTGAGATGAAAGTAAATTGAAGAAAAATAATCTTAAATGGCGCTTTAAATACTTTATATGAAATCTGAAAACTTACGTGGCCGCTACTGAGGACGTTCGCAATCAATTGTTTATTGGGGCGGTGTTATCATATAATGCAACACAGAATTGTAAACTCACGTGTTCCATTTTTGACAACAAGACGTCTTTGACCCGCGTTATAACTTCTTTTACGAACTTTTTAGAAAAAAAATACGACAATTTTAAGGTACATACTCTCTTACCTTCGATCTTATAATCCGTTTTATTATTAAATTCCATAAAAAACTAAATCACAAAAAGTATGTTTTGCACCAGAACCAACAATAGGTAATATCACACAAATTTGAAATCACATCACAATATTTCTTATTATGAATTATTTCACAACAGAAAAAAATCGGGTAATGCTACAACTAACAAAACGTTTAAAATTCGTATACATCAAGCACGTAGAGCCCTCGACAGCGTCATTCCACGCCCGAGTCTCGAAGCATACTGAAGCAACGATAGTCGCGCGCGGCAGGTATCCAAGCAAGGGCGAAACATGCCTAGTGACCCACAGTGTTTCTAACTGAATCCAGATGGAACGGCGCGACAGTATGTTGGTAAAAATGGTTCTTACCTTAGTATTTAGATATTCGATTAAAAAAAAAGTATGTAGACTTTCTCTAGGACACCCTAGGAGTCATCCATTCAAATATAATAAGTCATTTATATATCACTCTGTATTTAAAAATTTAAGTAACTTTTGTTAACAATCTCCTATACCAGGGGTCGGCAACCTTTTGAGACGGAAGAGCCAAAAGTTATAATTTACACAATTTATTAGTTTTTAAAGAGCCACTAACGGCCGCAATTTGATATCGAAAGAGACACAATTTGACATCGAAAGAGCCGCAGGTTGCCGACCCCTGGTCACAGCCAAAGCACTGGTGAAGACGCCAAATTGTCTTGCGTCGAAAACGAATTAAGACCTACATAGAAACATCCGACGACGGCGTCATTCGAGAGCTTTCGACGAACTGGCGACAGTAACGTCGCGCGTGGAAGGGGTGCGGTGAAAAGCACAAGAGTACAAGTGGCTGAAAGATATAATCGGTGCCTAATCCTCGGTAATCGATTCAGAACGAATTTTTAATGTTTTTTTTTCGATAAAATAAATAATATTTGCGTATGGAACTAAAGAGCCGCACCTTCACATCCAAAGAGCCGCATGTGGCTCACGAGCCGCAGGTTGTCGACCCCTGTCCTATACCTATAGTGTTTCAATCGGATAAGAGACGAATATCGAAATATATTATATTTTCTCTTTAATCTAAATAAGAGAACTAAAATTTTTTAAACGTGTTGAAGTGAAGGTGTTCAAAAATTTCGAAAGTTAGAAGAGAGAAATATATGGAAAGCTTGATATATCTTCATCGCCGGTCTAACGAATCTATCAATTTTGGGAATCAAGAGATTCTAGGATTAAACTCAGAAATACTATCTTGATTCTATCATAGGACTAAGAATTATTTTCCTCTACAGACTAAAAATAATAACTTTTCAAGATAATAAAAAGTGTTCCCTAATTTTCAATATTGGCATATGCTTTCAGTAAGATAACGATTGAATATTTTTAAATAATTATTCCAGTCTCAATAAACGTGTTTTTGAAATATGAACTAAACAATTATCCCTTGCCTCCAGCTTCATCCAATTAGGGATATAGACAAAACAATTAATTAGTTTTAAATCAAGTTTCCTTGTCGTCGTCCAAATTTTAATTAAAAGTAAGCATTATAATTACCTGCTCTACCTATAAATTTTTTTAGTCCAAGTAAAGCAAGATTGATTCATAATTTTGTATTAAGGGGCGACCGAAACTAGCAAGTGAAGCTCGTTGCAACATACAGCAACTAATTAAAAAATATTCTGCTACTTGACAGGTTAAGACGGATAGCAATAATCGAGCTTATTCGCAAGTATTATAGAGGGTGGCAACTAGTTAACTGACTACTATCGGTGACTTTTGAACGGTATTTTTGTTAAATTAGAAAAAAAATCCACTTTTTAAACCCAGTATTGACATTGTCGAATTGTTTTTGATTCAGAGATACATGGCGATTTATTAAGAACGTCTAAAATTACTTACTTTAATAACTTTTTAAATAAAAACTTCATATTTTTTCTTCCCTATAAAATATCTTTATCAGTTCATTATAATTTAATAATAATAACGTAACTATAGCTACGACGTATCGGTAAGGGGAAAGCAATATCTTTTAAAACATGGCCGAGTCATGGGCGTGCTATTATCATGTTAATAATGTAATAATATATATTTTTTCATTGCATGAATATATTTGTAACACCAGCGCAATATATTAGGCTTTTCAATTAATATTTTTCGCTTATTTTGGCATTTTCGCGAATAAAATCCATTTGATTTCAACATGCACCTCAAAGTTTCACGGCAAACGGAAAGTTTATGTCACTTCTCAGCTGTTGTAGCAACTTTTTTAAGGTTGGAATCACTTTTAGTTCCAAATAAAACTTTTGTATTGTTCTAATAACAATGCCAAAGTCGAAGCCTTCACTTTTTTCGACAGCAGAGAGACGGACCCTTTTTTGCCAGGAGATGACCAAAATTGATCCGGGTTATTTCCTTTCAGTATCTTCTTTGTGAATATTTTTTACTCCACCCACGCTTACTCTCGTATACATTGCGACCCTTTCTAGCTTTCGCTTAAGTGGCAATTTAAGTGTATTAATTTGTGATTCCTCTTCACACACCATGTACACATTGGCAATCACTTCACGGATTTGACTATGAAGGGTTTTACCAGGGTATATTCATTCATTATCACAGTTTTAAAATAAACCCTATCACTACTCAACTGGATGAAGCATATTGGACATCGCCGAACAACCACGCCGGCACAATGCACGTGTCACCAGATGCATGTCGTCATCCTCTGTCTGGGATATAACCTATTAAATTAGCTCTAGCCACCGGTTACCCAGGTTACCGTTGATATTGCACCATGTTGACCTATTTTTAGATTAGAAGTACTTTAATAAAAATATATTTTATTTTGCATTTAAATATTAAAATAAATAGCATGAAAAGAAAGTTTTAAGAACATTGAATCTATAACAGAATATTAATTTCTTATATACTTATGACAATTTACTTTAAAAGGGTAAATTGAATTTTAGGGTTTACTTGGTAACATGCTATTAAATTAAAATTTAATATATGTGACAACATAGTTAATCCAAGAAATTTGCCCTTGCCCGCATTCCTTTTGTAGCTACAGATAAAGTTGTCGACCTGTGGCATGGTCAACTGCAATTTTTTAAATACGGAACTGGACTTTTTCAAACATGTTCCATCCATTCATACAAAAGAAAAAACATTTAATTGAAACATTACATTTTTTTATTGAAGCTACCTATATTATATTTTAACTTTAACAAATGTTGCTCTTATCTCTAAGAACATACTTCAAAACGTACAATAGTAATTCCACATTTTTTTTTTATTATACCGTATTATAAATCATTTCTTACGCTTTTAATACCCGAGAATTTACCCTTTTTTTCACGTTAAACTTTATCATTTTTAATTTATTAATTTTACGGAAGCTATAAATTTTGAAAAGGCCAAATAAAATAAAAGGAAAGGTTTTATATATACTAGCAGTATTTTTTTTTACTGAAAAAATAACGAGAATATCAGTTTTCCTGGTAAGAAAGTTAATGGATGGTCATGCCAATACTAAACAGTTTATACTAGTGGTGTGTAAATAAATCATTTAGAGGCGATTGAATCTTTTCAATCATTCAATCGATCTTTTGTATTACGCATACATAGCACACCAGTCACCAGTGTAAATATTTGTCGGCCTGTTCACCGTTTAGCGAATGATTGTATCATGCTGAACGATTGATTACGCGTTCTGTTCTGATGTTTTTATAATAATTAATAATAATGTTCTGCATTATATTTCCTTCGAGAGCGACGTGTGTTATAATGCCGCCCGACAGAATAGTAAGCAATGAATTGGTTGTCTCTGTTACGTTTAGTTTGGACTCTATTCTTTCGATTCAATATCTCCTATCGGTCGTTCACAGTTAAACAATATTAGGTTTGCGGCATTCTGTTCTCAGTCGCTTCAATCGCGATGCTAGGTATGTGTATTACGATTGAAATAAATGATAAATTTTTTTTTTATGATCAAACACAAGCACTATAGGAAAAATCCTGGAAGTGGTACGTGTGGGAATAAAGCGACTCACGTTGGTTCTGAACCGTTGGAGCTTATATTCGTTGGGAAAATCGACCTGGGGAAGGTCGTTCCATATGGATGAAGTCCTCCAGATCAAAGAATTCTTAAATAATGAAGCTCGAGGAGTACTAAGCTTAACCACGTATGGATGGGGGGCAGTAATTCGTCGTGGATTTCTGCTGTTCGCCGCTCTCGGTGGAATTAAGAGAGCTAGGTCAGCGGAGCAAATATCTGTAGAAGAGAGTCAATTCCCCAATCTGTCTTCGATGTTCTAGGCTGTCGAGGCTCTTCGTCAGCTCGTGGTCTCCGACCAGAGGAATGGCCCTCCTTTCGATGGATTCCAGTAGCCGAAGAGTATGTTTTGGTGAGAGCAGTACTCTAGTGATGGTCGATTCTGGGCTTTGTATAGTATCAAAAGTGAACTGTGTACAACTTTTTGGTTAGGAAGAGTACATCAAGTTACTGCGAAGCTATCTTGGCGATTGCCATAACGTGGTTCTGCCAAGACATGTTTCCTCCCAGATAGATGCCCAGCAAATTATTAGATGGAGCCAGTGGAATTGTGTGTCCTGAAATGACCATATTCGGTTCTGCGATGTTAACCTTTTTAGAGAAGACTGTCGCATGGGTTTCCTTAGCGTTAAATTCGATTTTACATGCTGTCTACGAAGATGTGCGTCGGCAGCAGATGTTTGTGCATTCATAGAGAAAGATGAGATAAGTGTGCTATCGTCAGCAATGCTAAATATCGGTCCTTAATGTAGAATAAGAAGAGAGTGGGTGACAATATGGACCTTTGAGAAACACCGTCATTGATGGTGAAAGTGTCTGAGAGAAATCCGTCAATTGCCACTTGCAAAGAGCGGGCCTTAAGAAAGCTAAGCAACCATTCCCAGAATCGACTGGACATTCCATAGGATCGCAGTTTATTTAGAAGCCCCTCATGCCCAACACGATCAAAGGCTTTAGAAATATCCAGTGCAACAGCCCGAGACTCCCCATGATGTTCGATTGCGTTGTTCCAAAGATGGGTGACATAGGCTAGAAGATCTCCAGTTTATCTGGACTTCCGGAAACAATATTAATGATAGCTGATAATGTTGAAGACTTCCAGGTACTTTAGAAGTTGTTGTTTAATAGCTCTCCATTACTTTGGATATAACTGAAAGCAATGCGACTGGTCGATAGTTGTTAGGAAGTTTTCTCTTACCTTCCTTTGGAATTTGCTGGACGTTTTCCAGCACGATGGAAATATTCCTTTTTTGATCTTGAAAAGTCTACAAAATACTGCTTGATATTCACCGGCAAGGATACTTTCTACTTATACAATCTTTGTTATCGAGTTATTCACGATTGAGACGCATCTAGTTTGTACAAACAGAGGCAGTAGTAAAATATTTAAACGTAAAGATCTAAGGGACCACAGTCACAATTTGTAGTACATGTATACAGAAAAATAACATTATTTTTCAGTGAACCGGGAATCAATTCAGGAGCCAGCAGTTTCCGAGAAAAGTAGTTATTTTAACAATCGATTAGTATAAAATCTGTATTATGAAATTCAATGGGGTAATCATTATAGTATCGGAGCCGGTAAAAGAACTATTATGTCGTTAACACGTCTATAATATAAAAGTAATGTTATTATTGAGTATCAGGAACTAATGTTAATTCGTGTCGTCGTGTTTTCTGGAAAGTAAAACTGGAAGGAAGTTGGAACCTGGAAAGAATATCATGAAAAATTATATATTACCTACCTATTACCAGTAGGAATATTAAATTTTGCTCATTACATGGAAAGGAAACTTGAGATAAATTTACTATAATATAGAATATAGAAAGACTAACAATAATTTATAGTGATTCGATATGTGAATGGAATAATTTTTATTAACCCATTTGATCCTGAAACCTTTTTTTCCGATTTTGTATATTTTTTTCTTAAAAATGGTTAATAGAAGGTCTCATAAGTCGAGAAAAAATCATAAAAAATGTTTTTCATTTCCAGTTTTGGAAAAAACAGCGGTCTTTTAAAAGGACGGTAGGATAAAGGGCTGCTATTAGAAAAATAAATAAAGATTTAAAAATATGTTTATATATCTTACAAAATGCTTAGCAAAATACTTTAACTTAAAAACTAATTAGTATGATAGGCCACAAAATAATGTCAACGTCACATTTTTGGCACACAAAATTTGCTTTTTTGTGGCACACAGCACATTTTCTCTGACTCTCGTAATATGTAACTAAATGATCTAGTCTATCGTAACGTGAGAATTGGAGCGCGTTTTTCGGCAATTTCGAAGGTCCTTTCTTAGTGTCCCTATGTCCCTCCTAAACTGAAGTTGGTCAAGGGTACCACCATCATTCCTATGGAGGTGCCACGAGTTTTGTGCCGTCATGTCGATACAGTGGGAAAATAACGGAAAATACCACTTTTTACCTCGTATTGAAACTCTATATTGGCCTATGTTTTGATCACTACGGTCTACACCGCCCATATTTTCGTTGTATGCCTTGATCAATCGAGGCTGATCTATATAGATATGCTTTTTTTCAGCCTGGGAAAATCGTTTGACCTTATTTACTGGCAAAACTGAACATGCATTAGTGGCTAAAGTAAAAACGCTGTTGTCATTCCATTTGCATAAAGCGATTTCATTATCGGCAACACCCCATTCAAATGTACCTCGTGTCTTTTTCTTCAGAACTGTAGCATTGTTAAATGGAGATTGAGGGATCCGATTTTCCCGTATGGTACCAGTTGCCTTGATGTTCCTCAATTTTAGCTCCTTTAGAAGTGACAAAGATGTAAAGAAATTGTCACAAAATAAATGAAAAGGCATTTTTTGTAAAACATCTGCATATTGGAAAAACAACTGACGCTCCCAAACCCATGTCTTTATATTTGTCCGGAATTGTTGTCGACGCACCTTGGTATGGATCAAAATAAACAATGTACCCAAGGCGTAGGGTACCTACCCAAAATTTATAACCCCACCTTATAGGCTTGCCTCTAATAAATTGCTTACCGCTATGTCTCCCAAAATACGGTATCATAGCTTCATCAAAGGTGTGATTCTCTTTAACCTCTGGCATAATCAAAAAACCTTTTATTTAGGCTGTTGAAAAGAGGTCGCAGTTTAAAGTACTTGTCATTTTTATCAAGGGACGTATTATCATTGCAATGAAGATTACTCATTATGAATTGAAATCTATCTCTGGAAATAGCGGCTGATATAAGTTTATTTTGGGTATTGTTGCAATTTTGCCAATACATATGTCGCCTTGAAATTGTATATCCACTGACAAGTAACACCCCTATAAAGCACTACATCTCGTATACAGTAATGTTACCGGGGCGGTTTTTTTACTGTGCATAAATATTGGTAAAATTGAGAATTTCTCCTATCAAGTTTTCATGAAAAAACAGCTTGAAAATATTTCCAGGGGAACGATTGTTTTGTACACTTTCAACTGGTTGCCATTGCATAAACGTAGAATCTAAATCTTTATCGAGAGTGTATTCAAACGTCTTTATGTGTTTTGGTCGTCTTTCAACAAAAGTGGACAGTGGTAGATCTTCATCACTATCCCAGTCGTCATCACTTTCCATGTCAAATTCAATTTCCGCCGGGGCCCTGAGTTGCACTCCGGGTAAATTATTCGGAACTACATCGTTTTCAGCCCCAGATTCTTCATCGGTATCGCACTTGTCATTTGCATTTTCGAGTGGAAAAATTATAATGCCTGTAGGAATGTCTGGCGTAGAGTCATTCTCCAATTCCTCTAAGAGTTCTGCCATGGTTAGTGACTTTTTCCAATACCTACAAAAAAAACCGCATAGTAGCATATAATCCTAACGTCCTTTTAAAAGACTCGTTCAATTGAACGACCCTGGATTGACCCAGAAGTGTAAAACATAACCACAAATATATAAAAAGGTAAGTATATTATGTTATTTGTTAAAAATAATTAAAACAACAACGAAAAAATAAACGAGTTTTAACATATCGTACCTTGACTTACTCATTGCAAAATCACTAGAAACACAGTGTTTTTAAACCGTCACTATCGATCCAAAACTTAACAAATTCCTAACGATCGCGATTGATCTTGTTTAAGAGGTCATCTAAATCTAATATGACACTGGCGACATCTTGAAACCGTCAGCTGAATAAGAAAAGTATAGGTTTCATTTTAAAGTCCTTTTTAGAGGACCATAGGCGTAAATGGGTTAAGAACTTCCGTAAAATATGTAATAAATATGAAATATAGCAAAATTTTAACAAAAAATTACAAAAATATTTACTAAGCCCTGCTTACCTCCTTGGTATATTTGTAAAATTTATTAAAAACTTTTGTATAATTTAAAATATTTTGTAAAATTTAATAAAATATTCTGTAAAAATTTCGACACATAACCATGCCCAACGTCTCTTAACTTAACTTAACTTTTACGGTGCTTGAAATAAAACATAAAATATTAAAAGAACGTTACGTTTTAGAGCATTTATTATAATTGCCTATTCAAAAGGTTGAAATTATCTGTAAACTGACATAATAATACAAAGGGTCCATTTGAAAAAATCGAGTAATATTTATCTAAAAATTGCTACATTTGTACCGATATAAAAACCACCCTGTATACGATAAAAATATAAAAATTTCTTTTTTAGTATAAATTAGTAATATTTTAAATTAATTTTTTTGATATGATGTTTTTCGAGAAGATTTTAAGAAAAATTGAATAATCTGGCAACGTCGTATTAATCACAAAATAAAATAGCATATCTTATTTAAAATTGTATGCCGAATTCGATGCGAAAAAGAAATGGGGGGTACTATTTAAAAAAAATTACTTATATGATACCCCGTTTTTTTGGAGCATCCTGTATATCCAAAAATATTTTTAAAATGTGCGCTTTTATTTATCCTAGAACCTTTGTTTTTAATAAATTTCGATATTTTTAAGAACAACGGAGATATTTTACTTCCTCGCACTAATCAACCACCCTGTATACTATATTTTATAAGAAATTTTACAATGAACTCTTTACTATAATAATATTATTATAGAATTCTTTTCCGTGTACATACCTTGGCTTTATCCATAAAGGTCTAAAGTCGTATTATAACTAATCGCTCTTTGGACTTGTAATATAAACGACTATTACCTAGTTCAATTCCGGAAAGTGATTTGTTAGTTTTTTATTTGTTACGAGGAAACTACTGTCCAGTAAAATTTTTATGGTTTCAACAAGTCAAAGGATGACGATTTCAGCATTTGATATCTTAATATATTTTTGTTGTGTTTTTTGTTTCAATCTAGTTTTACCTTTATTTTAAGGTATTTGAATGAAATTAGCATGGTTGCACTAATGAATAGCAGCATTGCATACAACTTAGCAACAACAACACTTCTGAAATAAACTAGAATCAGTTCATAACTCTGCTGCACGAATTGCCCTTGGAGCGTACTGTTCAAGTCCAGTAGCAAGTGTTATGTGTGAAGCTGGTGAACCGCCATTAGGATATAGAAGAGCCTTTTTAAGTCTGTCTTACGCTGACACAATAGCACCAAACCAAAGAATTCCATCCCACAATAATACTTTTTCCAATAGACACAGCAACCACAACAACGTTCTACGAAAGAATTAGCAGATACAAAGCTGATTACCACCTTACCTTTCTCCAGTTTTTTCAACAAAATACCATAATTCCCCCTCCCTGGATCATCAAAACACCGCAATATATAACAACCCTAACCCAATTTAACAAAGCCGAAACGAATCATAACCTCGTTGAACTAAAATTCTAACAATGCTAAATAGTCTATCAAGCCACTAGAAAATTTACACACATGCATCAAAAACAGTAGATAGAACGGCAGCGGCTGTAGTTACTCCCCTCTCAATATTAAAATACAAACTGTCCGAATATCCAAGTAGCTTCACTGCTGAGCTATATGCTATTCTACAAGCAATCAACCAAACTCAGCAACACAATTATAAATTGTCAGCGATTATCACGGACTCTCTCAGCTCGATACTTGCCATGCAGCAAATATTTTCCTGTCACCCCATTGCCCAACATATGTTATACCATACATATACTGCTGGAAACTACATAGTATTTATATGTGGTACCTTCTCATATCGGAATCGCAGGAAATGAAAGGGCAGATGAAGGAGCACGATCAGCGATCACATACAACAACCCAGTGATAGTACAAAAGACGGTTAACCATGAACTTAAAGCTTACATCGAAACTAAAGTATTAAACATGTGACAAATTGAATGGAGTAGCTCGCAATGCAAGCTTCATGAAGTAAAACCATCTATAGCACCATGGCAACAGTTTTTCGGTACCTGCAGAGCTCAAGTGATTCAAATTGAATTGTCATACGTGAATATCTCGTAAACCGCCATTTCCAGAGGTATGGTCAGTTATACAAAACGTTTTTAAGTTTTTATCATACAATTCGAAATTGATATAATATTATAATATACTGGATGTTCCATTTAAAAAATCTTCGATGACGTCATACCTTCCACTTGAGACACCGTACATACCAACGTGTTACCTTAAAAAATGCGCAACTAAAACACTCATTGAAGGGTCATAAATACAGGGTGTCCGGGAACATGTGGGAAATCTCCCGGATATGAAGAAAACACGTGAAAAGAATACTATAGGTTCATATAAACTTCTTTCGTATCGGCCTCCTATTCGGAGATATGGGCTCCCAAAGAGCACCAATGGAATTAAGTTTTTTACACATAATTATTGAACCACCTGGTATATTTCAATTATTTTTTTTTATGATGTATACCAGGTAAGACGCGTCAAATTACTACCCAAGAAACTGTTGTGAATTACTCACAGCTGCCCTTAACTATTAGCTGAAAATTAAGTACTCTTCATTCATGTCGCTAATCCTAACCGTTTTCGGAAAAAACTTATTTCTGTATTTAACGTAATATTCCACTGTAATCAACATAGTTTCAATAAAAAGTTGAACTTTAACTGCTTAGTTAAAACCCTCGTAAGAGGGTTCAACATGGGCTCCATGAAGTCTGATACACTCGCGGGCACGACGAATTGAGGACTGCTGTACCCGCCACAATAACCCAGCTTTGTTCCTTATTTGAGTACATTGAAACGTGATTCTTCGTAGAAGTTCCTCCCTACTATCAACCGGAGTGGAATACACCAAGGTTTTGAGATGTCCCCACAGGTAAAAATCTAATGGCGTTAGGTCGGGAGATCTAGGAGGCCAGGCAATAGGTCGTCCTCTACCTATCCAACGGTTTGGATAGACGTTATTCAGGTGTTCCCGCACAGCAACGCTGAAATGAGGTGGTGCCCTATCATGCATGAAGTACATGTTTCGGCGAGTTTCAAGTGGTAAGTGCTCTACTAAATCATTAAAAGCGTTCTCGAGGAACTCCAAATAAAGTACTCCATTCAATCGTGCCGGCAATACGAATGGTCCAATCAAAAAATTGCCAACGATTCCTGCCCAGACATTAATTGATTGGAACTGATGTTGGTAATGCGAAACAATTATTTTCATGAGGATTTTCATCAGCCCATACATGTGAGTTATGTAAATTTATGATACCATTTTTGGTAAAACCTGCTTCATCCGTTGAAAGAATAGTGCTAATGAAGTTTACATTATTTCGTTGCTGATCCAATAGCCAGTTTGCAAACTGCATTCTACGGGGAAAATCTTCAGGAATCAGTTTATGCACTTTTTGCAAATGATATGGGTATAACAGTTGTTCTTGAAGAACTTCATGTACTATTGTTTTCGACACATTAAACTGCGCTGATAATTTTCGAGTGCTCGTTGAAGGTATTATATACAGCATTTAAAATATTTTCCTCTAATTGCAGCGTACGTACTGTTCTTCCCTGACCAGTATCATTACTTCTTTTTCCAAAATTTCCTAAAATTATGAAAGAAGTAAATAACATTACCTTATTATACCTTATTAAAAAGAATCGCCCACCATTCTCCCTTAGACGTTGGTCAACCCGTTGAAATGTCTTCTGATCTGGAAGAGTGCGATTAGGAAATCTGTCGTGATATAACCTCCTAGCTTCCAAAGCATTGGAAGATGCAAGACCATATGTCAGATGCATATCTGCATACTCAATAAACGTGTATTCCATATTTCGAATTATTTCACAATTAATTTCACCACGAAATTCACAAATCAGTAAATTAATATCAAAGTAATAAGGAATCAATGTATCAGTGATGTGAAAGTTGACAAGTTTTAAAATGAAGGATATTTATTTACTTCGAACCTACCAAAGTTTGCAAAGGTAACTCGAAAAAAAAGTATCTTTTATCGATATACGCTAAATACATGATATAGTAATTAAAAATATTTTTTTTCCGAAAACGGTTGGGATTAGCGACATGAATGAAGAGTACTTAATTTTTAGCCAATAGTTAAAGGTATGTAAAAAACATTGTCCAAAGTTCTCATCATACATGGCGTAAAAAAAATGGGCCCATGAGTGTTACAGCTAGTCCGTCCCTGCAGCTGTGAGTAATTCATAACAGTTTCTTGGGTAGTAGGTTGACGGGTCTTACCTAGTATACATCATATTAAAAAATAATTGAAATATACCAGGTGGTTCAATAATTATGTGTAAAAAACTTGATTCCATTGGTGCTCTTTGGGAGCCCATATCTCCGAAGAGGAGGCCGATAAGAAAGAAGTTTATATGAACCTATAGTTTTCTTTTCACGTGTTTTCTTCATATCCGGGAGATTTCCCACATGTTCCCGGACACCCTGTATATAAAATAATTAAAATGATTCTCGTCGCTTAGCGAGTATTGCCGTTTTTCGCATCTCCAACATAAACGCACTATAAAAATATCTCCTTAGTATAATAATTTATACGTGAATATTAAATGGCAGAATAATCTTTCCTTGAAACTCTACAATTTTTAATTCACCCTTTTTACGAAAACTATAAATTCAGAAGAAAAAAAAGAAAGGATCGACGGGATGAAAAATAAGTTATAAGAGGATTTTATTCTTTATAAAATATTTGACGTGCTTTAGCTTTTTGTTGACTTTATGACTTATAGAGATAAAGCACGGTTCTGCAGGGTTTTCGTTATTGAAGGGCCTACCTTTGTAAAAATTTAGTACTTTTTTTTTAGCGCGTACGAATAATTTAAAGTGGCGAATTTGATATTCCTGTTTATTTCTATTTTAATTAAGTTACAAATGTTTTATTATTATTCAATTATGGTAGAAAATGCAACAAATGAGAAACTTTTGTATCCTTAATTTTATCGAAAAAAGTCACTCTTGCTAAAATGTTTTGCTTGATCGAAAACCTCCGTGGCAATAGTCGAATATCCGAAATATTGGCCAGAAAATGTGAAATTGATCTAAGCATAAAATTCCCTTATTTCTAAAAATACATCAAAATACCGTTTTAAAGCATGGTATGCATAGAGACATACAGTGTACCGGGTGATTCATTAAGGGTGACGAGCTACCGTATCTCAGGAACTAATAGTCGTACGAATTTAAAAAAAAAATCCCTTAAATGAAATCGGCCAAGAGAAATTGCTGGAAATATTTTTTAAATTCATACATCCACCGCTAGGGGGCGTAATTTCTTCGATCGTATAAAAAATGCAGTTTTCTTGAAAATTTTCCAAATAAGTTGAAAAAAAAATACTACCACAGTAATACTTCTATAATTGTCCATCTTTTTGGTTTAACACTTTTTATTGTGGAACGTAAAATAAGGGCGGGAGGGGATGGTGAACTTTTCCTTACTAAAGTGCCTATAGATTTGGTTATACTTAACGGAATTTAGCAAACTAGGTCTCGTTTAAGAAAGGAGGGTATATTGAACAAAATAAAAGACAACTACGTCATTCCGGTTCTTGCCGCCCTCGCTAGGGGGTGTGTTTTACAAGTTTAACCGTATTTTTAATTTTGCTCCGAAATCTTAAATGGAACAGTATGATTATTTTATTAGATTCGAAAAGTAGACTAAATTTGCAACAAAATATGTTTAAGCCGCATGTCGATATCTTCATTCGTTTAAACGTTATCACTTAAAGAATATTGCATTAACAAATTTATTAAAGAAACAAAATAGATAATTCATAATCGAGCATGCCATGGACAAATAAAAAAACAATTTAAAACTTCATTCTTATTTTAATTTAATCACAACAATAATGATATAACATAACAAGCAAGAAAACAACAATTACAATATTGACATTTTTTTAACGTTTTACATGTTCAAAGTGTCCACCGTTATTGGCCACGCATAAATTAAGTCTTTCAGTTTTGGATAATACACTAACTTCAATTTCGGCGGCGGAGATGTTGCTAATGGCTTCCCGAATTCGGTTTTTCATATCATGAGGTGTTGTTGGACGGTCTTTATAAACTAGGTCTTTAAGCTTACCCCATAAATAAAAATCCAGTACCGTAAGGTCGGGAGACCTCGCTGGCCAAGGAAAAATGCTGTTCCTACCTATCCATTTATCCCTAAACTGAAAATTTAAAAAATTTTGGACGTTTCGAGCATAATGGGCTGGGCATCCATCCTGTTGGAACCACATGTTCATTCTGTCCTCCAAAGGAACATCTTCTAACAGTATAGGTAACTCATCTTCCAAAAATTGTAGATAATTTACTCCATTTAAATGCTGATCAAAAAAATATGGCCCAATAATTCTTCCACCCAAAATCCCGCACCACACATTTACACTCCATCGATTTTGAAATTGAACTTCCCTTAACCAGTGAGGATTTGTTTCTGACCAATAGTGCATGTTGTGATTATTAACTTTCCCTGAACTGGAAAAAGTTGCCTCGTCAGTCCACAATATTTGGGATAAAAAATTTCTGTTTCCGTTCACCATCCCCAATAGCCAATAACAAAAGTACAGTCGATGGTCGAAATCGGCTGGCTTTAATTGTTGATGTAACATTACATGGTACGGATGTAATTTATGTTTTTTTAATATACGTTGAATTAAGGAATATGTCAATCCTAGATCTCTTACCAAATCTCGAATGCTTAAATGAGGGTCGGCAGTAATATAACACACATTTATTATATTAACTTCGTTTCTTGCTCTCCGTACTCTATTTGGAGCTGCGACTGGCTGGACATGTCTGGTCTCCTTCAATCGTTTCGCTAATCTTTTGAAAACATTTCTTGAATGATGACGTCGTGCAGAATATCTAAATGCGTATTCGTTCTCGGCAATAACGTCATGTTGCAAACATTCAAAATAAACTGCTAACATATCAAAAGCCTCCTCGTTCGTATACGGCATATTTTAAAAATTTAATTGGGCTCTTTACAAATTTCAATGTTTTTTATTTGTCCATGGCATGCTCGATTATGAATTATCTATTTTGTTTCTTTAATAAATTTGTTAATGCAATATTCTTTAAGTGATAACGTTTAAACGAATGAAGATATCGACATGCGGCTTAAACATATTTTGTTGCAAATTTAGTCTACTTTTCGAATCTAATAAAATAATCATACTGTTCCATTTAAGATTTCGGAGCAAAATTAAAAATACGGTTAAACTTGCAAAACACACCCCCTAGCGAGGGCGGCAAGAACCAGAATGACGTAGTTGTCTTTTATTTTGTTCAATATACCCTCCTTTCTTAAACGAGACCTAGTTTGCTAAATTCCGTTAAGTATAACCAAATCTATAGGCACTTTAGTAAGGAAAAGTTCACCATCCCCTCCCACCCTTATTTTACGTTCCACAATAAAAAGTGTTAAACCAAAAAGATGGACAATTATAGAAGTATTACTGTGGTAGTATTTTTTTTTCAACTTATTTGGAAAATTTTCAAGAAAACTGCATTGTTTATACGATCGAAGCAATTACGCCCCCTAGCGGTGGATATATGAATTTAAAAAATATTTCCAGCAATTTCTCTTGGCCGATTTCATTTAAGGGATTTTTTTTTTAAACTCGTACGACTATTAGTTCCTGAGATACGGTAGCTCGTCACCCTTAATGAATCACCCGGTACAAATCGGCCTGTGAGAACACCTCATTGGACGCCTCAGGACTATTATTTATTGTGTGCTGATATTCTACAGCGTCCGTAATGAGTTACCGAGGGCAGAGATAGGAAGAACAATAAAAAAATAAAAAAAACAAGCACTATAGGAAAATCCTTTAAGGCACACCGGGAGTGGTGCGTGTTCGCATATAGCGATTCACGTTGGTTCTGAAACGTTAGAGGTTATACTCGTTGGGAAACACGACCTTGGGAAGGTCGTTCCATAAGCATGACGTCCTCCAGATGAAAGAATGCTTAAATAATTAAGTTCGAGGAGTACTTAGCTTAACCACATACGGATGGGCGGCAGTGGTTCGTCGTGTATTTTTGCTCTTCACCGCTCTGGGCGGAATTAAGAGGGCAATATCAGCCGAGCATTTTCAATGGAAATATCTGTAAAAGAGAGTCAAATCACCAACCTATCTTCGATGTTCCAGGCTGTCGACGCTCTTCGTCAGCTCGTAGTCTTCGATGAGACGAATGGCTCTCCTTTCGATTGCATCCAGTAGCCGAAGAGATGTTTGGGTGCGAAGCTCTAGACATGAGAGCAGTGATGGTCGAATCTGGGCTTTGTATAGTGTCAAAAGTTATTGAGGTGTGTAGGTACAACTTTTTGGTCCGAAAGAGTACACCAAGTTTCGATGAAGCTACCTTGGCGATTGCCACAACGTGGGTTTGTTTGGGTTTGTTATATATATTGACACTCAGCAAACTAATAAATGAAGCAAGTGGAATTGCGTGTCTGCCATGACTATATCCGGTTCTGTAATGTTAACCTTTTTAGAGAAAACTGCTGTCTGGGTATTCTTACCGTTAAATTCGATCCGGTTAATGTCATCCTAAGCCAAAGTTTCTTCCAGCAGATTTTTAATTTTCACTAATATGGACCCTTGAGGAACACCGGCATCTGACAGAAATCCGTCAATCGCAACTTGCAGAGAGCGGCCCTTAGGCAAGCTGGACAATCATGCGCAGAATCGACCGGGCATACCATAAGATCGTAGTTTAAATAGAAGATCCTCATGCCAAACACGATCAAAGGTTTTAGAAATATCCAGTGCATTAGCCCGAGACTCTATATGATGTTCGATTGCGTTTGTCCAAAGATGGGTCACAGGCTAGAAAGTCTCCCGCGGCTCAGTAGAAATTTGACACTTGTTTTAAACAATTAGGAATTCTGTTATGTTAAGTTAAGTTTTTAATTTCTCAGGTAATCAACTGATTTATACTTCTTGACATAAAATTTTATTTCGTTTTATAAAATTACTTAATTGATCTGGCTGTTTCTCTCGGTATGTTTAGAGAGAACATAATTGTTCTAGAAACAGCTTCAAAATGGCATTTAAATGTATTTTTAGAAATAAGGGTATTTTATTCTTAGATCAACTTCACATTTTTTTGGCCACTCTATACAATATCTCGGATATTCGACTATGACCAAGGAGGTTTTCAACCACGCAAAACTTTTTAGCAAAACTAACCTTTTTCGAGAAAATGTAAGATAAAATTTTCCCATTTTCAAGACTTTCCAACACACGCTATATACAGGGTGTCCGGAAAAAGAATTCAATCTGTTAACATAATACCACAGAAATGTTTCCTTGTGGATATTTGTAACTTGAAAGTTAAACAAATATAATTAAACTAACAAAACCCGCCTCCATACAAGAAATCCAACTGGTAGATGCCGTCGAATTTAATTTGCAACTCTGGGATAAAATACACAAATGCTTAATAAATCAGATACCCCATAAATCAAAAAGATTTAACAACCCATTTTTTACGTTTCAGCCCTAACAAATTAAGCTGTTATCTCCTGAAACACATTTAAAAATGTACCTTTATTTCACATTCTCGTGCAATAAAGTACTATAAATTACTTTTTGGGGAGATAATACTCGAAAATTTACCCTTCTTTGACGCGATTTTTTTCGTTTTTAATTTATTATTCTACGGCAATAGGATTTTTATATGAAAATTTAAAGTATTGAGAAGTATGTCATAAAACTGATGTTGCACTTAAATGTGGATCGTGGAAAACTCGTCTCAAATTTAAAAATATTCCTCTAAAACAGCGTTTCTCAAACATTTTTGACCGCAGTCCCCTTCTGATCATAGAATTTTTTTGTGGACCCCCCACCTGCTCCCTGCATTACTACAGAATTAATTCTAGGCGAGGAAGTCATGCCTAACTAATTACCTTTCCTTAAAAATAATTGTTATTAGAATCTTATCCTTTTTAATAAATCAAATAGCATTAATAAACAATAATCTGAATAATATATCACTTCTTCTTCTTCAAGTGCCTATCCGTTCCGGATGTTGGCTATCAGCATGGCCATTCTTACTTTGTTGATGGCGATTCGGAAGAGTCCTGCTGATGATTTGTCAAACCAGGTTCTAAGATTTGCCAACCAAGATATTTTCCTTCGGCCAGGTGTTCTCTTGCTGTTAATTTTGCCTTATAGGATTTGTTGTAATAGCCCTATCTATCTGAATTCCTCATTATGTGTCCGAAATACTGAAGTTTCCGGCATTTTGCGGTATTTAATAGTTCTGGTTCTTTATTCATTCGTCGCATTACTTCTGTGTTGGTAATCCTTTGTGTCCAAGATATTTTCAATATATCCAGAGTTCAAACGCTTCAAGTCTCCTCGCAGTTTCCTTAGTGAGTGTCTAGGTTTCGACTCCATACAGCAGGACTGAGAAAACGTAACAACGTAAGAGTCTAAGCTTCATTGCCAAAGATAGATTGTGGTTTATATATCACTGGCTGCAGAAAATGTTCGGGTTTGTTCGGGTTTGTTCGAATATAAAACGAACAGGAAGGAGCATATGTTAAGATAAGTGAGACCGGAATGGAAATTCAATATGGCCGACTATTGCTTCTGTCTGGTCAGTGACGTAGAGCATATATATTGCATCTAACATAAAATTAATGCAAAATAATAATTTTATCCTCAGGTACGCCTATGTGATAGGTTTATTGCATAACGTTTAAATGTCATTCAAACAAAATAAGTTTTTATTTCTGAATATTCAATAAAATTGGAATTAAAAACACTTATCTGTGAAATGTTACACCAGAATTTTGATGTTTTGGTGTCAGGGAACAACCATAGATACACAACTAACCATCTTTTTCGTTATTGTCCCAGTAATATTATAATGAAAATGTTTTAACAATTTATTGAGATATTATTGCTAAATGATAAATATTATCACTAAAACAACCAACAAATTACTTTATTACACTAATTGCAACGATTGTTAACACTTGAAACTGCTCAAAACTATCAAAAATCCAATTTGTTTCCAACATCCACGATCAAGAAGCAAAGCATGAGTCATCCGTGGAGCTTCAACATTGCCGTTTCTGTCTCTCGCTTAAGTTGTGCGCGGTTTTCGCAATGCTCGTTCCTGTTCGTTCTATATTCAAAGAGATAAATACAATCCCGTTTGCGGTTCTTGATGTATTTTAAATAAATTATTTATCTCTCCCTTTTTACCTTGATATAATGGTGTGTGCCGTCAAATTGTTTGAATTGTATCGTGTTGCCCGAGTGAGCCTATATGTTTCCATTTGAAAAAAAAATAGTTTTCGGTGAAAAGGCATTCTTAAAAAGTTAAAAAGTGTGGAAAGTTTTAAAACACAAGAAAACTTAAAAATTGTATTTTTATCAAGAATTTGGCTTAAAATTACACTCATGCATTAAGCTAGAGGTGTTGTTTTCGATTGACTACATCGAAAACAATACGCCTAGCTATCGAAAACAACCCCTCTAGCTATTGAACGCAAAACCATAGTAACCTTCTTACAACGCCATTATTGGAATAATATGTCAGTCTGACATTCTCATTGTTTCGAGTTTAGTTTAAAAAATGTCACGTTTTGAAAAGAAATCAATCGAAGTTATTCAAGAAAAGATCGCACAGAGTGTCCCAAAAAACACTAAAAATAGCAAGCAATATGTCTGGCGTCAGTTTATGATGTTTTCTGAAGATAGAAGGTATGTTTTTAGAAAGGAGACTTAGATTAAAAAGCTTGCGGACATACTTCAAGACGGCTTATAACATGAAAATACAAAATGGTGAGGAATACAAAGATATAAATGCCGAACCTAGTTGCTCGAAAATGTCGAAACCAACCTCAAGAGATTCTTCAAATTCTAATATTAATTATTACAACTGCGTTATAATTATTAAAGTGAAATTTATAATACATTATTGCATTTAACTTTTGTTAATTCGAGTAATTCTCTCCCTAAATTACACTCGTGCATAAAAATTCTCAGATAATTTTGCATTTAAGCGTATTTCCTTTGAAAAACAACATTCGTTCATTTTCAAAATTTTTTAAAATAGCCCTCCTCCTTCGGAGTCGGGCTATTTCGCCAAAATATGAAAATGAACTCTTATTGTTTTTAGGCAATACGCTTTCATGCAAAATTATCGAAAATTTTTAGGCACTAGTGTAATTACCTCCGAGAAGTAAACCATTTTTGGGAGTTCATAGCAATCTAGATGAGAAAATAAAATTTAAAAAATAAATGATTTAAAGTATCAAAAACTGACGTATGACGATGTCATTGAGTTTGGAATGGTATTCTGAATCGATATAGCCGGAAATATACTGGATGGACATTTCCCGTTAAACAGGAAGTGACAAAATGACTCCGTTATATCATAAAATGCAAAATAATATCACATACAAATTATAGTTTTGTTTCCTTGACCGTTTTTTAACAAATTATAGGTAGTTTGTTCCTGGGTCTCGGTCAGTTTTGAAATGAAAATCCAATTTTCAGTTAACGTTTCGGTTCATTTTATTTAAATAATAAAAAAGTTATATGGGTGGTCGTTTCTCCTGAAACATCCGCTATATTTGTTTGTCAGTTTACCTGCATGCTCGCGAGCAAATGTGATCGTCAGTGTGAGGCGCATGAGAATTTTTTTCTTAATTTTTTTATTAAAAATTATTTTTTGGTCTCACCCCCTATAAGTATTTTTAATTTGGATAGTAAGTTTTCCGGTATAGACACGGGTTTTCTGATAAAGGTGAACTTTTGATTTTACCATTAGAATATAAATTTATATTCAGAAGTTATCAAAAACTCATAATATGATAAAATATATAATAGATAGGCAGAAACTTTGGATAAAGACTTAAGGAGCACTTTATTGATATATTATTATGCAACCAGTGGGACGTGAATAGTTCCCCATTATATATTAACTTCATTATCTATATTATATTATGGTAATAAAGCAGTTTCAGTTTCTATTATTTCCTTTAAAATATAGTTAAAATCACTTTAATGCATAATTTATAGTATAAACATTATTACGATGGAAAATATACTAGCTGCGGCAAAAGTTTGGAAACGGTCCGATACTTCCGGGTGGTTATGTTTTCGAAAAAAAAGTTTACGCGGAAAAACATTTGGGTCGCCATTTGAAATTTCAAAGTCACCACCATCCCCCACGTGGGGGTGAGGGGTTGAGGGATGATTCAGTGGCCAATGGATTGCAAACTAAAAACCAAGCAACTTGTGTCCCAAACATAACAACAAACTTGTGCCGCACCTGATATATAGGTATATGTATATTAGAGTACAGGGTGTCCGGAAATGATGAGCAACAAATTTAGGGGATAATTGTAGAGCGAGAATAAATGCTATGTCTTCCTATAGCATTTTTTCGAAAATTGATTATTAACGGAATAGCAGGGTGTTTAAATTTTATTTGCAGTTTCTTTGCAATACCTTCTGCCACGCTCATAATATTTTAACGAAAGCTCGTACATGGGGATTTTCGGGATGAGGAATACAAATTTGCCCACCGTTTTTACGCATTTTATAGAGCAGCAATTAAAAAAAATTGTAAAGAAAAAGGTATTCGGGCTTAAAATTGTGTTGTAACTTTTATAAGTAGTAATATAATTTATATAAAAAGCCTTTAATTTGAATGGTCCCAACTTTTTTGTAATTACTACTTTTGTTTCGATAGATCTAACTATTTTCGAGAAAAACGCTAAAATAACATTGCTGCATGTGATTTATTTTTGGTTTACTAACAAAATCATAAGGTTAAAATACATAAGTTACTAGAACAATAAATTTAACTTTCAAATCAAAGGTTGAAAATTACGTTCTTCCTCTTCAATGCATGGATTTTTATACAGTGGGCACCTAGATCCCCTGACTTGAACCCAATGGATTTCTTTTTTTGGGGCTATCTGGACGATTGTATACAAGACATATGTGAAAAGCGTCAAAGAGCTGAGAGAAAAATTTTTTGCTAATTAATTTATGCATTGAAGAGGAAGCGCTATGATCCTTTGGTTTGAATGTTAGTAACTTATGTATTTTAACCTTATGATTTTGCTAGTAAACAAAAATTAAATAAAGATGAAAAAATTATTTCGTATTCATCACATGCAAACAATATTATTTTAGCATTTTTCTCGAAAACGGTTAGATTTATCGAAACAAAAGTACATACCTTTTCATGTTAAAAGGTTGAAAGTAAAAATATACAGTCAAAATGCGCATACAGTGTAACACAAAAAAGTTGGGACAATTCAAAATACAGTTTAGGATCGCCCTCTACAAGATGCGAAAAAACGATAGGCAAATTTATATTCCTCATCTCGAAAAAGAACCATATACGAGGTCTCGTCAAAATATTATGAGCGTGGCAAAACGTATTTCAAAAACACTGCAAATAACTGTAACTCCATTAATAATTAATTTTTGAAAAAATGTTATAGGAAGAGGTAGTTATTTTCTGTCTATAATTATTTTTTGCTCATTTCCGGACACCCTGTATAGTTAATTAGGTATAATGTTTTATACAGGGTGTCAATATTAAAGCTTCCCTCCCTTATTATCCCGTTTCCAGTAAATAATATTCCAAATCGGAAAGACATGTCAATTTTATTAGGAAGGACGTTTTTAAAGTATCTTCCGCGTTTTAATCCCCTGGGAAGGCTAGATGTCACTCTTAAACTCGTAAAAGACAAGGGGGAATCAATTGGCACATCATTTTCAATGTAGTTTAAATATCTTTCCCATAATATAATAATTTATTCTTTTTGAATAGTGGTTTCCAATAAATCGATTTAAAAATGGACGTAATTAGAACATACCTGCGCTGAGATTTATGGGTTTTAGGTTAGTATTTAAGTAAATGTGATTGTGTTCACTCCTTTTTTAGTAGAATGCTAAAATTTACATGACAAACACTTGACTATCATCTTTTGAGCCGATTTTTTAGTTTTAGTGCGTCTTTAAATATCAAAATTATCGAATTTTTTTTATTGTTTATGATAATTTTAAATTAAAGGTTCACGTTTGAGTTAGGAAATATTGGAATTTGATTGTGTACATTTTCATTTGTTTATTAATGCGAAGCGAAATGAATAATAAAAATTAGATTTTTATAGCTTAACCCTGAACTCAAAGGAAGTCTAATAGTAGAGATGGTAATATTTTATGAATACACCAATATTTTAGGCATTAAATTTGTTCTCTTGAAAAAAATTATGAACATTTTCCTTTCTTTCCCTATACCCTCCAAAAATTCTTTGTAATAATCCGAACAAACCACTAGGGTTTAGTTACATTCGACCCTTATCAGAAAACAGAATGTCTGTATTTCATTAATCATGGGTTATCACGAAAACTCAGTTTTACCCAGCGACCTATAACTATGGATACGTACAACTTAAGGGGTGCGCAGTAAAAAGTTAAATTTTTAGAGTAAAAAAATGGGTTTGGTGCGCACGGTTTTCCGGTCACATTTTTATAGGTTGCTCGTCGGTTGTCTTGCGTACAATGTTGTCTACGTCATATAGGCAACCCCGCCGTATTGATGCCGGTTTGGTTGCCGACCAACGACGTGAACCAACGAAGACCGTCCAGAACCGAAATCAGTCGTAGGGATGTAACGATATTAAAAATCTCTCGATACGTGAAAAATAGATATCAAAATTAATTCTAAAAATGGCCACAAGGTCTTCTTTTATGCGAGAAAATAATGGCCACAAGGTCTTCTTTTATGCGAGAAAATAGATTGTTTATTTCCCAGTACAGAAGATCTTGATGTGCCAAAATACTGTCGTGTAATTAAGGGCGGAGTACGGTCCTGTTGGCTGGTTAAGGTAAATACTTTATCAGTCGGCATTGCGCGTGACATCTGACAATCAACTTTGTTTACATGCGCGAGGTCATAACTTTCCCACTTTTGCTTTTAGAGTTTGACTATACATAGATATAGGTCGTCGGTGGTTTTACCGGATAAATTCGGTTAAAAAAAGATAGCCAAGTAAAAAATACACGATATAAAATCGCAAATCCTCCAGTGACTCAGGCTGGGTAGCGTAAATCTTAGATTTCAGGTGACCCCATAGAAAAAAGTCCAGTGGAGCCAGATCAGGTGATCTGGGTGGCCGCTCAATATGTCCCCTTCTTCCAATCCAGGCCTGAGGAAAATTTTCATCGAAAAACTCACGCACAGGTTGAGCGAAATGAGGTGCTGCGCCATCTTGTTGAAAAATGATCGTTATATGGTCTTCTTCACTCTCCAATACTTGAACGAGGGCTGGATAAATATCGTTCTCTAATAGTTCTAAATACATTTGGCCAGTAAGATTACCGGGTATAAAAAAAGGGCCGATTATGTGATTTCCATAAATACCCGCCCAAACATTTAACTTTTGGGGATGCTGAGTATGCACTTCACGAAATAATATTGGATATTCATCTGACCAATACCGACAGTTATGCCTAAGGTAAAATGAACACTAGTCCGAGGAACAGATATTGAACATGTAGTTAGCATTATTGTTAATAATTTCACTGTCCACTTAACAGAACTGGAGTCGGCGATCGAAATCATCCCCATTCAGTTCCTGAACCAGTCGTATCTTAAAAGGATGGAACTTATGTTGTTTAAGGATTCTCATGATTGTTGTGCGTGAAGCATACATCGGACAATTTCCTGCTACTAAGGGTCGGATCCATTGCTTCTTGACCTAAGACAGCCACTTCCCTCGCTTCGTCTCTGTCAACCTCTTTTTGTTTCCGACTAAACCAGTAGCGTCAAATTTGGCAACCAGTTGCACAACGTAAGCAGCGGATACATTTTTTTCAGGATGCCGTTCATTAAATAAAGCCGCTGTTACTCGCGCAGAGTCGATATTTCTAAAAAATAATTTTGCAATTTCCACCCCTTCTTCTACGGAATACACCATTTTAATTCTACTACAAAGGTACAATCGAATTGACACAGTTTTAACGTTCTTAAAAATTCACGATAGACTAAGGTAAATCAAAAACATGGTCCGTCTACTTTTTTGGACAAAAAATTAACAAATAAATAAATAAGTTCAACTGCGTCTGATAAGAGTAATATCCTCGAGCTAAATTCCACATTCTCTACTCATACACCAGCGTTCTTTACAGTATGGAAGTGAATGGTGGCCATTTTCAGCATTTAATTAACTAATCACAAAACTAAGTAGTCTTCCACTATTTTAGTTGTCATTTCGTTAAAGATGAAAATTTTGAAGCGAAATTTTAGGGTCAGATAGTACTCGCTAAGATCTTCAAAATGAGGTATCGCAACACCCCTCATCCCTATTCAAAATCAGGGGGTTGTGTTCACCCCCGTTAGGGGGTTAAAGTTACGGAGATGAAAAAAGCGGAAAAGTTATTCCCCCTCGAATCAGAAATCGACGGGTCCGAGCGCTATTCTACGTTTTCATTTTAAAGCAGGAAAATCGAGGTGTTAAGTTTTCGCTGGACCACCCTGTATAAGGCACTCTGGAAGTGGTCCATGTGGAAATAAGGCGATTCACGTTGCCTTTAAATCGTTGAAGGTTTGTTCGGGTTTGGACACATCCTCAGTAAGTTGAACCACATTGGTGAGCGGCAATGCTATAGTATATTTTTGCGTTTTGTCGCTCACGTGTGAAAGTAAGCGGAAAAAGAGAGTCAAATCACCAACCTCTTGGTAGAATGGAATCCAGTAACCGAAGAGTATGCTTGGGCGCAAAGCTCTAGACATGAGACCAGTGATGGACCAATCTGGACTTTATGGAGTGTTTGTGTTGAGGTGTGTACCACTTTTTGATCCGGAAAAGTACGGGAAGATTCTACGAAGCAGACTTGGTGATTGCCACAACGTGGTTTTGCCACAATATAATTAGCCTTAACTTTGAAATTATCTGACATGATATTGGATCAGCGTCTAGTATGTGTTGACCTAAATGGCTTGGCGCCGTTTTTATACCTCGTACAGGAAGATTATATTTTTGAAGAGAATTTTTATTTCTATTTAAATACAATCAAATAATGAAAATTCCACTTTAATGCTATTTTTATACTATAGTGTAGTTAGTTAAGTTGTTTATCATGAAGACATTAAAATAATATACTCGACTGATTCCCCGGTTGGTTCTTTATGAAACATTATTTAAATCATTTAATGTAAAAAAAGAAGAAATTTGCTTTTAATTATTTAATATATTGAGAGAATTTATACTGGTATTCATTGTAATGCTCTTGCTAAAGGCCTAAAAAGCCGAAATATGTAGAGTAATCCTCTCAATATATTGAAACATTTAAAAGCAAATTTCTTCTTTTTTTTACATTAAAATTAATTAAAATAATAGTTTTAAAATAGAGTGTGAAACAAATTTAGATGATTTTCTATAACTTTTTTTTTATTTAGAGCTTAGTATATTAGGGAAAGGATTACGACCCCTGGTTCCTGAAAATGCACGGCCCTGTTAGGGAAACAAGTCTAAAAAATGTTAACCCCTTTTGTACTTGAACATTAATCATTTTTAATTTATAGATCTAGAGCAGCATTTAAAATGCAATGAGAAATAAGTCATGAATTAATTAAAGGGAAATAGGTTCTTGTTGGCCTAGATGACTCGCAGGGATAAAACGTGACATACCTAGGTACACAGCACTGTCGGCGTCTATATTTAAAGAATTTTATAACTTCAGAGCACAAGGGCGGCCTATTTAGGTTACTAAGATATTATTTTGAACCACCGTATTATAAGAACAAAATTTCTACTGTTACCAGTCTAAAGGCCCATATTTGAATGTAACCTTAAGTTAGACCTTACCTAAAATAACCTTAACATAACGATAAACCTTAAAAAGACTATGTTTTAAATTAATTTGAGGGCAATTGACGGGTTCAGTGGAAGATTACTACATCCTTAAAGATATATTCCTTCAGATGAGAGTTATTATTCTCTTATACTCATCATCATCATCATCATCATCATATAGCAGATTGTCTATTTGAAGGTTGTAGACAATGGTGTTTCTTGAATAATATAAAAGTTTTGGACTTGCATTGTCTTTATTTGTTATACAGGGTGACAATTTAAAAACTTGAAATGGCCATATATTAGAAACGAAAAACTGAAGAAAAAAACGCAAAAAACAGTTTCTATAACACGAAGGCGGAACAAAAACCAGTGTATTAGCCCACCCCTATCTGCAACCCCTTGGACAGGGTGAGATAAACCCTTAAAATCTTAAATAGAAAGGGGGGTCGAGTGATACATCATTTTGAAGCTCTTGAAAAATGCTTTCCAATGGTACCATAGAAAGGTACATTTCAGGAAATTCTTCTCTGTTTATTAAGGAAAACAATAAATGAAGATACAATTTTGAAAATTTTTATTATTAGTTAATTAAATGTTCAAAATGATTGCTACCAATATCCTGGCATATTAAGAGATATCTCTTAAGAATTCTAAACAGTTTAAGCCTCGGTATTTCGTTTTGGTTTATTTGCTATTTTTTTTTTGTCGAAAAAAAAAATTGTTTATAAATATTCGCATTTTATTATCACATTATCTTAAAGGTAACTTCTACTAGTATTATTATTTTAAGAACAGTTAACTTTCGGTTCAGTTTAAACGAAAAGCAGCACTTCTTATCTTAAGTGGATTGGAAGAAGAGGTCCTGTTGAATGGCCACCTAGATCCCCGGACCTAACACCTGTTGACTTCTTTTTGTGGGGTCACCTAAAATCTGTGGTTTTTAAAACGCAACCTGAGTCACTAGAGCAACTTCAGCATAAAATAGTTCAGGAATGCCGTGCTATATCCAGAGAATCCTTTGCAAATGTACGTGAAGAATTTGAAAGTAGGCTTTATTATTGTCTTCAAAACAACGGAAATCATTTTGAACATTTAATTAACTAATAATAAAAAATTTCAAAATTGACTTGTCATTTATTGTTTTCCTTAATAAACAGAGAAGAATTTCCTGAAATGTACCTTTCTATGGTACCATTGGAAAGCATTTTTCAAGAGCTTCAAAAGGATGTATCACTCGACCCCCTTTCTATTTAAGATTTTAAGGGTTTATCTCACCCTGTCCAAGGGGTTGCAGATAGGGGTGGGCTAATACGCTTGTTTTTGTTCCCCCTTCGTTTTATATAAACTGTTTTTTGCGTTTTTTTCTTCAGTTTTTCGTTTCTAATATATGGCCATTTCAAGTTTTTAAATTGTCACCCTGTATATCACAACGTTTCAACTGGTAAGTATCTCCAGTCGTCTTCAGGTGAATACTAAACTACATTTTAGTACTACATTTTAGTACAATACAAATAAAGACAATGCAAGTCCAAAACTTTTCTATTATTCATATAGCAGCTTGTCTCGTCCACTGCTGGACATAAGCCTCTCTCAACCTAGACCATTTAGCTCGATCCTGAGCATCCTGGATCCAGTTCGGAGAAATCCTTTTTAGATCGTCTGTCCATCGGGTCGGCGGTCGTCCTCTGTTTCTGTATGCATCATCTCTGGGGCGCTACTCCAGTATTCTCCTCGTCCATCTGTTGTTCGACATTCTTCCGACGTGGCCGACCCAGTTCCATTTTAGGTTAGTGATTCTTTCAATCGCGTCCGTAACTTTTGTTCTTTTGCGTAGTTCTTCATTTCTGATTTTGTCTCGTAGTGAAACTCCTAACATGGACCTCTCCATGGCTCGTTGAGTTGTTATTATTTTATTTACAGTTCTTTGGGTTAATGTGAGTGTTTCTGAACCAAATGTTAACACCGGGAGGACGCGTTGGTCAAGCACCTTTCGCTTGAGACACATCGGTATATCTGCCTTCATTACATGTTTCAGCCTGCCGAAGGCAGCCCAGGTCAGTCCTATCCTTCTGTTTAATTCGCAAGTCTGGTTATCTCTACCTTCGTAGCTCATGTCCTAGGTATTTATAAGATACGTATTGAATTTCCTTTCCTTCCATCATTAGGTTTTGGCTGGGGACTAAGTTTGTTATAAATTGGGTCTTGGCAATGTTAATTTTGAAGCCTACTTTTTGAGAGACTGCAGATAGTTGTGCTACCATTTCATTTGCCTCATCTAATCGATCTGTGACCATCACGATATCGTCAGCAAAACGTAGGTGACTGAGCCTTTCTCCATCTACATTTATGCCTTTATTGTCTACCTAGACAATGACACAAGACATCTTTTTAGACATGTATTCTATCAGATTTGTGAACAATTTTGGTGAAATTGTATCACCCTGTCGAACGCCTTTTTCAATCTTAAACCGATCTGTTTCCGCATGTATTTTCACTTTTGCCGTTTCATGTTCATATATATGTTGAAGTATGGGGATGTATCGGTGATCTATACGACAGTTCGCGAGAGCCTTAGACATTTCATGGTGGTTAATGGAATCGAATGCCTTTTCATAGTCGACGAATATTAGTATTACGGGCTTGTTGTACTCTATACTTTTTTCTATTAGCGATTTTATCACCTGAAGATGGTCATTCGTTCCATATCCGGCTCGGAACCCTGCTTGTTCTCTTGGCTGGTACAGGTCCAATTTATTGGTAAGCCGTGCTGTAATGATCTTAGTGTTTAGTGTTTAATATACTATCAAACTTGTATTAAGGATGACTTATGTCACTGTGTACCTTAAGGTATTTTGAATGTTACCTTAAGTTATACTTTATATAAGGTAACGTTACGGTAAAAATTAAAAAAACTATGTTTTAAATTAATTAGAGGGACAATTAACGCTAGAGTTATTCTGTACCTTAAGGTGACCTTAAAATATCTATCCTTAAATCCCTAAATGGTTTTAACGTGCATACATTGACATTTGTGACTATAAAATGACATCTGTAAAAATATGGTTTGGATTTAATGTGTTGTTGTCATTACTACAACCATGGATTTTAAATCATGAGGATACGGTTTTAGTTCACATTATTTAAAGAATAAACAATTGACATTCTTACGGAGGTTGCAAACAACTTCTCAGAAAAATAGTCGGGGACCTCTGAAAATTAGTATACTTTTTCTATGTCATATTTTTCAAGTTTTAAATAATATTCTTTTTGTTATTTTTTAGTGTTTGTGTCTTAAATTTAAGTATTGTTTGTGGAAAAAATAGTAATTCTTAACTCGATATGGTAAGACTTTGCCAAATCTGCCGTAAACTCGATAAAAAAATATTGAGTCACGTCCGTAGATAGCTTGTTTTCCTTAACCGAAACATATCAAACCGATCAGCTGTTGAATGAGAGAAGTATACTAAGTATTTCACCTAGTGCTTTAAATTAGATTTATTGTACTCAAAACATCAATATTTTTCTGCTTAGTTATATTATTGTTATAATTATAAGGTGCTTGAACCTTTTAAAAGTCGAATGCAGTAAGGAAAGTCATTAAATTAACTTATTCATCAAAAAATAATTAAAATGTCAATGCTTTGTGCCGATTTTGATCACTCGCGCTGATAAAACACGATTTCTGTGGCGTTCCTTTATTTCACGAACTTTTTAAAACTTAAGTGTTGCTTACGGTAAAATAAAGGGGAGACTTATTTCGGTATAAAATATTTTTAGAATTTTCTTTGTTTTAATTGGAAGCATTATTAAAGACATTGGTATTGAGGTAGGAGGCTTGAGGTATTTACGCTTATTTGGATGATTATTTTGACATTCTCAGGTAATTTTTAAATATGTTATTTACGGTCATTGTTTCTTTATAAATTCTTATATCATACCATGTATTAAAATAGATCTTCATAGAACGAAGAAATTAATCAAAATTAAAAAAATATATACAAACAAACCCATTTAGAAATTTTTTTATAGTCCAATCTACACTAATTTAATAATTAAACCTTTTTGTTTTGATATTCGGTTAACCGTTTCCGGATTATTCGGTTATTTTACAAAACAGAAAAACAGCTAATCGAATAACCGATTATTTGAATAACCGATTATTCAAATATCCTACTAACCAGTTACTCGGATAATCGATTATTAGGTTAAAATATTCAAGTGGGACTTCTAATATGTGGAATCACCTAACAAGTAAACATGGACACATTGGAACAAATTAAGCACAAATAGAAAACAGGGATAAGTTTAAGTTTAAAGATGATATGAAATTAATAATTAATCCATTTAGATATTAATTTTAAATCTTTGGCAATTACTAGAAAAATAGGTTACTAGGCTAACCGATTACTCGAATAACCGGTTTTAACAACTATTTGGCTAACCGGTTTTATCCGGAACCGGTTTCGATTGTTTTCAGTTTTGGCCAGTAATAATCTACACCGCATTCATCAAAATTAATTAGAAATGTCCAGTGCGCCCAACCATGCCTATAGGCATGAACACACTTCTCAATATCACACATCATTAAATTTGTTCATAAATAAATAGTATATTACATACCAAGAGCGGTAAGAAGGCTATTACACACGAATTCGAAACTTACATTACGAGCGTAGCGAGACTTACCACTCGAGTTGTGTACTGTACTTTTTCTACACCTATAATAGTAAGAACCTACTTGCGCACTATCTACTATTCCAGAAATCACATTACCTATGGTATGCCAAAACCGTCAATGTTTCCAATAGATTTTATGCAAAGTCGGCTGTGAATTCTATCGGGTCGCATTGACAACGTAAATGTCAAGAAATTTTAAACGTCAACATTTTTAATTTGTATATTTTTGGGTAAAGTATGAGTGACTACGATATTCAGCTGGAGGGAACGCCTCGGGAAATTACATTACAAGTTGCTTCAGAAGCAAATAATTTATTACTAGAAAAATCCAGGAAGCTGCATGAAAAAGTGTATCAAAAATATATTGACTGGTTTATTAATAACCATGTGAGTACCGGCTCAAAAGGTTTTATTAGCTTATTTCGATAATTTAACATAAAAGTAAATATGTCGTAGAAAAAGTATAGTGCATAACTCTATTACACTCTGTTTTGAAGTACGGTACTCGCTATACTATCTGGAGGATGTTTCTGGTGAAGCGATCTTCATGAGGTTATGTATTCAAATGAATATAATCGCAAATTATCCAAAACCAGCCTAAATCGCCTTTATTCACACATACACAAACCACTCCCAGAGTCCGTTAAAGGATTTGTTCTATAGTATCATTGATCATTTAATCCTTAAACAAAATAAAAGCTCAAAATAGATAGTAAAAATTTTACTTCTTGTAATAATAAATATTGAATTACACATATTTTTCTATAATATGTGACTTTGGCATATGACTTCCGTTTAAGCTTTTAGAGCTGTGTATAACAAAATTTGTAGAGCTGATTCTAAGTAAGACCTTAACGGTAATGCATCTAGCTAGACAAAATACAAATATTACTCCATCAAGTCGTGTAATAAATTTAGTATCCACGATGTATATACGATGTATATACAAGATGGAAATATTCTCTTTTTGTAGGATGAGTTGAAAAGTCTACAAAATACTGGTGTTAGTTCATCGGCGCATCTCTTGAGAACTATAATAGGAATTTCGTCTGGACCAGTAGCTTTTTTGACGTCGAGTCCTTTCAGGATTCGTTTGACGGGACGCTGACGGAACACGATTTCGGTCATTTCGGATTGAACTACAGGAATGTCGGGTGGTGTTTTTCCCTGGAAATCTATAGTGGAATGCGAAGAAAATAGTTCAGCAAGTAAGTTGGCTTTGTCACCGGCTATGTATACTATTGTACCATCGGGACGTGTTAGAGGTGGAATAATTGATTTGGTGAAATTTTGGCTGACGGCCTATTCCAAAGAAAGGTAAGAGAACCCTGCCTAACAACTATCGACAAGTCGCATTGCTTTCAGTTATATCAAAAGTAATGGAGAAAGCTATTAGCCAACATCTTCTAAAGTACCTGAAAGGCTTCAACATTATCAGCGACCATCAATATGGTTTTCGGAAGTCCAGATCAACTGGAGATCTTCTAGCCTATGTCACCCATATTTGGAACAACGCAATCGAACATCATGGGGAGTCTCGGGCTGTTGCACTGAATATTTCTAAAGCTTTTGATCGTGTTTGGCATGAGGGGCTCCTAAGTAAACTGCGACCCTATGGTATGCCCAGTCGATTCTCTGCATGGTTGTATAGCTTTTTTAATGACCGCTCGCTGCAAGATGCGATTGACGGATTTCTCTCAGACACCTTCACCATCAATGCTGGTGTTCCTCAAGGGTCCATATTGTCTCCCACTCTCTTCTTACTCTACATTAACGACCTTCTAGTGAAAACTGAAAATCCGATATTTAGTTTTGCTGACGATAGCACACTTATCTCATCTTTCTCTTTGAATGCGCAAACATCGGCTGCCGACGCACATCTTCGCAGACAGCATAAAGTATCACGCCTCAACAAAGACCTGGAAGAAATTTTGGCTTGGGGTGACAGTAACCAAGTCGAATTTAACGCTAAGAAAACCCAGGTAGCAGTTTTCTCTAAAAAGGTTAACATTACAGAACCGGATATAGTCATGGACGGGCACGCAATCCCACTGGCTTCATCTATTAATTTGCTGGGCGTCAATCTGGGAGGAAATATGTCTTGGCATAATCACGTTGTGGCAATCGCCAGGATAGCTTCTCAGAAGCTTGGGGTACTCTTCCGGACCAGAAAGTTGTACACACCTCAACAACTTTTGACACTATACAAAGCCCAGATTCGACCATCACTAGAGTACTGCTCTCATGTCTGGAGCTCTGCACCTAAATATACTCTTCGGCTACTTGATTCCATCGAAAGGAGCGCCATTCGTCTGATTGGAGACCACGAGCTGACTAAGAACCTCGACAGCCTAGAACATCGAAGACAGGTTGAGGATTTGACTCTCTTTTACAGATCCATCCATATGTGGTGAAGCTTAGTACTCCTCGAACTTCATTATTTAAGAATTCTTTCATCTGGAAGACTTCATCCTTGTGGAACGACCTTCCCGAGGTCGTATTTCCCAACGAATATAACCTTCAACGATTCAAAGCCAACGTGAATCGCTTTTTGCGAACACGCACCACTCCCAGAGTGCCCTAAAGGGTTTTTCCTATTGTGCTTGTGTTTGATCATAAAAATAAAATCCACGATGTATATACGCGAAACACTATCTCCAAATCCTATGAATTCCCGCCTTTGCTCTTGCGGTGTAATTATACTAACATGTGTGCTAGGTATTCTAAAGTACAAGCAAATCTATTTTAAATTGCAAAGCAATCTATTTGCAAGTTAATAGACCAGTCTAGAACAATCAATAACCCACCACAACAAGTTAAAAATGGGTTTAGGTAAGGAATTTATTTTTCCGAGATTGGAAGTTTTATGTTTAACTTGATATACAAAGTAGATGTAAGTATACCAACCTAATACGAAATTCTACGATAGTTAATTTAGTCGGATTATCCAGCATATACAGGGTATTTAAAAAAACATGTGCCTTTGCTCGTGTGTTTATTCTTTACCCAAAAATAGGACTAATAGTTCCTACCAACATGGGCCGCCAGATGATTTGTTTGAAATATTTTTAAATTTTTTTTGTGTTCCCGAAACGGCTTTAGAAATTTTAGTGAAACTTGGTTTTGCTCGGGTTTGCATCTTTATGGGAAATGTATTTAAAATAACACATATTTGGTGTACAAGATAAATTTAATTTTATTAGGTACTTAGCATATTATAGGAATCATAAGACGATTTTATCAAATTAGGTATTTAAACCTAAATAAAATTACACTAAAGGTAAATATTGCTAAAATATGTGCTATTTTAGGTACTGTCATAACTCCTTATAACTTTCAGCGAAAGTTATTGCAAATAAATTTATTGTCTTTTTTCAGGAGCAAAAATATTCGAAACTATTAACCCAATTTTGTCATTCTTTCTTATTCAGGAATGACTACTCGACTTTACAGTAATCCGAAAATTTTATTTCAGAATTGATCAAAGTGATTATAACCCCTATACAGAGGATTTAAATTCGTTAGTCAGGTAAACTATTTTTTATTACCACTAATAATTATAATGTTAGATTAAATTTGTATTAGCATGTACATAATTTCTTTAGACCATTTTAATATTTTTTTTTAAATACGGTGTTTAAAAAAGGTCGGTACCCCGGAATAACTCCGGTGCATGCGGAAAATGTCTAGGGAAAAGTTGTTTGGTTTTGAAGGAAGAATAATTTGCAATTTAAACCACCCCTACCCCCTCAACCCCCGGGCGCGGGTGGGGGTATGTTCAGATTTTCAAATGGAACCCAAAAAAAAAAATGCCCATTAGCATTTTTTAGTACAAGGCAGAGAAAAAGAGTATTTTCGGGATAAAACTTGATTTTCGCTCGGTTCTGATTTTGTCTTTCTCATGGTGATTATTGGTGAAGGATGGGCCCGAATAAAAAAATTTTTCGGACAAGACGTTTATTTTTGGTCGGAGAACACGATGCATCAATAAAAAATATGGGGTTCCATTTGAAAATCTTAACTCCACCCGCGCCCGGGGGTTGAGGGGTGGGGGTGGTTTAAATTGCAAACTATTCCTACTTCAAAACAAAACAACTTTTTCCCTAGACATTTTCCGCTGCAATGCGATGCACCGGAGTTATTCCGGGGTACCGACCTTTTTTCAACACCCTACTCGTATATACGTAAACCTAACATGAAATATAATTTTTTCTCACTTCATATCCATACTTTCATATACTATGTATTCATACTTTCTTGTATATTTGTATATACGTACAAATATTTCCATTTGGACTGTTAAAAGCATAACAAAATGTACTGAAGTAAAAAGAATAAAGTATAAAATTTCAAAAGAAATTATTATTTATCCTATAACATTTCTGAAATTTATTCGATATAAGTTGGAATGGAAAACAAATTAATAAAAAAATTGCCGTTTGAAGAGGGATTTCTTATTCCATGGTATTTAAATATTTTTTATTAATTTAAGTTTCCTGGCAATTTGTCTTTCCTATTTCTTCTTTCAAGATACAGGAGACAAACATACCATTGCAATTACTTCTTTTAGTATAAACTAAATTATAAACTGGGCATAATCAAGCAACAATTCTTTATCCGTGGTGGTTCCAATATTTTTTTAAAGTAATATTAATATAATTCAATGATAGTTTAGACAAAACTTTTAATAAATACTCTCAATCACTCTTTATAGCGGTTATTCCAATTCAGCAATCGGTAATTTGCAATGAATTAGGAAAGAAAAATATACAATGTAACCATTAAAGATGGAACTATATCGGGAAAAAAGTCGATTTAGGTCAAATTTGACTTCACCATAAGATTTTGCTTCAATAAAGATCAAAAATTAAATAATTAAATGAAATCAAACGGCTTTTGTTGACTGTCAAATATACATTTTCTCCACAAGATGTCTAAAAATGAATTGATCGAATTTTAAAAAAAGGTATTTGTATTATAACTTTATGCTCACATACTAAATTTTAATGATAATTTTTGTTTCCTATCTATTTTGTCCAATATCTATTTTCATTAACCTACCATCGTAAATCAATTATTTGTACAATAGTCATTGTCTAAATTAATTCTTTTTACCAAAATATTAATTTCCCTCGAAAAATTAAATTGGAGCAAACTCCTCATAACTTTAAAGATTTAACCAACGAAGAGGAGAGTCTTGCTTTTTAAATAAGAAATACGTTGAAAACACGAAAATGTTACGATAAAAGTGTAGTTGTTTATAATTAGAGTATGTTCTAAATATGAGCTGGATATGGAGACTATAGTATGCCCCCATATCGTCAGTTGTTCTCAAGCAGGCTGCGAGTAAAGCTCAGACAGCTATGACCATTTTGTGTTTTTATCGGCATCTAATATAAATTTCTAGTAAGTTTCATAAGCGTTTTATCTGTGCTTTGTTTCATATTTTTACATAAAGGACGAGTTGTTTAGAAAATAAAAGCTTATATATTTAGGTTAATTACTATTTACTATTTTTGAAAAATCAGATTAAATAAAAATCGTAACGTTATTATAATATGGGCTACCTATAAGTTTCATATAATATGGACCAGTGGTCCATATTAAAAGTTGTCATTTAATTTTATTCCATCAACGGCTCCCGCTTTCATAACACCAGATATAATTAGTCCAATACCATTTTTAAAAGAAGAACAAGAAGTAATAGGGGAAGAAAAGCAAGTAAGGCTACATTGTTGACGTCTTCGCCATATAAGTTAGAACTAGAGCAATCACTAAAGGGAAAAAAGGAAATAAACCTTTAAACAAACAACAAATTGAAACAATTGTTGGAAAAAAGTTACCTACAGAGAAAACACAACAAAATGGAAAAAAACCACAAGGAAAGGAAAAACAATTTTAAAAACTGGTGAATGGTCTTTTAGTTCTGAGGATTCTAGCGATTTTTCTGTCAATGATAGCTCAGATGAAGATCCTGATCGTACAGGCAAAGAGAATGCCGCATGCATATATTGCGAGGGTTTATTTTTGGAAGACAATAATGGTGAATTGTGGGTTCAGTGCGTCTCTTGCACTCGATTGGCGCACGAAGATTTTCTCCGGAGTAGAAAGAGACATTTTTATATGCGAGTTTTGTATAAGCCGTTAATATTCTAATATGCCTTTATTTTTCGTTACTGTGACTGCAGCAGAATATTATGAAATTTCGTTCGGTCCATATTAAAATCCGGCGGTCCATATTATCATACCATTTTTTAAATATAAGATTTTCCAGTACTTTAGAAAACACCAGTTTTTGTTTAGTTTCCTAAGTTTTTAAAGAGCAAAACAATTTGTTTTCATTGCCATATATGTTCGCGACCAATTCAAATAAAATAAACTCTTTTTAGAGTATTTTCAGAAATTTTATTTAATAAAACTATTAGAGTGGTGCCAATTTAGGGAACTTACTCTAAGTAAATAAATACTGGATCAATCGCATTCGTGATTGATCCTAAAACAATTCTGACCCAAAAATACTAATACCTTGTCTAACATAACTAAAATAACACGCAACAAACCAATAAGACAACCTATTATGCTTATCCTCTACCCTATACGTCAGGAGCTCTTAAATTGTGCTCATTCGATTAAGATCGATTGGGAAAGATTCAAGAGCTGGCACCCAACATAAATGTATAGCTTAAAAGCTAAATCTAATCACCCATACATGATGCAAAAATAACACACTCTAGTGAAAAGGAGTCAAAGGTTTCTAGCCTGACTCACACGGTGAGTTTAGTCGGTCGGCCCGTCCTCCTTCAGAGGCGGTTCTTTTCCCTCGGAAAAGAAGATATTGATGGTTTGGTATAATCCCCACAAGTTGCATAAACCCGACACTACCTTGCAGCCGCGTCTGTAAGGTGCCTGTGTGCAGATTCTCATCGGCTGTCCCAAAAAAAAAAAAGTTAATAAATCGACGGCAAGCAAAAGTTATCATAAGTGATTCAAATTTGGTATGGGGCCATAGAATTATAAGAGAAACAACTTTTCCAAATAATTTTTTTTGCCATTTTTCGACATTTTGTGGAGAAAGCGTCAAATTTAATATATCATTTATGAAACAAAAACTTATGGTAAATTCAAATCGCATCTAAGTCGGAAACCAAATAATTTTCCCATATCCCAACTTTAATGGCTACACTGTATATTTTAAACGATTTTCGTATCTAAACTTAGATAGAATTAGGTACAGAAAAAAAAGTTAATACATTTTAGGCTTATTTCATACTTTAATAACTCCTTATTAAGTTACTTCTCCATATATCTCATTATATCTTTCTTCTTCAAAGTATAACAGACAAACCAACTTTTGCAATTACTCCTTCCGAAGTTGAAATTAAACTTTAGACTGAATTCATTCGTTCCCATTCTCATAATTATATAGAGCAAAAGAAAGACCACTGCCAGCCCGCAAATCTTTTACGCTCAATGAAATATTTCGCGGAAGTTTGGGCCGCTGGAAGAAGCATTTACACTTTATTGAAAAAGAGCGGTTTCGTCCCAAATTTACCGTTTCCCTTTCACCTAAATCCAAAAGTTGGCAGTCTAAATCGGAAAAGTTTTTAACAGATCACTCATGTGTCATTAATATCTGTATGTGTGTGCCTCTAGAAATGTACGTCTAAAGTAACATATTGCAGCCAATTTCAGGATTAGTTTAGGAAATTCTGGAGATTACAGTAGCATCTGCTGTGGTAGCAAATGCGTAACTTGAAAGTACGCCTATTGCAAAATATAGTGCGGAGTAGTGCCGTCTGCTGTCTGCTGCGTTGCTCGGAATCTACCTTAAAGGTTACCTAATAAATTGGATGTCGGTAAATCTACAGTAGGTGGCCAAATAAATATATCTGGCCTGGGTGGGATAATCAAGGATAGAGTTATTGGTCAAGCATCTCTTGAAAAACATGTAAATGGACTAATGTACACTGTGTCCCATTTTCGAAACTTTTATATGGTATCTCCGTAACTGTTAGTGCTATCAAAAAACTAATGTAGGGTTTTGGGTCAAACTTAAAATGATAAAATCAAAATTTGAAATTTTTCGCTCGCTTAAGAGATACGGGGGAAAATCAAAAAATTGATAATTTCAAAATTACCCTATATTTTCTTAGTTAAAAGAGATACAGAAAAATGTTTTGTACGAAAGTTTCTTTATAATGATTGTTGAATAATCTGCCGGTTTCAGAATAAGTATACGGGGTCAGGTAAAACAGTTATCGGACCTAACATTTAACGTCAATTTCATTTTTACATATTCATTTGTGAAAATGACTTATCAGCATTTTCAAAAATTTGGTATAATATCTATCATCCATGGTGGGTTATAAATTTAAAAAGAGAGTTTAAAATACTCTCTTTTTAGATTAAAATATACAGGGTATTCGATTTAAAAAAATGAGGTTAGGTCGGATAACTTTCTTACCTGACCCCGTATACTTATTCTGAAAACGGCAGATTATTCAGCATTATTAAAGAAACTCCTGAATAAAACATTTTTTTATATCTCTTTTAACTAAGAAAATATAGGGTAATTTAGAAACTGTCAATTTGTTGATTTTCCCCCGTATCTGTAAGCGAGCGAAAATTTTCGAATTCTGATTTTACCATTTTAAGTTTGACCCAAAAAGAGCACATGACACCTCATTACTTTTTTGATAGCACTAATAATAACGGAGATACCCTATAAAAGTATCGAAAATGGGACACCCTGTACATGGATCATTCTGTTACAAACCGCACACTTTTTAACTTTAACATTTTAGAATCGTCCGAATTTTTTTTACAACTTATTATACAGGGTGTCCGGAAACATGTGGGAAATCTCCCGGATATGAAGAAAACACGTGAAAAAAATACTATAGGTTCATATAAACTTCTTTCGTATCGGCCTCCTCTTCGGATATATGGGCCCCCAAAGAGCACCAATGGAATCAAGTTTTTTACACATAATTATTGAACCACCTGGTATATTTCAATTATTTTTTAATATGATGTATACCAGGTAAGACCCGTCAAATTACTACCCAAGAAACTGTTGTGAATTACTCACAGTTGCAGGGACGGACTAGCTGTAACACTCATGGGCCCATTTTTTTTACACCCTGTATGATAAGAACTTTGGACAATGTTTTTTACATACCTTTAACTATTGACTAAATATTAAGTACTCTTCATTCATGTCGCTAATCCTAACCGTTTTCGAGGAAACGTCATTTTATTTGCTATGATAACCCTATCTTCTCACGGGTTAAATATGAAAAAGCGGAATTTTGACGTTCATCATTTCATAGGAACAAAGATGGATCTCTTACCGAGATACGCCAAATACATGATGTAATTAAAATGACGCTTTCTCGAAAACGGTTAGGATTAGCGACATGAATGAAGAGTACTTAATTTTTAGTCAATAGTTAAAGGTATGTAAAAAACATTGTCCAAAGTTCTCATCATACAGGGCGTAAAAAAATGGGCCCATGAGTGTTACAGCTAGTCCGTCCCTGCAGCTGTGACTAATTCACAACAGTTTCTTGGGTAGTAATTTGACGGGTCTTACCTGGTAAACATCATATTAAAAAAATAATTGAAATATACTAGGTGGTTCAATAATTATGTGTAAAAAACTTAATTCCATTGGTACTCTTTGGGAGCCCATATCTCCGAAGAGGAGGCCGATACGAAAGAAGTTTATATGAACCTATAGTATTCTTTTCACGTGTTTTCTTCATATCCGGGAGATTTCCCACATGTTCCCGGACACCCTGTATACAACTTATTAATATAGTGGACACGCGTTTCAGTATTTCGCTGAGAAAAAATTATTTTCCAAAATATCCCCAAATGAATTTTTGATAATTTATTGGATTTTCTTCAATCTTCTCATACTTGAAATTTAACATCTTCAGTTGTACTGATCGTATCAATGTCGGTATTTTTTTTATTTAACAATTTGTTATGTTAGCTTTCGAAGTGTAGTCATAAAAAAGTTGTCATTGTGAACAAATACCACCTAATACCAATTTAATTTTTTAAATATCTTTAACTTGCTCGCCTCATACCTTAAATTAATTTTAACAATACCATTTTGTTCCTTATCCTCTTATCTGCAAAACTAAAATGAAAATGTAGCACCTCTATTAGATCGGTAGATCGGTTAGATCGAAGAAACCCGATCTAATAGAGGTGTCACTTTCTCATAAAATGTGTTTTGCAGATAAGAGGATAAGGAACAAAACGGTAGTTTTTCGAATTAAATTCGGGTGGGGGGCGAGCATGTTAAAACTAATTAAACAATTAAATTGTTATTATATTGCATTTGTTCACATTTTCTTTTAACCAATTTCGAAAGGTAACATAATAAAGTATTAAATAAAAAAGACCGATATTGATGTGATCAGTAGGGGAAATTGGTATAATACGGCATACTAGGATAAAATGGTACACTACCTGTATTTTAAATTAAGCGCATTTTTTGAATCCCACCCTACGATTTTAGACATTGGTGAGTAGCATACGGCAACTGGAGATTGAAATGAATTCGATGTCAGTCGACATATGGTAGTGGTAGATGCTACTTTGTTTCGTGTGATTTAAACTTATTTTAAGATAAAGATAATTTGCCTGCAATAAATAAACAACTCCTTATTGAACGATTATTTATAACTTCACCCGTAAGTAGGATACTAAAGCATGTTTTTGTGTGATTGTTATTGTTTAAAACTTGTTTAATAAATATTCAATAACAAACAAAATTAATTTAGCCGTTTTGGATAAAATGGCACACACACACGATATGTTTAAAATGGTACTGTGCCGTTTCATCCAAGGTATCTTTTTTTTTTAAGTATTATTTTATATTGTTCTTAGATGGGGCGCTCTGACCGCCCATGGTCTAATATCCAAAAACGTTTGGAAAACACACGTTCGCCGACAGTAAATGAAAATTCTACACCAGAACAAATCAAAAACACAACAGAAGACGAAAATAAAAATAAAACTAATGGCACAGCATATCACAAATCGTAGTATTGCCTAAACTGCAACAATTACCGCATAAAAGGAAACGAAACAGCCAGGGACCAAATATTTTGAACCGAACTCCAGATTTAATTGAAATGAAAGAGAAGGCAGAAAAAAAAAATAAATTAGAAGAAAGGAGATCTAAAAGAAAACGATAGGCAAAAGTAAACCTCCAATTCAATTCCCAAAGATCTGATTCCGAAAACGAAGATCCGTTTCATCAAGATGATGATGATGAAACATCTTGTATGTATTGTTACGAACTTTTTTCAATGTCTAATCCTAAGAAGATTTGGATTTGCTGTCAAAGTTGTAGAAAATGGAGTCACTGTGAATGTGCAGTACTTTCTCCGAAAACAAAAATATTTGTTTGTGAACTTTGCCAACCATAATTTAATTCTATTTTACTTCAAAAATATTTTTGTTTCAACATAGATAGATATCCAACTGGTTCGTGAAAATGGCATACTTGGCAGCTATGTAAGAAGAACTTTTATTTTAAGGTTTTGTCCTGAATACGTAGTATTTATATTTTTTTACCCAAAGATAAAGCTCAAAGGAATGTAATGTTTTTTTTTTCAGTATTACACCTGCGTATTTATAAAATATATTTTCAGTTTTGTAAAAAGTATGCATTATTATACCAATTTCCCTACAACTGGATATATTGAATTTCAAGTATGAAAAGATTGGAGAAAATCCAGCAAATTATCAAAAATTCATGTGTGGATATTTTGTAAATTTTTTTTTCAGTAAAATGCTGAAATACATGCAATTGTAAGTTATAAAAAAATTTCGAACGATTCAAAAATTTGCGATTTGTAAAAGAATGACCAAATATATACTTTCTAAGAAACCAATTACACACCTTCTTAAAGCAGTGCAGCCCCGTTCATTTCAGTTAAATACTTGGAGACAGGGAGATTGGCCAAACTGGACTTTTAAAAAAAAAAACAGACCAAATGATGGGGACTGCACCTACAGAATGACAATGAAAGACAGAATCCGCTTTGCCTGCTTATTAAAGATATCTGATTGAAATGTTATTGCGGATACGAAATTTCTCGCGAAATTCATTTAGAAAAAGGGTGAGAAAGTGTTGCGTTAACTGGGGATATTTCAATTAACTTCTCAAGCATTACCGAACAACTCTAGTCCATTAAAATTCATCAGAAAAAGTACTATCAACTTTTTTAAAAGAATAAAAAGGGCAGCTTATTCAATGAATATGGCATATTCTATTCTTCCTGCAGGCAAATATGCATATTGTTCGGCATTTGTTCAAGAAATATATTCCGGAAATTGAATCTACTTGATTTTAACATACAAATCGCGGTTGAATAAAAGGAACTTACAAAAATTGAAAATCTTAATCGTTGGAATTTCCATTCTCGTTCCACCAAAAGAAAATGAACTTTTTACTTCATCGTTCCCTTAAAACATATCAATTCCGAATACAATTCTATCTGCTTTAAAAATAGGCGAACAAAAGGTTGCCCTACATAGAAAAATCCTTTTATATACGGTCGTTTTCGGTCTCTTAAAAATGTTTACCAGGTTTTAGTCGACATAAATCTTGTGTCAGTCACGGGACCCACAAAAACAACAGACCTGTCGAATAAAGTGACAAGATTGTGGTAACTGCTTAAGTCAGCAGCATAGGGGAGAAATCTAAATAAGGGAAAATCGCAGGACCAGATTTAGAAAACTTCAAGAATGAACATGTTTCATATCGATGGTGTTATTGTTCCTACTATAGTTTCAATTCATATACGGGGTGTTCCCTTGTATGCTACACATGAATATTATTTAAATTTTAACTTCAATACATGTTTTGAAAGCCTGTACCATAACCGAGATAAAGATCAATACCAACAAGACGAAAGTCATCGCAATAGCTCGCAGGCATGTCGATGTAATAATTAGGATTGACGGACAAGATCTGGAATAGGTGGCGCGTTTTGTGTATCTGGGTGTCAGTGTCAATCAAAAATGGGACTGAGACGAGAAGGTTAAGATTCGGGTTGGACGCGCAAAGGCCACGTTTCTTAAATTAAAAAACTTTTTCCTTGCGCAAACTCTTCCACTGGCTCTCCGGCTTCGAGTAATTAAGTGCTACGTATAGCCTGTCCTGCTGTATGGGGCAGAAACGTGGTCTCTGAAGGTCAGAACAGTGAACCGCATAGAGGCTTCTGAGATGTGGACTCTGCGTAGACTGTTACGTATTCCCTGGACCGCACACACATCAAACGCGGAAGTGTTTGAAATAGTGAAGGAACGAAATATATCTTATCTCGGGCATATCCTGAGGTGACAAGTACTCAATTCCAAAGTTGATTTTGGAGGGCAAGATAGAGAGTCGAAGATGACCGGGGCGGAAGCAACATTCTTGGCTTCGAAACATAAGGGACTGGTGTGGAATAAGAGACGCCGCCACAATATTTCGACAAGCAGAGAACGGTACCCTGTATAGGAGATGATTTGAGAGAAGTACAAAGGACCGCCAACTTGCGTTTGAGCACAGGGCACAAGAAAAATACCACCGCGGCACCGGCTTGAGACCATCATTAACCCGGTATTTCGATCTGCTTTGTACACGAAATATTAAGATTTTCACTTATAATCTTCCATAGTGCTTGAATTATTATCGGAAATTTTTGGACCACACGATATTTTTAAAATTCGAAGACAGACAGACGCCAGAAATTTATAAATTTTCCACTGAAGATGAGAAGATGAGGGTATATGCCTTCGAAACATGTTTGGAAGTGAAAATTTACATAATATTTATTAAATTGGTGGTGCTGCAGTGAGACATGGACTAGGTAAAAAAAAATAAAATAAATCCTCCAAAATTACTTCTTCAATATTGTCGTACCTACTTGATTTTGATGTCAAAATTGCGTGTTCAATTTATTGAGAACAATCCAAGAACGTTTGTCTCCTTTCGTAGAAACAGCGCAAAACGGAATCTTTCCTTTAAAATAAATATTACCCAGATTTATCTCGTAAATCCAAATCAGTCACTGTCACTCTCGGATCTATTTATAGTAATGGAAATTATGCATGTTCGTTAACCCTAAAAAAGAAAAACACCGGATGTGGCATTTCTATAATAGATATCTTAAATTGTGCTTCTTTTCAATGTATTTGCTACCTATACAATGCAACTTATGGTATTAAATGTGTGAGAATTTGCAAATATTGGCCGAAGCAAAATGTCAATTATCCTGACTTTTTTTAATATTAAAAAACTTAAGCAGTGGACTGCAATAAACGAATGAAAGATGTATCTATTTGTATATATGTCTGTACAGGGTGTACCATCTCCGATACTTTCTGGGGCTGTTAGCAAAGATAGAAAGTAGCGGTTTTCATATTAGTGTCCCACTTTTTAACGAAGCCAAAGGTTCCCGTGTCAAATTTGTCATGGTGTTTTATTTTTAAATCTACAGGGTTAGTTTTTTGAAAATTTTCGCTTTTAGACACTCCTCGTATTTTCGTTACGGGTTAACAAAAATGGGTCTACGACAAAAAAATTGTTGAATGCTTCAATTGCCTCAATACATCAAACAGCCGACCTAATTCAGATCTTTAGAAATTTTGACAAGCTAAACTACACACTAGACTCTGTAATTTAAGCAAATAAAATAATTTAGTGCTAGAAACACCTAAATAACCGAGACAACATGTAACTAACCGAAGTATAAGCCTACTGACCCTTGTCAAGTACAGGTGTTGGTAAAATTTTCTATATCTCACAGTCGAAACAACATTGCCATAAAGAATTCATTCAATAGAAGTATAGACTATGAGTTAGAAAGTGTTTTTATTTCTTGTACGGACGCTCGACGTATCCTTCTAACTGCAAGGGCAGATCCAATTCGCCTCGTGACCCCGATCACATGCAGTCTCTTTCTTCCGATTATCGTTGTTTCTGTCGGCGTACCGATTATGGGAGGACGCTCGACGTATTCTTCTAACTGCAAGGGAAGATCCAATTCGCCTCGTGACCCCGATCACATGCAGTCTCTTTCTTCCGATTATCGGTGTTTCTGTCGGCGTACCGATTATGGGAGGACGCTCGACGTGTTCGTCTAACTGCAAGGGAAGATCCAATTCGCCTCGTGCCTACAAAGCTCGAAATGAACAGGTGTCAAATCGGAGATTTCCACTGACTCCGGCATCCTCTTAAATGTCTGAAACACATGCATTATTGAAAGATCCTTCAGAACCTAGACAAAAACGTTTCCACTTTTATTGCAATTCGCAGAGTTGGTTACGGTCAACAGTGACAGAAAACCAACTTGTATGAGTGAGAAAAAGATAATTTTTGTTGTTTAATGTGAAGAGGAATGCTGCATTTTAGCTTCAAATCAATACCATGCGGTCCTCTGCATTCTGATGACCGCGTATATGTTAGTTTTCTTTAAATAGATCCTTTTAAAGAGATTATTTTTAATAAATTATACATTAAAATCCATTATTATAAACAGCACAATTATTAAATTGGATTATTTGGAATGGGGTAGGGATGGGGGACGATATATTTTCACTCTTCCCTATAGAAGCATCCCTTAGGAGTATCTAGAAAAAAGTAAAAAAATTAAACAAGTTAGAGTAGACAGGAGGTAATAAATTCACTAACAGAACCTTAAAAAATAAATAAAAAACATTAAATAAATATATAATTTACGAAATTAATTAATAGTTGGTTGAATTATTGACCAATTGTGGGCGTTACCGTGAAAATTTTTAGGCTGCGGTGCTTTTGCAGGGGATCACATAGTAAGGGGATATTCCCTACTAAGTGCTCCCCTCCAATACATTCCTAAATATGCTACTGAGGCAACAATAGATTTTAATGATTTTAAATGCTTAAATATCCAACATTTTTTAATTAACATTATTATATATTACGTTTTCTTGCCCCATCCTGAAGGAAATCCTCGCTACGCCCATAGTACCGGTTCACCTTTTCTTTCTTTATATTCTAATTTGGGCACTTCGGCGAATGGACGCTGCGGTTAATTAGATTACCTACCAATCCAAAAAATCCCATGTCCCGGAGCAATTATCGATCAGCACTTTACAGTTTTCTTCTAAAATATTATTTATTTTAAATAATTCTAAAAGCTAATCTAAATGAAGCCAGCCGTTCGTAGGGGTTGCCGGTGAATGATAAAATCTTCGTATTACCACTGAAAAGCTTGTGTTGAATTTTTAAATATCATACTACGCAGTTTTCCTTTCTGTGACATAAAATGCTTTTCATATGTACAAGTAAACACAATGTGTCCCAGGCGGAAATATAATACTGTATTTGAAAGAATAAACATATTTTTCTTTAAAAAATTTATATTCAAAATTCCTAAACGTATTTATTTTATTTATTAGTTAATATTGCCAGTTTTCGAGACAGAACATTTATTCTATATTTAGAAGGAAACTATAAACTCATTTGAAATGTACGAGACGTACTTAAAATATTTCTTCCCACCAAATCCCACCCAGACTTTCCTGATCAAATGTAAATTTATAATCTAAAACGCACTCGCGTCACTTGTACTTCAATGTCTTTATCTTATAAATCAATCACCTCTGTCAATTGATTATCATATGCCAAATGAAGTTCATTGATGTTCTTCCTCAAATGTTTGAATAGGAGGATGTCAGATGGATGATAATCTTAACTATACCCAACTAGCATCAAAGTTATAGAAACTGTGACTGATTGAGACTGCTACTAGCACTTGGTCACAACGTGGTAATTAACATCACAAATTATGCCCAGATTTGGTAATAAAGTGATGAAGAAACGGTGCCTGAATGGTTACTGATACTAGTAGCGAAAGATATTTATTAGTAGCGAATACGTAGCGGCAACTAAAATTGCTTGTTGGATATAACTGGTTATTAAGTTCCAGAAATTTAATCTCGCGGTTGAACTTCATAAACCCGCGTTAGTTGAACGCAAACCAGGACGTTTTTGGTTGATAAGAGTACGTAATTTTGTCAAGGAATTACCGTAAATAACTACTGGTATTGAAATGTTATTTAGAATAAATATTCAAGGTGAATAACTTCTGCTGTAACTGAAAATATCGTGGCAATAAGCTTTCTTGTAAAAATCAATAAAGTGGTATATGAACTGGTTGAAAATCAAAGCCTGGTGATGGTTGACGTTGCCTATCTGGAAAAGTAACATTATTGCTAAAAGAGATACATAAATAACATAAGTCATTTACTTACTTAATTAAGTTATTTCAATATCAATAGCATCAGATGTTTTGATGTTACTCCTAACATATTAAATCTGAAAGATAGTCAAGTGGCACAACATTTTAAAGGTTGTTGAAATCTTTCCAATAATATCACAATTTCTTATTTTTTGAGCAGTGGTTCCAAGAAATCTCGTTCCATAATAAGAACTTACCTGCACTGTGATTTATGGTTTTCAGGCTATTATTTAAAAAACATTAAGATGCTGACTCCTCTTTCACTGAATGATTGGCGTTTCACTCCGAGCGAGGGTATCGCTCATTTCTTTACCGGGGTCAAAGTCAACGCCTAAAAAAGTACTTTCATATAAATCAGAGAGAAGAGATCGAATCAGTAACTAACCGATTTGAAAAATGATCTGTTCAATCATTTATTCAATCGATCTTTGTATTAAGCATAAACAGTACACCAGTTTTAATCCTTATTGTTGTGTTCGCTGATTCCATTTACCATACGATTTTATCGAGCGATTGATTATGTATTTTTATAATATAATGTAATGCGGATGATTTTAGAATATAGTTGTCTTTATTCGATGCACAAGTATGCATTCTATTTCATTTCCAAGCATAGCAAGCAAGTGGGAGAAAGTGTTTGTCTCCGTTGCTTTCAGCTTAGCCATTTCTCTTTATTTCGTTTCAATATTTCTTATTATTCGTTCTCCAATTAGCCATAACTGGTTTACGCTTGGTCGGTACTCCGTCTGCAGTAGTTCTCGTCAATCGCGAACGTGGTTATTAACCGGTATGAATTCGATCATTCAATATTTACTACTGATATAATATTTGTGATCGAATCATTCACTATTGACACCATTAAAAAAAGGGTGTATTACATCCATTTTTGGAACGCGATTTCTTGGAAACTTCTATTTAAAAAATATTATATTATGGAATTATTGTAAAGATCTTTACACGACCTTTAAAATTATGCGCTGCTTGGCCTTAAATTAATAACAACGTGAATTCGCCAAACTCATAATTAATGTATCAAATTCTTTGTGATTTGTAGCTTTCATGTTTAAAATGACTGCATTCAGCTGGTTCCATCGATTTATAAACGATTTATAATCGGTCACATTACGATACGCATCGATTTGTATTTCTGCTGAATGCATTTTGTTGTCAGTATTTTGTTTGGTTAGGATCTCTCCTAAATGTTTTCACCAAATATTACATTCTTTTCTATTGGAAAGGGATAATTTGATTTTTAATGCTCCTCTTCAATAGCGGAGATAATGTATAATAGAAAAAGTATCGTGCGATTTCTCATCGATTTGTGACCACGATTTTTTTTTAGTGCAATACAAATCGCTTGGTTCCGCTGGAAAATGTGATAAGTACAATTTGATGTTGATAGCTCCTGTCACATTTCATTCACATTTATTAACACATTGAGTAGCCAGTCTTTAGTAGGGCATTTGTAAAATATATTTGACAAAATTGTTTCTCTTTCAATAGAACATAAATTCATAAATTGGTTATATGCAAAAAAAGGCAATTATTTCTTCATTACGGTAACAGAACTGATTACATAGATAGGTATTGCTATACGTGACAAGGCAAACTCATGCATATATGAATATTATATTAACCTCGGGGCTTAAAGTTATAAGCCGTTTGTGAGGGCTTTAATGGACAAAGTACAAAGTAAATTATAATTTGCTTCTGCCTCCTAAAAAACTATTTTTTTATTACTTCAAAGTGTAATTTTGTTAGGAATGAATGATATTGGTTTTCAGAACATTTATATGATGTATATATTATACAGGGTGAGTTTTTTAAAGTGTTAATGAGGTAATAGTGAGATGGGGGGACATATTTAAACATATTTTTGTTATCTACGCCCTTTCCCCATTTTGAGGGGTGGGGGGTAACTTTGAAATTTTAAATGGGAATATGTACTTTTGTTTATTAAATTCGGATCTACGTAAAAAACTACGTATTTATACAAAAAAAAATTTTGGTTAGCTCCACTGGTTACCGAATTATAATTAATTAGGTTATAAAAATTTTAAAAATATTATTTACCCTTTATCGCCTGTCATGTTTCAGAAGATGTTCGAAATGTCTCCCTTCAACTTCCAAACACTTTCTCACTCTTTTTTTAAACGAATTTCGTACCCGCTATAACATTTCAGGTGTCACTAATAAGCAGGCAAAGCGGATTCGGTCTTTCATATTGTTATAGTTGTAGGTGCAGTCGCCATCACTTTGTCTTTTATAAATCCCCAGAAGAAAAAGTCAAGAGGGGTCAAATCCGGAGACCTAGCAGGCCAATTGACCGGACCAGCTCGACCAATCCACCTGTTTTCAAACAATTCGTTTAAATGATTACGGGCCTGTATTGCATAATGCGGTGGAGCTCCATCCTGTTGCAACCACATTTATGTTTTGGTTTAATGATAGTGGTAATTCGTTCCTTAAAAAATCTGTATACATTTCTCCATTTAAATGGCGTTCAAAGAAATGCGGACCAATAACCCTATCTTAAATTATACCACACCAGACATTAACTGACAAGGATGTTGATTTGGCACAGTTCTCATCCAGTGGGGATTTTCCGATGCCCAGTAGTGCATATTGTGTCTATTTACCTTTAAGAAAACAAACAATAAAAAGAAATTAATTTCTACCGACAAGGGATAACTTAAAATCCTACCTGGCCACAATTCTGGAAACTAGCTTCATCAGAAAAAACAACATTCTTTAGAAATCTGTTATTTCCTTGCATTTGCCCTGTTACCCAATTGCAAAATGTAACGCGATTTTCAAAGTCTTGCCCATAAAGCTCTTGGTGGAGTGTAATGTGGTATGGATGAAATTTGTACATATGCAATATGGTCACAACCGATTTTTGGCTTATTCCAGCATCTGCAGTAAGCCGTCTGGAACCTACATGCGGGTTAATAGCTACCATTCCTAAAACTCCAACTCTCCTATCTGCATCTGTTTTAGTTCGCTTCCGAAATCGTGGTTTTGACTTCAGGCTGCCAGTAGTGCGACATCTAGTTTCCAGCCTTTTAAATGCCATGTGAGATTTCAGGTTTTTAGGAAACCTTTCCGCCCATCTTAGTGAAGCTTTTCTGTAGTTTCTTCTGCACTTCCCCAACATTAACAACATATCAACTTGCACACTAAAATTCGCTTCCATGTTCAATTGACCAAGCTGAGAAATAATCGTTGTAAAAATTCTCAACTGACTGAAGTCAAAACAACGCATTTCCATGTAAACGAATAATAATTTTGAAATAAGTGCACTTGATTTATTTTAAATTTAGTTATTTTTTAAATCCAATAGAAATTTAATAATAAATTAATTATAATTCGGTAACCAGTGGAGCTAACCAAAAATTTTTGTACAAATACGTAGTTTTTTACGTAGATCCGAATTTAATAAACAAAAGTACATATTCCCATTTAAAATTTCAAAGTTACCCCCCACCCCTCAAAATGGGGAAAGGGGGAAGATAACAAAAATATGTTTAAATATGTCCCCCCATCTCACTATTACCTCATTAAAATTTCAAGAAAATATTTTAAACCGTTTGCGAGATATCGCCTTGTAACACTTTAAAAAACTCACCCTGTATAGCGTGCGACCAAAAATTTCTATTATCGAAAGTGCCCTGAATGCGAGAACGTATTGCCTGGTGGTTGCGATGAATACCACTTGGCTCTCAGTAAATATCCGTTATTGTCATCATAAGCTGTCAATTAATTAATCATTTCGGTTTTGATACTCTTTAAAAAAACTTGTCTTATTTCATTTAATATAAGCATTTTCACAATGGGTTGTAAGAAGGATCATAAAAGAATTCATGATTGAAGAATATTTTAGAAATGGCGTAAGAATAAATGCTAAACAAATCAAAAATATGTCTTTCAAACGAAGTGGAAAAATTTACATTTTTATATTAGTTTGATGTCATTACGTTATTATTTCTATAACTATAATAGTTATTTATTATACAATGGAAAAAATATTTTTTAGCTCGAGGTTGTGAGACGAGACAAAATTCTGAGAGCTAAAATTTAATATTTACCCCGTGTATAATGCACTATATTTTTCTGTGACGGGGAAAACGACGATATAATATTAAAAATCATATTATTACAATATATTAAAGTTAGAAAAATAATGATGTAAAATTAAAATTTTTAAAGAATTTTTAAAGTTGCTAAGGAAACCTTTACAATAATCAAATATCTGTCAGTTTAATTCTGTGATTTAATTTAAAAATTAAGAACTTATTTGTTGTTAATTAGTTATTTGATTATTATAATGTTAGAAATGTCTGAGCAGCGAAAGTAGCGTCCCAAAAATTATTGCCAGCTAAATAACGAAAAATTTACGAAACCGCGTATTCAAGATTTATAGAATGTAAGATGAAAAAAGACATGCAGTTCTTTGTCGGAGACGGTGTTATTGGGCTATTTTTCGTAATTGGTACAACAACAGAAGCCATCAACAGTGTGGTCAAATTATTCAATGATTAAAAGTATGTTACAATCCAATAATAATGTAGACATTTCAAAATATTTCAACCTAATTTCTGAAACAAGATAGGAAAGGTTACATGCTCAAGAAAGCTTCTATTTTCACGATTACGGGATATTAGTGATTATTTAAATAATCCTCCCGATGAAGATTTTTTAATGGTCAATGTTGTTGTTTTATTTGCTATTGCAGGAGCTTGTCGAATTTGTTAAATCAGCCAGGTAACATTAGATGATATTGAAAATTCGGGAATTAATTGTGAAAATTAACCAAACACAGAATGATGTAAACAGGAGTTTTGTAGTTGAAAAATATATTAAATTTTACCGAATGTATATAGACCCTTGTCCAACAGCAACAAAGGATCGCCGCCTATTTTATGCATATCACAATAGGAAATGTATTAATCAGGTGGTGGGTAAGTTGCGGGTACCTCACACAATAGCTAATTTTTTTCAACTTGAAAATGTTAACTTATATACGGTTTATTCATTTCGAAGATCGTCTGCTACACTATTAGTTGAATCTGGGGGAGACTTGATGACACTAAAGAAACATGGCGGTTAGAAGTCATCAACGGTCGCTGAAGGGTATGTTGATGAATCGGTAGTACACAGGACAGAAATAGCCAATAAAGTGTTTAGAACGTGTGGCAGTGCTGAAATAACAACTGATTTGCGACCAGGTGCATTAACGGCAGTTGTGTCCACGGTAGAAAAAAATTATAATTTCACACCAAAAAATTCGATTATTGTACCGAATAGTAAAAGGAACATGTCATTCATGCAATCCACATTTAATAATTTTACTTTTGATATAAAGAAAATGTATTTTTGTATAATAAAATATTGTAAAATTAAATATCTACCTTTACTTATGTGTGTATATATCCGGGAAGAAAAGTAATTCTCATAATTTTTTCTCGGGGAAAAAAGTAGTTTCATAAAATGTGATATTTTTTACCTGTCAATAAAGATAACTGTCAAACATTTTTCCCGTCACAGAAAAAAATAAGTTTTTAATTCAGTATTAATTTTATCTCATCATGACTGAATGTGCTAGTTTGCTAAATTCAAAATCGTTTATTACAGTGGATCTTTATCACATAGATTATACCTAGTTCTGAATTTTTAGGAAAAATCCAACTGGGGAATCAACACAATGTATTTATTTGTTTGCCACTTAAGAAATTATTGTTTGAGTACGCCAATGATAAGATGCTCTATAGCATGGTTTTCATACTTTTTTTCCCCACTCGCTCTTCAAACCGAAACATTCAAATAAAACAGGACAAAAAATAGGTTAGGCCATTACGTCGCTTAAATTTTAGTGTACTTAATTGACCGAAAAAATTTAAAAAAATTCTGGCTATCGACCATCTGACACTGATATTCTTCATTACGAAAATATTCTCTGGCAATACCTACCAATTAACTTTTTGTGTCCCTTGATAAAATCATGCATTTAAATATGGCTGAAATATTTCTAGTCACTACCGGCTTGATGACAAAGAATGCTTCATCGTTTTTCTCCGTATTCATATTTATTTCAGCCCGCGATAATTAATAACACTCACATGCATCTTTTCGGCTCGAAAAAAACTACATGGGAGGCGCCCGTTTTTTTATTCGATACTATTTAATATCGTGTTTCATTCCCATAACCTATAAAAAGTTGAAACGGATTTAGGTTTCACAACTTAGTAGTGACATTAACCGTAATATTTTGTTTTCATGCCAGCTTTATGAGCGGTAGTATAAATTGTTGGTGTTTTTATGTTCATTATTCGAAAGGTTTTTAAAACTAATTATTAAAAAAAAGAATAATTTTCTGGCAAGGGCTAAATAATATCATCATTAGTATAATTTTCCACTAATTTACATCGTCACTTTTGGGAGGGGGTTAAGGTGTTTTTAAATTCATTATAGATTATTTCTGACGCGATAGTGCAATTTAAAGTGATGGTGTAACTTAATGCAAAATTATACCGTATAATGCATAATTATATGAAATAATGGCATTCGACAGGGAATTATTGAAGTATACAATAGATAGAGACTGAGAAAAATCCCCGAATGGTATGGGGTTAACTGCTTTTGTTTTAATGTAAATAAAACTAATATTCTTACTTCTGGTTTTACATACAATGATCTTCGTTTAAGTGATCAATCCGTGGAAAATAAATCCACTACTAAAAATCTTGCATTATATCGCACATTCCGATCAAAAGTCTTTCAAAAATTTATATTTCAATTTTTAGCAGAAATTATAAGTAAACTACCTATTCTACTAACCAATAAAACCACAACATCGATATTTCAAAACTCCCGGCGACACTTGTATTCACAACATACGTTCTGTTTCAGCGCAAAAGTGTACTATTTTATAAATGTGCAATTTTTTTATTTTCAAAAAACAGAGTAGTATTATATATAGTATAGTAGTAGTATATTATATAGTATAGTTATTACAGGTTTATATGACAACTTGTATTAAAAATGGTAAATGCCTTAGTGCAAAAGTAAACCAAAGTAATTTTAAATTAAGATGAGGATCCCAAACAATCCTAAATTAGCAATCAGAGCCATCTATATTGCATCAATTTAATTAAAAAATATGCCGCTTTTTGGTAGGTTAGAAAGAGACGAGAGTCAGCTGATCAATATTTCCTTTCGTGAAGCTTTAGCCGTTAATAATAAAGTTTTTTAGTTAATTTATTGATATTTAGATTGTATGACATGTCGATTGGGGTATCAACAAGTTTCAGGAAGATCTGTGACAAAAATTTGAAACTTCTTCATATTTGAAATTCTTATTATTATTCTTATAACATAATATTTTTTAGCCCAATTCTTTCATACCGTTTTAGAATCCTTTAACTTTACGAATTCAGTTTTAGATTAGTAAAAAACTAAGTATAATTGGCTAAACGTTCGCATAAAATAGTGACTGCTTGACAACATATGATTAAATGCAGCTCTTAATATGTGCAGTTTCTCTGTTGTGGAAATTTTATCTGATTATCGCTGGCCTCGTATGTACTTTGTATAATATTTGTGGATAAAACGAAAAATCTTTTCAGTATTACATATGAAATATGCTTGCTCATTCCATTTTTTGGCAATTGATGCAAAGCAATGCAAATAGTGCATTGGCGCCAAAATTTGATCATTTAAATATTTTATATACAGGGTGTTATGGAAATGACGTATTGTATTTAAATGGGTGATTCCTGGGGTGTCCTAGAGAAGCGCTACATTTTTTTTAAATCGAACGTTTAAAAAGTGGGGTAATTCACCCCTAAACCTACTCCGCGGCACCATATGATATAGTCAGGCAGAGCTGTCTGACAAATACATATTCCTGCAATGTTGCCAAACTTTGTAAAACTGTAGAACTTTTAGTTTCTTATAGAATTAATTATTTAGCTTACCTTAGGATACAAGGAAAGTAAATCGAGGATACTCTATGCTCATCACATCATGCTCACACTTTATGCTCTATACGTGCCCTGATAATAGTGTGGGACTGCCTAATAGCTTTTAAGAAGTAAACTCAAAGTCACAGTCTACTCCTCGCTTGCTTACACCCACTAAAACTGCTTTGTCCTCTTCTTTCCAATCTCAGGACATGACCGGCATATCTAAACTAAATAAATCACTTAAAGAAACAGACAGACGCCCACAAAACCACTATAAACACAACCGTACGCTAGAATAAACGCACATAGGAAATTTCAGTGACAATCCGTAAACTATGCTTGCAGAAGCCACATGTCCCTTATCCGACCTAAAGGAACATTTGCTAAAAGTTCTGGCAGGTCGTTCTGCAGGATATGTGGTCCTATTAGGTGATTATCAATAATACCTGCCGATATGTTCGAGAAAAACCTTATCTGGCTATTGGTCTCGGTACGTAAATATTCCATCTCGGGTAAAGCCAACCTCATCTGTGAACTATCCTTCGGAATTAGTCAGATACTTCGACTTGACTGTATGTACCACTGTTGTAACCTTCTTGTAAAGTAAAGGAAGTTTTGTAGTTTCAACTTTTTAACTTTTGTAGTACAGCGGCTAACATGTTTGGGTTTCTCTCTCCTCTATAACTCGCTGATTAAATATTCCATCTCGGGTAAAGCCAAGCTCCATGTTTAGGGCATTTTCCTGTGCTGCTCCATAGCACAAGACCATGTTCGTTAGGTTCGATTGAAGTTTTTGGCATTTTGAGTTAGAACAGCAAATTTATAATATTAGAAAATAATTTATATCTCTCTATCGCACGCACATTTCGGAAAATATCAGAACTATTGCGCTGTTGCCAGTTTTGACGAACGTCGAAATTTTTCGCGCCAAAACATTAAATTGAAAATTCGATTAAAAAATATGAATTTTGTCCTAAAGCATGAATGAAAATTATACGGAGAAGTAATATTCAGAAACAAATGACATAATTTATGAATATAATCTTATAAAACATCATCTTATAAAAAGACGCCAGCAGGTGGCAACATTGTAGTGTTGTTGTGTAGGTGATGCCATACAGAAAAAAAGAAGAAGAACGAAAATGTCAAATCAAACTGCCCGAACGTTTTGTTACGTGAAGTGGTTGAAGGGTGTGTTTGTTTATTAATTATTTAGAGAAAATTGAGTTTAAAGTTTTTTTGTCTGGCACGGTCATCAGTACATATTACCTTCATCAACTTGTATATCTGTTATTTACCATTAGAACAATATGTAGTTATAAAGAATTTTCTGTTCAAAAATCCATCATCCATGTAAAAAACTTAGATGGGAGCGTTTTCTAACCAGCAAAAGTATTGTGTGTGCGTTAATTAATGTGCATTTAAGTGTTGTTTTAAATAATACCGAAAAGGTAACAGAGCTTAAAAAAAAGTTTTCCCCAGTGAACAACTGAAGGTAAAAGTTTAGAAATGTACCTTGAAAAATAAACATCTTCTGTCAACCGGTTATTGACCTTCCAAAGAAATTTAACGACAACATTGCTAAAATTTCAGTGACGTTTTTGGCCATAACCTATATCAATATTGCTTTGTTTACATATGACTACAGTTTGTTTTCAGTTGTTAATTGAAAGCGCCATTTTGGGTTATTTTTTTTCAATTTCTTTTCATCTCAGAAATTGCCGGCTTAAATATAATACGTCATTTCCATAACACCCTGTATATTACGAGATATTGCACCTAGGCATAGAATTAAGAAAATCTAGAATCACAGTGCCATAGTATGGGTTTAGTCGTGTAATGGATTATAAAAGTTCGTTGTTAATTAAATAAATGAATAATATCCAGAAATGAAGTATAAAAATGAAAAATAAAAATGAAACAATTATTTTAAGGATCGTCCACGTATAGAAAAATAAACAATCAATTTAATATATCAATCGATACGATCAACAAACATTTCAATCGAACTGCCATTTTTTTGCGGAGCCGAGAATATTTTTTATCGGCTAAATTAAAAATCAAATAGGACTGCAACCGGCAGGTCTAAAAATCTGCACCGAAAGTGCTCCGACATTTAAGCGTTGAATGATTGATTGTTCTGAAAATTGGATTTAGGTTTACCTTTTACATGTCAGTTTTGTCCATGCATGCGTCTCTGGAATCATAATTTGTTTTCTGGTGAAAATATTTTACGGCAGATTTGCAACTTTTTGTTTTAATGAAATTGAATGAAAGATATCGACAGTTGAAAAGGAAAGGATCGTCATTGAGTACGAAGAAAATTCGTAAAATCGATAACGTTTCTTTGCCGATAACAATATAATATTGATATCTGCATTACACTCTCAAATCAGTAGCTACTGAATATACGTTGATATAAGTGAAAATTGTTAATAGTGTAAACGTTATAAAATATCTTTTTCTATTTGGGTTTCATAATGGCTACATTATGAAATGCAAAAAAAAATTAATAACTTGCAACTTTGTGAAACTGAAATTTTATTTTTTTCATGTTGGCAACAAGTAGGGTTCGAATTTTAGGCCTACTTCGATTTCATTGAAATTTGTTTTCTAGGCATTATGGATTCGACAGAAATTTTTTAAAGAAAACTTTAAAATGCTAACCTTTAACCTTGCAAATAGATCATTTTTACTAGACTATATTCTAGTCATAACTAAAAAACAACATAACCTCAAAATAATAAAAATATCTTCCAGTTTATGCTCTATTTCTAAAGTTTTATTCAATAAAGTACTATTTTTTTAATTCAATATACTTATATTACTTTATATATACATATTTATACTTACTGTAGACATTTCCTGGGCATTAATTGTTATTCCTGTCAGATTCTGTGTCGACACAATATTTTGTTCAATAGTATTATTTATTATTTTGTTCAATATTTTGCACTTTGTTCTGCTGGTACCATAACTCAAAGTTTTGCATATCATTTTTAAATGTTTCTCTAGATTATTTTCTGCAATTTTTCGTATTTCTGACGGAGTACAACTTTCTTCCTGACTCATTAACTTTAATAATATATTTACTTTTAATTATGACGATGGGAAGAAGCTTTGTTGTGTTCAATTGTTTCTATCATGGCATATTTGATATTTGTAACATTTTATTAAATTATAAAAGTATTGCCAACCCAAGAAGAAAATATTTATTCAAATTGAAATAATCTACTATATTTTTTAAAGGTTTCAGACTTTAAAGACCCAAATCGAAAAAGTATTATAAAATACACGGTTCATACGACAATTAGAGCTTCGAGGGTCGTTTTCTGAATTAAACGCGTGCTCTAAGATAATGTGTTATGAAACTTGTATATACTATTTTAGGGTCAAATTACGATATTACGCGGAAAGAATGTTGTTAAAACCAAATTATATAACTGGTTGATAGAAGTTTTACATGGTGGTTATTAAATTCGGCACGCTTACATGATTTTGAATTCTGAACAACTTTCCTTAATAAAATTTTTTAGATATTTTGTAAAGAAGAGGAACTTTATCTAGACAGAAAATAACAGTAATGCTCTGGTCGAGTAATGCTTGAGTTATTAAAAATCAAAATATGTTATATTTTATTATCTAATCAAGCAGGCGCGAAATTCGTCTTTTTAAAAAAAAATTTTCGGACAAAAGTTTCTTGTTTTTTCTTAGAGAATATTAATCAGCAAAAAAAAATAGGGTTGGCCATTTAAAATTTACAAGTTACCCCCACCCCTCAGGAGGGGGTGTAGAGGTGGGAGATGGTTTTGTATGCAAATGATTCCTCTTTCAAAGCCATACAACTTTTGCCCGAAACATTTTTTTTTAAAACCTTCCCCTCGGGAGATATTTGGCCGTTGCGGGACTTTTGCCCCACCCGGTATACAATCTAATACATAATATTAGTAATATACAATCTTTATTCAGATCAATGTTACAGCAAAAAAAATATAGATGAAAATATTTGGTAGTTAATGTGATACAAAAAGAAACGAATTAATTTAAATTGAATTATAATAATGATCTTAATTATATTTATAATAAAATTACTAGTGAAAATTAGAAATATAATTCTATTTAAATATGGAGATTATGGTGCCATCTTGACGTAGGTTCGAGAAGCTCTGTTTCCTGCTGGGATCAATATGTCTAGGAAGCAGCGTGCGCCGTGCAGCAACGAAATGAGAAGGAATCAGGAATATATAAAGTTACTCAGCAGCGCAAAAGAGGGAGCTATCAAGACAAATTGATTTTTAAAACAGGAACATAGGTAATAGGATAGTTCAGTGAATTTTTCATTCAAACCGTAGTGTGATTTTGAAGATGGCGTACAATATTCTAAATGGTAAAATATATCCATGCTAAGTACTTACGTAAAAATATAAATATAAATTTAATAGCAAACACTTTCTCATATCCAGTTTGAGTCAAATACTTTGCAATCTAAAACCATATACTTATGTAAAACATCGCAATTTTATAATTTTTTTTTAACATTGCGCTTTCACGTCATTCAGCGCTAAAAGTGAGCTGACGTTAAACCAGAAAAACACCTGTGTGGCACTGAGATATATGTAAGCAATCAAGGAATTCTGGCCGGTGTCGTCATATGTACACCTTAAACACTTTAGACAAAATAAAATAATTTCAACACTTTTCCATTCTGTAATACCTTTTTGTACAATTAATTGAAGAACATTTACGACGGACTATGTGTTAAACATAGTGTCAAATGCCAATGACCTCTTGACGCCTTACATCGGCTGAGCGAGGTAGTTTCATATAGCACCGAACGCGTGCGTCTGTTAGTTCAAGACCATCCAGCGACCGGATACGTTGCTTCTCGTCGATCACCAACACACTCTCGGCGATCCGCTCTGTTTTTCGGTTTACGCGTGTATCTTGCCCGTACATAAATAATCTTTGAATATTGTTATTATTGACGCGTTTCTTCTGGACGTCAAATTTCTCGCGTGTAATAAAATCTAATAATCTGTAGTATAATCTGTATTATTGTATTTTCAAAAACCTAACTATCGGTTCTGTTTCACTATTACTGTGTGCACATAAAGTATTTCCAGGAGTGTTCCCATGAAAAAGGAAAAAACTGATTGTGTTTGTACCTGGATTTCCTCGCTCTTTAGGTATAAGGATAAATACAAGTAGGTAGAAAATAATTTATTTTTATGATTTTATATGGAATTGCAGTTTTACATTAAGTTTGCCAACATTGCCATTGGCTCTGGGTAAAATGTTGTACAGTAGCGTGGACTGACCTGTGAGTAAGAGCGTTTATTACCCCACTTTTAAAACGATCAATTTAAAAAAAATATATGTAGCGCTTCTCTAGGACACCCAAGGAGTCACCCTATTAAATATAATACGTTATTTCCATAACACCGTGTATTTTTCATTATAGAGGAACTTTTTATTATTAAACTCAAGAAGACTTCTTAAAAATAACATACATTATAGAAAATGTTAATGGAAAATATGAAAACGAGCAAAATAGTTAACAAAACATAGGTATCGGCAAATTTTTTGGTAAAGAAAAGTAAACATTCCTAAATTTAAACAGGAACTTTTAGGTAACTATAAACATGAATTTAAAAAAATAATAACCAATTTTTTTATTTTGCCAGTCGCGTAACTAATCCTACATTTTTGAAGGGCACCTGATAATTTAAAGTGGAAGAATTTGACAAGCTATTTTACTACTTATTTTATGATCGTAGATTGAGAAAGATGTGAAGAAAAATAACTGTTGGTAAGACTTTTTGTTCGGGTTAAAAAAGCACAATAATAAACCCGAACAATAAATACATATTTGGGTGATTTTTTGTAGTTTTTTTCTTTGTATCGAGACACCTGGTAAAAATTCATTATTCACAAATAAATAAATTTTTGAAATTTTTTTGGTGGCTACTACAATTTTTTAGTTTAACCTGTGCCCACCCGTAGTTACGTGCCTGCTAAATACCCTACCTGATCACATGTAAACGGCTAAACTGCCGGTGGAGCAGTCGGTGACGTCATCGCTTGGTGAATTGGAATTTCAAGCGATTCACTCGAGCGATTTACTCGATTATTAAAATCGCTCGATTATCAAGTACTCGATTATTAAAATCATCGGTTTTTTCCAACACTACTATAGATACGTACATCTTATGGGATGCGCAGTAAAAAGTTAAATTTTATGAGTGAAAGAATGGGTTGGTGCGCACGGTTGTCATGCGCATAATGTTGTCGACGTCATATAGGCAACCACGCCGTATTATTGCCTGTTTGGTAGATAACCAAACATTGCAACCAACTACGACCGTCCAGAATCGAAGTCAGTCGGATGTGTAAAAGTGGCTTTTCAGTGATGGCCACAAGGCCTTCTTTTATGCGAGAAAATAGATTGTTTATTGCCCAGTAAAGAAAGTCTTGAGGTGCCAAAATATTGCCGTTTCATCGAAGACGAAGTCCGGTCGGTCCTGTTCATTGCGCATGACATCTGACGACAAGCTTTCTTTACATGCGCGAGGCCATAAATTTGTCACCTTTATTTTTAGAGATCCATAGATATAGGTCATGATGTTCTGCATTGCTCCAAAGGTGAACGACATAGGCTAGAAGTTTCTCAGTTGATTTGGACTTCAGGACACCAAATTGATGGTCTTTGATGATTTTAAGACCTTCCATGTATTTTAGAAGTTGTTGGTTAACAGCTTTTTCCATTACTTTTGATATAACTGAAAGCATTGCGAATGGTCGATAGTTGTTTTTTTCTGTAGGATAAGTTGAAAAGTCTGCTTGCTTCATCTATCATGGAATGTAATTAAGTACCCATAGTAAATAAAAGTATAAGTTTTACAAGAGAACAACACTCTAATAACTTTATGAAGCATACCGTTGATTCTTACTGCCATAAATAAACTACCTGATTAAACCCTATTGTATATGGGATCAGGGCCGGCTTGAAAATGTATACCACCTGATTTATTTTTATAATTTAAAATAAATAGATAGGTATTTTTAGTTTTAGGTACCTATAATAAATGTAAAATAATGATAACAATTAATGATAATTGAAAATAATATAATTTAAAACTATAACTATTAGGATAACAAGTACAATAAAAATTAATTATATTCTAAGAAACTATTGATAATTTATTCAAAATTTAACTATGTATCACCATAATCATCACTATCTTCATCTAAGCCTAAACTGATAATTAAGGGTTGAACATTTGTAATCATATAATTGTAAGAATTTTCCAACTTAAGTATATGTTGTACACAGTTTTTCCAGCTGTCTGCAGAAATTTTTCTTACTTCGTTTTTAATTAATTCTACTACAGATGCATTTAATGTAGGAGAATTATTTCTCCTAATATTGGATTTTAATTGGTGCCATATGGTTTCTTCAAAATATAAATCATTTTCAATCATAAAATTTTGAATTTCAGGTTTTTTATTATTAGAATTGGGAATGATTTTTGCTTGCCGACTATGATAACTAGCATTGTCCATTACAATGACGCTATTTTCAGGTATAGTTTTAAGGAGTTTATGTTTAAACACATCTTCAAAAAGTTGTGCGTCGGTATCTTAATGGTAATCTAAAGAAGACTCTGCTATATTTTTAGCTGAAATCAACAGACAATTTGGAACAAACCCGTTCTCTGAACCAGCATGTAATATTGTGATTTTTTGACTTTATTTGATGGTGCCTTGGTTTAACATTTTTTGGAAGAATCTTCCCAATCTTTTCTTGGAGTGTCATGGGTATCGAACCATGTTTCGTCAAGGTAAATAATTGGACGATTTTCTTCTCTAAATTGTTTAACAGCTGTTAAATATTTAAGTATCCATTCCCGACACTTGAAGATGCCCCCCTATCAGCACAATTCCAAGGACGCCACATTCTACCACTAATAAGCCTAACTAAAAATTACTCGCCGGAAAACCACTAAAGATTAAGATTATTAAAAATCACTTTGTATTTATATATGCATCAGGCATAGGTATAAATTGAATTTGTATACCTGGTCCGGCTCTGCTCGAAAAGGTTTTAAAATTTGGGATTTCCTTATTTATTTTATGGTCGAATAGATAATGAGGTTTTATTGCAGTCAAGAGATCAACGATATAATTCTGCAAAAACTATACTCTATAGTATGTTCCTATATTTTACTTCTTTTTTAATAAAAACCCCATATTTAAAAAAATATATGACGTATAAATTTTCTTAAAAATAAAACACTATAATCCTAGATGATTTTAGATTAACTCCTCGTGAATCAAGGAATTGCAAAGCTTTAAAGTTACATATTTGTAAAATATTATACTGCTGTGTTCAGCTTTAAAAGAAAACTAAACTTGACAGTTTTGAGGTTTAGTAATTGTTTCTGCATCCAAACATACATACCAACCATTAAAAAATAAAAAAAAACAAAAGCTTATTACGATAACGATATCGAAATAGCTTTGATATGAAACAAAAATAGAAAAAAATTAACTAAACATTTACTTCATAATAAGGCTGTCTGTCTCGAAATGCACACGTTTCACATAATCTCTCCGCCGACATCTACGTAATTTTATTTTACATGATTGGCGCCAACTCTACTTTCCGAGGTCCATTTTCTGGTTACACCAAACCAAGAAATTCATAATGCAGTATAAGTAAGTATTCAGTAGATATCCGTAATCACTTCCCTTGTCGTTAATTAAATCTCAACCGTGCAATTGCCCATTTACCTGCACAGTCTATGACCGAATTTGAATACGGGTAACATTCATTATATACTTAACAAGACCTGCAGAACACAAATGTAGCCGTTTACACGTAGCGGCTAGGTGAGAACTCGCACTCCGACAACTAAATACGACATCAACACATTTTGGTCTTCTTCAGGTTTGTTCGTTGGAAATATTCGATTTTTACCAATTCTTTCCATGAAAATGCTCATGCATCATTTGTTGCATTTCATGCAATTCATATCGATAATTTTGTATATCAATATCTTATTTTTTTTTGATCAATTAGAAGCTATGAATCATCCTTTGATGCACTCTGGTAGTGGTGCGTGTGCGAATAAAACGATTGACATTGGTTTTGAATCGTTTGAGGTTATATTTATTTGTAAATATGATCTCAGGAAGGTCGTTCCTCAAAGATCTAAATGGAAGAATTAATAATTAGAAGAAGATCGACTAGTTCTTGTCCTGGGGTATCGTCCTTTGTGCAGGGATCCTGAATACATTTTTTTTTAGTTATACCAAGCTTTCTATAATATTTATTATATTCTTCAGGGTTACGATATACAAAACTGAGTGTTGACAATTAACCAACTCCATCAACAATGCAATTAATTACTGCTACAAGTAAGTAGAGAAAACTTTCGAATAAAGAACCGAAGGGCTTCTCCAACACCAGACTTATACGGTTTTTTAACATGTTTAGTCATAAGCTGGGTTCATTTTAGGTTCAGATTAACATCCATTTACTTTAACTATGAGGTTGACGTATTATGTTATTGTTAGATGCTTTATTTAAATTCAAATTATATGGAACATTGGCATTAAAATGTTACGAAACTAGATTTAACAATATTTTTACACAGTAATTTAAAATGATCAATATGGCAGCTATGAAAAAGATTGCTTATTGGTTATTGTTAAATTGAGGTTATAAATGTGGTATTTTCATTACTCATATTATTATTATTAATTGGGTATGCGTAAAGAAGATTAGAATAAATTGTGCTTAAGTTTGCAATATCTGCTTAATTACAATCGGTTTAGTAAGAATGTCAACTATTTCCAAAAACAATCACAAATTTGTTATAGCTGGCCTCTTTATATTATATTTCTGTTTCCTAGGTTATAGATGTGGTATTTTCATTACTCATATTATTATTATTAATTGGGTATGCGTAAAGAAGATTAGAATAAATTATGCTTGAGTTTGCAATATCTGCTTAATTACAATCGATTTGGTAAGAATGTCAACTATTTCCAAAAACAATCACAAATTTGTTATAGCTGGCCTCTTTATATTATATTTCTGTTTCCTTAAAATTAAAAATACGTCCTAATTGATCAAGGTGTACTGCTAATAAGCATTTTCTATTATTTGGTTGGTTGGTTGATTAAAGGCGGGGTCAGTTTATAGGCCCGAACTTCTATCACTGCAGCCTTTCGGCTTATTGTGTACCCCGATCTCCTTAGAAGCTGTTTGTTCCTTCTATGAGGTCCAGTAACCTTCTACTAAGCTTGTCATGTGGGTGGTTGTCACCACGTTGTATATTCCCGAAGATATTATGTACGAAACAGCGCTACGCAGCGGTATATTATATGTGAGGCGGTTTCATCCTCTTCGCCGCAGAGTCTGCATTCAATGGATCCGTTGTTTATACCTATCCGTTGAAGGTGTTCTCTCAAGTGGCAGTGGCCTGTTAGCATACCCATCACTTGTCTTAACTGGTGAAGTGTCAGGGTTAGCATCCCATTCGATAGTATTTTCGATGGTTTTCCCATTACGTCCCGTGCGTGTATTTGACCAGGTAACCCTTGCCATCCAGATAGGTGTTGTTTTTTCGAATCCACGACACTTCATCACTCGAGTGTTCACCATACGACATCTCATTACGGGTACTTCATCACGGCGACATCCCATCACTACGACACTTCATCATATCCCATTTCATCGCTACGCCAATTCACCAAACACAATTTCATGACATCAATTCGAAAAGTAGTATAGAATTGAATCTTACGATCACGATAGAATTCCCTAGTATTTATGTATTTCTTATTTATTAAATAAAACCACCAAATATCATTTGACAAAAATATATTAAAAGAATAGAAAATAGTAGGGACAGATATATTACATTAAAGTCTGTTTCGTTGCCGTTGATAGCTCGATACCCTCATTAAAGATTCAAAACAAGGGCCCGGTGGCCTAAAATATTTTACCTATAAAATGGTCTTTTTACGTACATCTAGCATAAAGATGAAGAAATTTTGACCTATTCCACCGGGTAACAGATAAAGTAACAATAGAGCCATAAAATGAAATGAAAGGATAATGATTAAAACGGCCCATCATGGTCGGAGAGTTGGGTTTTTAATGTAACCGCTTATTATTTTATTTAAATGTAATAGATTTTATGATTTTATGAATTTATTTACAAGAAAACTAATTTATTTACAGATCAAAAAATATTGACAATTTCAATAATTATAACTCGATAAAATGGTCCTCAGAAGAATCTGAAGAGTCATCATGTCCTACGCTTATTACTAAAGGCTCAATTTCCATAGTTGTGTCAATTACGTTGTCAAGTTCCCACATTTTTTGTTCCTCTACTATAGCATGTTTTATGGCGTTTTGCCAATTTTCTGATGACACATTTGCTAAAGAATGAAGCAAGAGGTGTCGCACTTCTTGCATTTTAAAAGTTTTGTTATTTCTAGCAACATATCCTTTTACTTGAGCCCATATTAATTCGATAGGATTTAGCTCACAATGGTAAGGTGGTAAACGGAGCACTATAATACCTCGATCTCTTGCCATCTCGTCAATAACATACTTTTTATACTGTGATTTATGTAGCCTAACAATATCCAAAAGTTCTTTTTTCACCATGGTATTATCGTAACTCAATTCCTTTCGTTGTAACCAGTTTACGATTTCCGCCTTTTTCCATGAAGTTGTGGGAAGATTCTCTTTTAGCCTAGAGTGATAGCTGGCATTATCCATCACTATTACAGAATTAGCGGGAATATATTCTATCATTTGCTTAAAATATTCCTCGAAAACATCAGCAGTCATTTCTTCATGATAGTCTTTAGTAGAATTCGACTGGAATTGTAATAATCCTTGATCCAAAAAGCCATTTGAACTTCCTATATGAGTTATAATAAGTCTGCGTCCCTTTCCAGATGGTGGTCTAAGTCCTGTTGACCAGCCTTCCATGACAGCTTGTCGAGAACTTACGACATTTTTATCTTGCCAAACTTTAGATACGGTGTGCCCTTCGTTCAGCCAAGTTTCATCCAAATAGAAAATGTTTTTGCCTTCGCTGCGGTATTTTCGGATGGACCTTAAGTATTGACGTCTCCAGCAAATAATATCTGCTCTATCAATAAGAAAAGATTTTCTGTTTTGCTTCTCCCATCGAAAGTTCATATCATGAAGTATTTTCCATAGTTTCGTTCGTGATAGCTGTGGTAAGTCCTCGTCGTAGTTAATGGCTTGTAAAATTTTGTCTATAGTTGGTATTTCCTTGGCAAAATAAAAACTATGTACTTTTCTTCTAATACCATTTTTAATGAAATTGTCAATTTCTAACGGTTTCTTTCCTGGGAGTGGTTTTGGCTCACTGAGGTTCTTAGATTTTCTTTCACGCAAGAACCTATATATAGTAGCCTCTCCAACTCCTACCATATTGGCACACTCTGCAATGATGCTACGAACATCACTTGCAGGTTTCTGGTACACTAGAGCATCATGCACGTTTAATATTAATGTCTTTTCTCGGAGAGAATATGCACTCTTGCTAATTTGACGAAGACACGTTGGCGAAAAACTTGAAGCCATTGTTACAAGTATAGGAAATAATTCAACTTTGAGATAATGCAGTATCTAAATACAACTAAATACATAGTTTGACAAACGCACATCAAATGGCGTAATAACATCCTAAAGCAGGCAAAAATAGGTAAATTAATTACCCCTGTTGTACCTACTTTAACCCTAATCCTACTTAACAATGGACAGAGGCCAATTTTCTTATTAAATAAGGTAATTACTATTGGCAACGCCTATGGTTTACGGTTGTTTTATGGCTTCAACCCTCGATATGAGCTATCAACTGCAACAAAACGGACTTTAATTAATATACAAAGTATTATTTCTGTGACAAAAATTGCAATTACAAACAAAATAGAGGAAATGTTATACATAAATCAAAACAAATATTACACTGTTCTGAGAAACCCGAACAAACCTGCTGGCCTAACAATACCTGCACACAGATTATTTACTAATCACTTGGATAAATCCATCATTAATATTTTCAACTAAAATTGAGGTCTTAAAATCCTAATTACTTTCGGTGGTTTTATTTAATAATGTTTCTCAGAACAGTGTCAGAGTATTTGTTTTGGTTTATGTATGTATGTATGTATTTTGTGATGAAATTGTGTATGGTGAATTGGCGTAGGGATTAAATGTGATGTGATGGAGTGTCATTGTGTTAAGATGTCGCCATGATGAAGTGTCCGCGATGTGTTTTCTTGTGATGAACTGTCGAATGATGGAGTGTCGGGAAACGGTTTTTTCGACCATCTAATGTTGTTTTTATTGCCTGTTTTGATATTCCAAAGGCCGGTTCTGGGACCCCGAGTATACTATTTACGTTACAATCACTTTTATGCCGTGTAGTCCTTTTAATGCCGTGCCCGAACCAATATTTAATTTTTTTATTTTCGTAGCTCTATACACATTTTTTAATATTCCAGCGAATAAACGCCATTCAGTCTCCATTTTTTAGCTACGTTAATCATGACGAGAGCCGAGGTGTTTTAATCATCGAACATCATTCCTGAATAAATGTAATGCATGACTAAATCTAGCTTCACAGTAATTATTCTGCAGAGCTTTAATTTTGCTCGCACCACTAGTTTTTAATGATCCCTTTAAATAATAGAGCAAAATGGACGAATTTCACTTTAATATGGATTCAGCTTTATATGATATTTTTGCACATCACCTCATACGTGAGTCTTTGGCCGTTTATAATGCTTTATTAATTTTTTGACGTGGCTCTACATTTAAAAACTTCCCACCCTTAATATCTTGCGGCCAGTGAATAATATTAAAAATAAGAAAGTCGCTCAATTTTATTTCGAAGTGGGATGCGCGAATGTTTGCAGCCTTCGTAGTTTAATCTGGAAGAGGTAGATGTTACCCTAAAATTCTTAAATGGGAAGGGGGGAGGGGTCAAATGGCACATAATTTTATAGGTAGTTTACTACTTCTCTGGTTTACCTTTTTCATTTATACACTTTTTTCATACAGGATGGCCGTTTAGTGTGGCAAAGTAGCTCCGTTACTATTTGAAATACATGAAAAATATTAAAATAAAAGTTATAGGGCAATAAGTGAGTTATAACGAAAAATTATTTTTGACTCTATAGAGTAGCCCAAAAAGGCGGAACAAGAAAAAATGTTTTTTGTAAGATCGAACACACCATATATTTTTGCATTTTTAAATTTCCATCGAAATTGTGCGTATCATGGCAAAAATAGCTTGTAATTATTTTGCAATGTCGCACACAGGCGAATTTCGACAGAATCGTGGCAAAAAGATTATCTTGGTAACATGAGACAAAAAATGTTTTTAATTGTAAGAAACCCTTATAAATATGGTAACATTGCATTTTGCTTTTAATATCTTAGATTTTTGCCCCCTCCACACCCCTTTTTATGGTTATTAAATTATAGAAATTGAATTGACAAAGGTGGATTATTTTTACGATATTATCATTGGAGAAACATTTATTTTATATTTCTTCTAATCTCCCCCTAGCACCCTCGAGCCCCCCCCCCCCCTTTTAAGTAGGTGTCTCTTTAATTAAAATTGAAAATCAAATCAATATGCAGATAGGTATATTTTCGAGACTACCATTTATTGCGGTTTCAATATTTTGAGATTTGACCTACACAATGGGGTTTAGACAGGCAATTGATTTATTGCAGTAAAGGTCAAGGGTAAATGTAGAATATACTAAAACTAACGTAGAATTACAATTGTATATACATATATCATACAAATAGTACCTATTATTCATCATCCTCATCTAAACTATTATCTGAATCACTCTCGCTCATACTTTTTTCCCGAATAAGGGTTCGTCAAAAATGCCAGAATTTCTGAAGGATACTGTCTACTGTTTTTCCAAATATTCATGCTGTTCTTTAGCGCTTTTGGATGGACAGCTTCTTAACCATTCCACGAACTGAATCCTTGTGAAAGATACTGATTTTGCTGTGGATCCTGCAAGAACAATAAAAAATTGACAAACCATATGATTTGTTGTAAAAAGTTATATACTCAGAAAAAAATAGCCACCATTTTGAAAATTTTTTTTTCGCCTCTTTAAATGTATGTTTAATTCTCCATGAAACTATGTACGTTTCATCGGAATCGGTTTAGTAATAATAAAGTTGTTCAAAATTGGTTCGATGTCTTAATCACATATTTGTAAAAATGTACCTAACAAATTTTATTTTAAATTCAATTTTCGGCAAGGTCGCAAATCGTCGCAGCAACTCTCAGTTGGGCCTTATTCAAGAATAGTAAACAAGTAGTTTGGTGGCATTCCAATGCGCTCTTTTTTACATTTCACCTGATACAAAATTTTTAAAAAAATTGTTTAATTTATTTTAACTTATGTTAACAAAATGTATGAAATCAAAAGTACTAGTGTAAATATTTTTAATTTGAACAATTTATAGGATTATACTTACATCCAAATAGGCTCCATGATGGGTTTCAAAATTTTTACAAAAACTTAGCGGAATAATAGAACTAAATACACTGATTTTTTTCAACCACTCTAATTTAATTGACACACCACACTAGAAAAACAAACTTCGAACTGAAATAATTTTAAGGTTGGCCATAATATAAATATAATAGGGGCATAAGCGTAACTAGAGGGGGGGCCAGGTGGGCCGTGCCCACCCCAGATTGCTCTGGTGCCCACCCCAGTGTTTCCGAAGTTCGAAGCCATACATACGTCATAGTGACACTTGCCATTAAAATCCTACTAGACTAGGGGCCAGGCCCCCCCTATAAAATCATTCTAGTTACGCCAATGAATAGGGGTGATTTATGATACCCTGGTTGTTTCTTAAATAAGTGCTAATGATTTCACGACATAATTATAACTTTGGTTTTATCTATTTTGACCAGCTTTTACCTGAAATTCGCTTGTGTCGCCTAGTTAGTTAAAATAATTCATTTTGGAAGAAACAACTTGTCATCTTAAAATTTGAAATATAATTGAATTAACTGAAGATATTCCAAACATTCTCGAGGATTTGAAAGACTAATTTAAGACTTTATACCCCAGGAACATTTCATATTTTATACAGGGTGTTCTCTACAAACGTGTCAACAAGTCACATTTCAAAATTAATTTACACCGTTTTTCAAATGGAATAGTATTTAATATCTTATCTTGTAGCGTTTTTGCCCTCTACAATTTTTGTTAAGATGTTTATATAATTATTTTTACTCATTTTGGTATAATGTCTGTTTTTAATAAAAAGTCTGAAAAATGTTTGTGTTAATTATATTTTATAGTTGGCCATGACTGAAAAAAGTAAATAGCAATAGCATTCTTAGTTTATTTCATACTTTTTATCGAGTTAAATTTATTTTGTGACAATACAGGGTATATGAAGTATTGAAATGATCGATATAATTTATATATTTTGTGTAGTGTTGGGAAAAACCGATGATTTTAATAATCGAATACATGATTTTAATCATCGAGTGAATCGCTCGAGCGATTAATCACTTGAAATTTATATGACTAAGAAGAATGTGTTGATTTTATAAACAAATTATTTCCTTTAATTTTTTAAAACACAATCAATGTGTTGATTTTATAAACAAATTATTTCCTTTAATTTTTTAAAACACAATCACTGCTGGCTAGCCAGTTAAAACAAAGCCCATGTCGCGATGAATCCACTAAGGGATTTCGTATACTTTTTGTATGCATTTTCTCGTTTATGTACCTTTAACAAAGACGTATGTCGTGTCAGCCTTCTGAGCGTCAAACTCGAGCGTCGCCAATCGGCACATTTCGGGTGGCGCGAGGCGTCGAGCTAAGATCGGGTATCAAGTGGAAGGCGACGATTTTCGATTTTCGCTTGAATTTAGCGACGATTTTCGATTTTTCGTTTGAATTTATAACTCGAGTGGTTTTTTTAATAATCGAGCGATGTCGATTATTTCAATAATCGAGTACTCAATCGGTTTTTCGCTCGTGCAATCACAGCACTAATTTTGGGTACTAGTGATAAAAACACACATCCTTTAGACTAGAAACTTTCTGCTGATTGGGGAAAAATATCAATTTTCTACCAAGCTTAAAATACTAAATTTTCATCTTAACCCTTCCATTGAATTTTAAAGTAATTTATTTAAAGGTTCGACCTTGTCAAATAAATAAAATTTTATGCTACAACGGAAATTACAAACGTTTTCGGCAAAACTTCGCAGGAAACTTAAGGTAACAGGTCAGAGCGTATCTTGTTTTTGGGTTATTAACATTTCGGCTTAAAAAGGCGCCTGGGGTGTCATAATAGTAAGCAGGAGAGCAACTGGGAATATTGCGAAGCATAATAAATATATCTAAATATCATCCGAAACACGTCTAAGGAACAAACTTTAAGCGATTAAGAATACAAATACTAATTATTCCCCAAAGGTGCAGTCCTAATATTAAACTTAATTTAAGGTTGCCTTCAGCGTGAGGGTGTTCCTTAACGTAGCCATATCTAGCATCGATAGAATGGTTTTTTTAAACACGGTTTTGATACGTTCGAATTGATTTTAATTCAGGGTACAGGGTGATCATGTATAACGCCTCCGAACAAACCCCCTCTTAACTTTTTTATTTTTCATAATTGAGAAAAATTAAAAAATTAATATGCAGGGGTTTACAAGTAGTATTTGCAAGGGGATAAAATATTATTGTAGGTCTGTTGATTTACAGGGGGGATCAAAAAGTGTTTTTTTAAATGGGTCATCATGTATATTAACTGATTTTCCAATTCTACGTCAAATTCTGAACGCAATTAATGTAATATACCTTATACCCAAATTCAACCGTTTTCGATATATTTACAAATAAAAATTCAGACGATTCAATATTATAAATATCTAAAAATGCAGGAATGAAATAGAAAATCGAAATAGATTGCTATGGAGAACAAGAGGCGGTTTATCGATTCTATGGTTTCCTTAGACATTCGATTATTTTTGATTTCTACATTCTTAGATATTTTTATAATTTTTGATCTTGCAGATTTTCAATTGTCAATATATTAAAAACGATTGAATTTATGCATATTGTATTATATAAATTAGGTTCAGAATTTGACGTACAATCGGAAAATTAGTTAATATACCGCATGTCCAATTAAAAAAAGTTTCGATCCCCCTTGTAAATCAACTGACTTAAAATAATAATATTTGACCCCTTACAATTACTTCTTCGGAAACCCTGTATAGCATTCTTTTTAATTTTTCTCAAGTATGAAAAATAGATAAGATAAGTGATCACACTGTACAGGGTGTCCCATTTTCGACACTTTTATAGGGTATCTCCGTAATTGTTAGTGCTATCAAAAAAGTAATGTAGGTTTTTTTGGGTTTGTTTGGCAAAATCAAAATTTGAAAATTTTCGCTCGCTTTAGAGATACGGGGAAAAAAAAGGAATTGACAATTTCAAAATTACCCTATATTTTCTTAGTTAGAATACAGAAAAATGTTTTATACAGAAGTTTCTTTATATTGATTGTTGAATAATCTGCCGTTTTCAGAATAAGTATACGGGGTCAGGTAAAAAGTTATCGGACCTAACCTCATTTTTTTAAATTGAACACCCTGTATATTTTAATCTAAAAAGATACTATTTTGAATTATTCTTTCAAATATATAACACACCATGGATGACATTGGTTTCCTAGGCGATTTATTTAAACTTTATTACTTTGAAACGAAATAAAAGATTCAGATTAAGATAAAAAAATAACGGGAATCATCGCAAATATTCGGAGTACCTATGTCTTTAAATGGTTACCGTCTTTCCGGATAGTGAACAAAATATACATTTTGCGTCTTTCTTCATTTCTTCCACTTTCAATATAAACTGATATCATATCAAATTTTTCAAAATGTTGTTAGGTCATTTTCGCAAATGAATATGTAAAAATAAAATTGATGTTAAATGTTAATAGTCAACATAGTTGTTTCTAGGATATTAGCTTTTGTTTAATGGTCTACTGTTGTTTAAAGTAATAAAGTTTAAATAAATTGCCTAGGGAACCAATATTATGCATGGTGTGTTATATATTTGAAAAGAGAATTTTAAATGCTATCTTTCTAAGTTCAAATATACAGGGTGTATCTCTGAAGCGAGCGAAAATTTTCAAATTTTGATATTAGCATTTTAAGTTTGACCCAAAAAGAGCCTACATTACTTTTTTGATAGCACTAACAATTACGGAACTTATAAAAGTGTCGAAACTGGGACACCCTGTACATGTCCAAATGTCTACCAATATGACTTCGAATCTAATGCCCGATGATGAATGACAATCGCAAATGGATGTGCCGAGAAAAATATGTAAATAAAATTGAGCGGAGCTATATTTTCGCGTCATCTACCAAATGCAACAGATATTACATAAAAATAATTAGTAGGAAACGCTCCCTACAACATATGAACTTTGTCCAAATAATGATGAGTTGATATCGCCAAAAATATTTAATTAATAAATATACAGAATCGTACAAAGTTTTAAACGGTAACCAATGATGCCTGTCTGTACTGACGGTCCTAAATCTACCGCCTGCGTTTGAAACAGATAAGTATAATATTAATTATATTGAATGCATTTCTCATTTGTACCTATTTAGTAAAAATATTGTACTAAATATGTGTGTATTTTTTAAATTTTCTACCCGTAAAGTTATTTATTTATATATATCCCAAGAACATCAAATTGCAAATTATATCTGACGGGTGTACTGAGTTAGTCCACGTTCAAGGTACAATGACTGGCGAGAAGTACATTATGGATATTTTACATCCTTATATTAGGACGTGCAGAGGGCTATTGGTAACAATTTTGTGTTTATGGACGACAATGCCCGGCCACATCGTACTAGAGCTGCGGATAAATACCTAGAAAGTGCTATATCCCCTGACATAAACCCGATAGAACATGCTTTGGATATGCTCTCTAGGGCAGTTCGCGTTAGAAGAAATCCCCCTAGAACTCTCCTGGAGCTTGTCGTCGCTGCTACCGAGGAATGGCAGCCTATTCCACAAGAACGAATTGTTAACCTTACGCACAGCATGCGGTGTCGTCTTCAAGCTTGCATTGAGGCCAGATGAGAAAATACACTTTACTAGAAGCTATATTTTTTTTATTTCACAAATTATACAATATAAATATATTTTACTTTAAGTTTTTTTTTTGGAAGGTTTAAAATGTTGTGGTAAAATAAAATTTTTTGAAACTTATTGATTTTTATTTTAAACTTACCAATGAACTAATATTTAGTCTATTTTCGCGATGACGTAATTACTTATTCGAGAATAAGAGTGATGCAATACTTTTGAATCTATGTGTATATTAGCACAAATACCAAATCTAATTCATGTTTATATAGGTGAAACTCTATACCTAGTGCTCCTGTAATTAAGGCCCGTGTGGTTCACTAGTTTATCTTGTTACAGAGACGTTCTAATTAACAGGGGCACGTAATGAAATAAAGGTCTGATTGCGACACCGATCTGTGGTGGGTATAATAAATAAACAATTCTGCTGAGTATACGAAACACAGTTCTGGTTTTGCAGGAGATTTTGTTGGATTACAATACTAAGGCTCGTGAACTGAATTATATACATACATTCGTATAAATGTGGAAATATGGGAGATAATTTATAACTTTATATAATGTTATATATACTGGGCTTTATAGAAATAAGTTATTATATTTAAACGAGCAAATCTTGAGTTCAAAATATATGGATGATGGAATAATAAACCTTACTTTTATGAATATAGTAATATTTTTTTTTATGATCACACACAAGCACTATAGGAAAAATCCTTTAGGGCACTCTGGGAGTGGTGCATGTGCGCAAAAAGCGATTCACGTTGGTTTTGAATCGTTGGAGGTTATATTCGTTGGGAAAAACGACCTCGGGAAGGTAAAAGAGAGTCAACTCCGCAACCTGTCTTCGATGTTCTAGGCTGTCGAGGTTCTTCGTCAGCTCGTGGTCTCCAATCAGACGAATGGCCCTCCTTTCGATGGAATCCAGTAGCCGAAGAGTATGTTTGGGTGCAGAGCTCCAGACATGAGAGCAGTACTCCGTTTTATAACGTACGTGTACCGTATGTGTTTAATAAACATTAAGAAAATATAAATTTAAACTTCTGTGAAGCCCTGTATAATGTAGATCCTGACTTGTTGTGGATGTCAACATAACTATATATATTTCTAACGGCTTATGTTATTATTAATTTTGGAACATAATTTTGATTCCATTGTGGTGGAAGTTGCTATTGCAATAAAACATGGTCGGGGTCACTGTAAATTATTGCCATGTAACTGATAAGAGATGTGTACTGCGGCCATAACACTGTAGCACCACAGAATACACAATGTTTTGTAAATAACATGTAGGGTAATGTTGCTCAGCACCCGATTTTATTTGAAATTATTGTTACTTATAAAAATATTTTGAAGAAATATATATTTAGTTGGGAGCTTTTATGCAGGGTGAGTCGGGAGGGATGGACCACACTTCAGGAGTATATTGTGCAAGTGATTATAATGTAAAGAGATACATTATCCTTATCCGATCTTCATTTGTTTTCAAATGAATGTTGCTCAGCACCCGATTTTATTTGAAATTATTGTTACTTATAAAAATATTTTGAAAAAATATATATTTAGTTGGGAGCATTTATGCAGGGTGAGTCGGGAGGGATGGACCACACTTCAGGAGTATATTGTGCAAGTGATTATAATGTAAAGAGATACATTATCCTTATCCGATCTTCATTTGTTTTCAAATTATCCGCAATTACAAATAAACAAAGTTTCACTCATTAATTTTAGCTTTTTAATCATAGCCGTTTTAATAAATATTCAAAAATATCCCCATCGACCTCTAAACATTTTGTGCTTCGTCTAGAAGAATATACCTGTTGCTCCAATGATTGCTTCATATCCATCACGACCAATCCAAATCCCTGAAAACCTTTCGTCCAAATGTTGCGTGACTTAAATCCATAAACAAGCACCATATTTACATATTATAATTGAAAAAAGTGTGTGGCATTTTGTAACCAATTCGAAAATAAATTTTAAATCACGGTCATAATAAACTCAAAAATAAAAGTGACATCACCGTCACACTGACACTGACACCCGTTCAAAATAACAAAATTATGAAAACGATTTTGAGCCTAAAACTTACTGATTCAGCTGATATGTCATAATATGTGATAAGGAGCGAAAAACACTTTTAACACGGAAAAAAAGGCTATAGTAAAATTATTATAGTAAAGATTTTATTGTACGATGTCGTATAACGTATAATATTAATTACATTTTTTATAAAATAACCGTACCAAAATAATATTATTCAAATAATTTGTAAAAAAACTATAGTTATTATTCCTAATCAATTTAGCAAAATCAGGTAAATAATAAAATATATTTTAAATTTTATATCGAATGTTAGTGCACGGAAAAAACATTAAAGTAAAATTATTATAGTTAAGGTTTTATTGCACGATTCCCTATAAAATACAATATTAAGTACATTTTTCGTTAATAATCCGTAGCAAAATGAGTAAATATTCAAATATATTTTAAATTTTAGAACGAATGAAAGTGAAAATAATTTATTTATAAGTCCAATAGTTAAATATTTTTTAATGTACGGAGATTTTACTGGCGACTATTATTGAACTTTAAGTAGGTATTTTTTATGGTAAAAATGACCAAATTTAAATAAAATGTTGTAAAATTTTTTCACAAGAATAAAAAACTTAAATTAGATTCAACGGATCTCGGGGATTTCGATAACATAGCATGCGCGGACAACTTATACAGCGAACAAGCCATCATTCGAAGAAGTAAAGTGATGCAATGCGAGGTAACCGCGCGTGTCAAAATTTTTAAAATATTTTAGTAAATTTTATAAAATATTTTAGTAAATTTGAAGAATTGTTAATGTAAATGGTTCACTAAATATTTTTGTAATTATTACTAAACATTTTGGTTAAAATTTTGTGATAATTTAATGGCATTTCTAAATAAAAGTTATTCCAGTCACATATAGAGCCATAATTTATGGTTAGTTTTATTATTTTTATAGTAAATTTAGCTAAGATTTTCTTTTCGTGTATGTAGAACTTATCTGATTTTTGTTTAGATGAATAGCCCATAGGCGTATTACCTCGACAACAAGTCAAAATTTGAATGATTTGAACGAAATGATGATCGGAGAAGGGCATATGAGTTATTTTATAGTATTTTCAGAAAATTTTGCAATCACGCAAAAATGCAGCTGAATGCAGAAAAGTATAAGTTGCATACTTATTAAGAACATAATTTTTCTAGTAGCGTAAGTGAAATAGAACAGGTAGAAGCAGTAATAAAAATATTTTATTATTTGGACAAAAACATAAGAATCAAACAATTATTTATTATTAATAATAGTTTCAGGTAATGAACAATTTGTAGCATTTTGTAAATGAATTGGCGATAATAATTGATTGTTTTTGTTAATTGGAGAAGCTCCAGTATATAGATGAGAACGGATCCATCCTTATTTTAGGTGGCAACCTCTGTTAAGGTAACTTTTACTTTACACACTATTGCGGAAGAAGAGAGTTGTACTTTAGTTTAATCCATAAATTTTACTTGTTGAGGGAGCTCATGAGCTAAAGATTGTTAACCCTTAAAAGGCGAAGTTTTTTTTTTGTAAAATTTTTCTATTTTAAACTTAAATTTATATTAATTTGGTCTTATTCAAAAGGTTTTAATACAAGTTTTTGTTTAAATATTTGCTGATTTCAAAAAAAATGCCGTTACCATATGGAAACGCTAGGCTTTGAGGTACACTTTTTATTTGAAAATCCAAAAATTTACAAAAATGATTATATTATGTATACTGACATTTAAAGATTTAAAAAAAAGTTATTTGGTATGAAAATCATAGAAACAAGGAATGCAAAGTCCTGCATCACATTTGACGCACATTGTTCTAATACTTGACGAGCAGCCCTCGCCGGCGCATCTTCTTCGTTTTTTTTTTCCCGGGGTTTCAATAACTAGGTGATTCTGTCCATCGTACCGTACATTATCAGAGATTCTGTTCAGTGAGACACTTGATTTTGAAATTTTTGGTCTTCCTCCCGGTTTGGCCGAGGTTCCAAAACTTTTTAAATAGCTCGAAGCAATATCCCTTCGAAATTCAAGCTGTGTCAGGTTGCTACCGGATTTTTTGTGGATTTGCCACGCATTGGTACTTGTAACATCGATAAACCAGCTAAAAATAGACCAGCACCATTTCTTGCTTCGTATGCCTATTCGGTACCGTGACAAGTTCTCATCCATAAGATCTGTACCTCCCATATGTGAGTTGTACTCACCAATCATATATGGACGAGGCACCAGTGTAATTTTTTTCTGTAACGTTTTACTTGCGAAATAGGTGTTATGCCGTGACAGGTGGAAGCAACCGTTACAACATTATTGTCTACCCATCGTACAACCATAACTCCCGTTCCTTTTTCAATGGCCCCTTCGTATGTGCCTCTTTCTTTCTCAATCGTCGTGGGTCAGTATATTAGAATCTGGCGTCTCAACATAAATAGCATCAACGTCCTCCGAATAGGCCAGATCAAGAGCTTCTTGCAAGGTAAAACCACGTCTAAAATAATAAACACCATTGGAAAACCAGAACAAAATTTTATAGCAAATTGTCCTAGCGTTACCATACGGTAACACCGAACAAACATCCTTGCTACCAGCAACTACACCACATTCAATCTACAACTCAAATTATTATCCAAAAGGTTATATATTTATGTAGCACATTTGCAAAAAACTTCTTAATACTATAAAAACTAAGAGAAACAATACTTACTCGAAATTTATGTCCTCCATTTTTTTACGTTTACGAATATAACCATAACAAAAACAATATTTGCAAACAGCCGCACGCTAGCAAAGTCAAAACTTAACTAACAAACAAGTCTAGACGAATACTTACACCACATATATGGCGCCATCTAACTTAGAAAATCGAGCGTACACAGAATATAGGATAAGAAAGGAACCTATGTTTAGCGTTACCATATGGTAACGCCAGGTCTTTATGGGTTAATAATTGTTGACAAGTCTTTGGTGGAATCGATATTGTGCTATGTATGGGTCTGCGTTGAAGGCGCTGAATATTGTTCAAAACTGTATACTAAGGGTAATTTATAAAAACCCGAGACTATATCACACTTCTCTTCTTTATTCTCCTAGAGTGCTGAGTATAAGATGTCTGTATATTGTAAATGTTTGTTAATTTATGGAAAAAAGGAGTATGTATGTAGAATATCCCACAAATACGAAACGCGTGCCAATGTACAGGAAAACCTCGAACTATCAATTAATAACAGGAAGTTAAATTTGAGGTCAATCGTCTACATGGGACCTGAATTATTTAACTTATTTTTTGACTTACGTAGCCTAAATATTAAGAAAGTCTTCAGTAAAAAGGGTGTTGAATACGTATATAAAAACTTTGGTTTGATGTTTCAGGTTTTGTTTCTAGTTTAAATGATTTTGTTTCTTCAATAAAATTTTGATTGCGACGATGGTCTGGTTGTTCTTGTAACTTTTAGGATATTATCAAGTGAATTAGTTTAGTTCTATTTTTAGTTGAAAGTGTATTGTTTGGATTGTTCTTGTTTATAGGATACACATATGTTTCATGATATTGTGATTTCACAAAATCACATACATTTATATCAAGTCTAGGTGATTTTGAATGTCTTAAATTTACCTATTACTATCATATGTAATGATTACTTCTTTTGTAAACTTGTATTATGATAATTTGGTAAATAAATATAAATACAAATACAAAATACTTTATTGTATATTGTTGAATGTAAAGTTTGTGCAATAAAAAGCGGCCGTACGCATGCACTATTACTATTCAGTAAAGGAAGAATTTTATTATTCTACATATTTACAGAGAAGCAAATATCTCAAACATTGATTCGGTCAGAACGGCATGAGGTCCATACAATTCGACAAGTGAAAGTTGGGCTAAGTCCACATGATGATAAGAGAAGGATAACTAAAACTTCATATGATACATTGGGGACATCACAGTTTTATGGAGGAATAAAAATAATAAAGTAAAGTTTCGTAAATAGTATAAAATTTAGTCTGCAAAATACGTTTGCTTCTAAAATAAAGAAATAAAGAATAAAATTGTGTTTTTTAATCAATCTTTATTAGGTACATAAGTACTAAGCCACCTAGTGACTATTAAAAACTCACCACACTCATTTTATTATCTTCCATACATCCTAACACATCTGTCCTCATTCATCTCCTTCTTTTCCCTCCCTAATTTCTTCAAATCTTCCATTCACTCTACCTAGTATACTCATTAGTCTCCCTACTTTTCCCCTTTCTCCACTCCTCCGCACCTCCTAAATTCTCCTACCATACTTCTCCTATATATTCCACTACTCCACTCCCTATCACTATGTCCCCACTCTCACCACTCCTCTCCACATTCTCCTACTCCTCTCCCCATCACATCCTCCCACTTCGCTCCCTAACACAATCCCTCCATTCCTCTCCACACTTCACTCTCCTCTTATATCCACACTTCATTCTCCTCTCATCTCCATACTCCTCCCACGTTCTTCTCGGTCTAGGCGTCGGTAAAAAAAAATGCAGATCGAACCTTAAATTTCCTTATGGGAAATTACATGTAAAAATGACGATATTTCCCCTAGAACTGTCCTAGCTTATCTACTTGTGACAAATCCGAGCCTATTCGATAACGGAGAACGATGAAAATTTTCTTTAGAGGTTTATGGATTTAAGGTGCCAAAAATATATTCAAAGTTGAAATTAGTGAGGTCCGTGACGTCGTCTCAATTAGTTTACCATGCGGGATGACTTGTTTGTAGATTAACAAGTCATGTTATTTAGAAATGCAGCGGATGTGATGTTAATTATATTTTGATATTTTTGGCTTCCGTTATATCGGGTTTTGACATATCATTATTAGTTCTAATAACAACTAAACAGTAATGACTACTACGTTCAATTTGGGCACGGTTGCTCGAAAATGGGCGACTTTACCCTAACCAGCAAACATTATACTCCAATTAATAAAATTTATCTGTCATACTGGCAAATGTTTGCATCGTAAAACCAGCATATCGGAAGAAAAACTTCACCTAAAATAATGAATTATGGTATGATTTAAAATTTCGCTGACAATTACAAATAACGATTTTTTTATTTTACAGATGCTTTTAGATTGGATGTTAAAATGTTGTGCGCTTTTTTTTAATCGAAAAACCTAAAGCTGTGTCCACACATCAGATTTTACATGACGTTTTAGGTCTTCAAGGAAAACTCTCAGGCAAACCTAGAAACGTGTGTACATGCTTCGTAAGACGTTTTGCCTGAACGTATATTCTTGACTTAAGAGAACGATCATATCGAGAGAATCGAATATTCCTTTCTCTGCTTTCGTTTAGAGAAATGAATAATCGCTTCTCTTGATATGATCGTTCTCTTAAGTCAAGAATATACTTCCCGAAAACAAACCCCGCGCACTTCAGTTTTCTCACTGGCCGTCCGTCTTAATTATTCGTTATGCTGTTCACATCAAATTTTTAACAGAGAGCCCTGACAATTTCGACACCGGCATCTTTCGTTTCGTTAGAAAGTGGGATGACACTAAAGTGGAAACCACAACAATCTTTGATATCTATCTCTAATACGGTCGAGTAATTTGTAAAAATATTTGGATTTACCATTTAAGATTTTAAGGGTACGTCGTAAGAGTGGCGTACGTAACCCTTAATATCCGTCCGTTTTGCGCTCGCCCAAAGGTAGGCAACTCTAACGTTCTACTATGGCGCGTTTTACGTAAGACTTTTTCGATAACCCCTGTATAACCAATTTACCCCTTAAGTTTGATTTGAATTTAATTTAGTCAGATTGTTAAGTAGATGGCTATTTTATGAAATTTAATTTTGTCCCCATTTTTTGGTTCCCATCCAAAGGTGAATTCCCCACCCAGGAATTAGTTATTAAAGCCAATCTAACTTTTATTATCATCTTACATTTTGAAGATATGAAGACTGGTCGATACTATCAGTAATATTGCCAATCGTAGGTAATGAAAAATTCATCGTAAACCGACTTGACACGCACGTGTCAGTCGGTCTTGGGTGGGCCCACCAGCCTCTCCCCACCAACTGGAAGCTGTCAGCAGTCCACCGGAGCGCATGAAGAAATGAGCGCAATAATTTGGTCTAAGAAGTAAATGACTGATTTTAATTTGAAGTATAGTTGTTTGAACGTAGGACGAGGCCTAGCTTTTGTTCAAATTATACTTTGTATTTTGGTATTGGCTCGGGCATGTCCAATGAATACAATAACAATGTTATTGTATTGAACATGGAGGGCTTTTATTTATTTTAATTTTAATGTGTTTTGTCAATGTGGGTGAATTTAAGGGGTTAGTCTTACGTAGGTCGGGTTTGTTCATATGCAACAAAGTATGTACATTTTATACAATAAATAATTAACCTATACGAGCATTCTGTTCTTATCAATCCAACCTCTCATTCCTCTTATCAAGTACTCTCATTTTTAAATTTAATTATTTACAATCTAAAATAAACCTAAGCTAGCATTTTGTTTTCCCCAACTAAAGGGATCCCAACTACCCTAATAATTTCCAAAAGAAAAATTATAACTCGCGGTAGGGACTGCTAATACTAACTTAAGATATTTTAGCACTTACTTCTTATTTTGGACTCTAACTTAACTAACTTAAGATATTTTAGCACTTACTTCTTATTTTGGACTGAGAATGTTTTTTACGCCACAATCGGGTGAATTTTCTTGTAAGAACTTATTTATACTCGCGTCGGCAACGAGTGTTCGAAGGTCAATTTCGGTTATTATTTAACCTCGCACCAAAATACACGAGGGATCGAAGATATTCCAGAATTATTAATACTAGCACTGAAATATACGAGTGTTTGGGGAAATTCCAGTATTATTTAAACTCGCCGGAACCACGAGTATGCGACGATGAAAATTTTCTCACGGAAATTCCGCGGCTGGTTCTTCTCGGAATTACTTGATGTAAAAACACTCTAAAACGTGTAGCCACCATTGCGGTACCCGTTTTGAAAAGATCGAATCGCTGGTGAGCGCGGTTCTGTGGATGCCAGAAACCGACTAACCTCGTCGTTCGTCTCCACGTAGAAATCCTTCATTCGTCCCTTCCAATACCCCATTGCGTCATCCGCACCAATATAATCCGTTGACTGTCGTGGCCGTTACAACAACAGAGCGAGCGGGAATGAAATTACGACGTTGCAACATTATAAACGGCCAGTCTGATCTTATTAATATTTTCTTTAATTGGAAAAGCTAGTTTTACAACAATACCTTCAGAAAGTCTCGAAAATGGGACACTCTGTACCTATATCTACCAGGCATTAGAAAACGTATAAGTTTTCATACTCTTATTATAAAACCCTGCAACTGCACTTACGCCTCGCTGCAACGATTTTATTTTATAAAAAAAAATATGTCTGCAGGTGTTCAAAATGGGTAGTAATACCAACTGAAAGGTTTATAGTCACCATCATTTTGGGATCAATAAGGTGTACTTTTTGTTAATTGCATACCAAATGGCAATACAAGAGCTGCATTTATCATCAGTACCCCCCATGGATTATTTGTCGTCTGCAAAATGACGTCGTCTGATGAACTGCTTAAAATTTCTGAATGAAAAGAAGTCAGACAATGCCAAATTCGGTCTGTAGGATGGCTGTTCAGCTCAAATAAGTTGATATCGTAGATTATGGGTTGGACCCTCGCTGCTTCTCGAATGCCAGCTTTGTCTTGACAAAGGAGGACATTTTTGTGATACATATCATGACGTTGATCAATAGCCGTACATACTTTTACTAACGTATTCCCAGTAATCACTGCGAACCCTATAGAAGCCTGTAGATTGTCATTAGTTCACAACAGTCATTTGCCATCCATCAGCTAATATAGGAACAACATAATTCTCCCAGATTAGTAGTTAGCCGTAAAAGCCCACATGACACTTTGTGTTTTTTCGTTTACTAGTTTTAGTGCCTTGTAATTTTATTTACAATTTGTTATTTATGTTTAATAATTTGTAGGCTAATATTTTATATTTCTGTTTAGAACCCTTGATGTAGAAATTTTAAAAAATATATAGAATTAGCGAGGTTAAAATGTAGCTGGCATTTGTTAAAACAATATTCATTAAGGTCACGCAAATCCATTTATCTTAATAGATCTAAAAAAAAGTTCTAGAGGTTCGGGAGAAAGAGGATCTTACAAAATGAACGTGGTTCTGTAGGAATAAGGCTCCAATATGTGAACGGACGAACAAAATTTCCTTGTATATATTATTGGGTTTATTCACTTTAACATTTGTATATAAAAGAAATACAATAAAAACTGGTTTTAAAGACATGATATATCCGTAGTTATATTATACTTTTATACTCTGAACTAAGGTTCTTCATTGACTTAACCAGATGTTGACACCTCCCCAAGGGAATACCAGTCGCAGCCGCAGCAGACGATGATGTCAACATGTTTCATTTTGAAGGTTATTTTTATTTAATTAGCAAAATGCAATGTAAAATGATCTCCAAGCTCCAACAACTATAAGGTATTATCATCTACTTTATAAGATGATGAATTATTCGTCGAAATGATTTCAAAACATCCGTCTCTGGTGTGACTAAAATTCACTATATAAGAATCAAGTCGTGCGGCCCGGCCGCATGGAGGGAAGCGTTTGGCGAGAACTGATGCATCCGACCAGTGTTGCCAACTTCATGTAAACTTTTATAGTACAATTACTTGAAAAAATATAGTACAATGAAGGTAATTATAGTACACTTTTCTACGAAGCAGTATCGGCCTATCCGTGTTAATTTATTAAATATTTTGCGGCCAAATGCGAAATTACATTGTTAAAATTGTAAAGCACATACATACCTACTAGGAATGTAGAATTAAACATGTCGGTAAATGTTGTTGATTAAAAGCTATATATTTCGGAACGTAAACTTAAAAATAAACTAAACTTAAAAAAACTTAAAAAAAACTGGAACTTAAAAAAAAAACTCATACATAAGTTCGTTGCATCGCTTATACAATGTCTTTGGATGGCTCAAATGTTATACAAGATGAGTTGTTATTTCTCACACATTGAGATGTTAGTAGGCTGCCATTTACAGTGTCGGATAAAAGTTTATTCCTTTGTTTTGTTTTAATGAGATTTACTTTACTAAATATGCGTTCACACTGTGCATTGGAATGTGGAATGCAGAGTAAATTTAATACAAACTGGGCCAAATTTTTTAATTCAAAAATGCCAAGAGAATTTTTGAAATCAAATAAATGAGACCAAAACATATCGACATCTTCAATTTCTGCTAATTTAGGGTCTAAAATTGTTGGCAGTTTTCTCCATTCATCATCAATCGGTTGCTCAACATTTGGGTCATTTGAGGGCCAAAATCTTTTAGAATGCAATGAAAGGTTGATCAGACTGGGATTATCATTTCTAAAAGTAACAGAAAGTGCTTTTAAAGGGTTGAAAAAAAAACATATTCTTTAGTAACGGATCATCGAAATTGAATCTCTTTTTAATTTCTTGGCAAGAAGTATTGAATTGTCTACAACGCTGAAAAAAGTCGGTCACTAAATGCGGATTTTTTATTACTTCCGGGTTTTTTAAATCGATCATGACGTTTACGCCAAGATAAATATTTTTAATATACAAAAAATTACTCTCGTCAGCTGGATCAATATTATTGATATTTGTTGTGTTAATATATTTTCCCTCCATATAGCAAGATAAGATGTCCTTATATAAGGAAATTATTTCTTGATTTAAGTTTGTGATGACAACAGATTTGGATTGAAAATATTTGTTAAAATTTATAAATTTTGGTAAAAACCAGGCCAAAAAAAGGTAATATAGTTTCATGAAGGGATCAGCTAAGTCTTTATGAATTTGTTCTGCAGCTACAAGCCTGTCTAATAAACAAGTGTTAGTACTAAAATATAACTTAACTTGAGAACATCCCATTGCTCCACAATTCTGTTCACTACCTCATGCAAACTCAGCCATCTGGTCTGAGAAGGATGCAAAATCTTATGTACATCAACATTTAAAAACATTTGAAATTGCTTAAGCTCATGTTGGCGTTTTGAACTATAGATTTAAAATGATTATAAATATTTCGAGCTTGATCCTCACATCTTCTCGGTAATTGTTTGCAGGCTTCGCTTGCACAGAGGTGGGTTGAATGACAAACGCATTTGATAATCACTATCCCTGGGTAGTTAACCATAAATCGGGAGGCTACACTATTATTTTTCCCCATCATAACATTGCACCCATCAGAATTTGAAATTATAGTACAATATATTGTGTACTATATCGACTTTGTAAGTACATAGTACACGGAGACTCAATTCTAGTACAAATACTATAATTATAGTACGGTTGGCAACACTGCATCCGACCGTCGTATTGCGGCAGCCGCAGCCGTGGGCCGCGTAGAGCAAGCCGTACCTTAAGATCACCCCAATGCAACGTCCAGTTCATCACTTTCACTTCATTCCATTTTTTGACCGACATAGCGGCATGTTGGTCTCGGATCGTTTCGACATGGGTTAATGTCTCCACCACCGTGTTTCAATCGTGTAGTAGTGTTTCTTGAATTATTTAATTTTATTTTAGATCGTCTCAGAAATACATTATCGTCATTGTTAATATGTGTATGTATTGTAATGTGATTTATTTTGGTTTCGTCGGACCACAATATCCATTTTCTATCTTTCCATTTATGTTCTTCAGATCCGACGGGTGTAGCTCGAATTGAACAAATGAGAACATACCTGACCATTTATAAACTCCGCGGCGGTTCGTTCGAGTCAGTTCAAGTTTACAAATCAGAGATTGTTTCCCAGCGAACTGACCGGAACTTAAAAGTTTATAATAATGTACCCTGAAAAATAAACAACTTCGAATCTGTCAAACGGTTATTGACTTTCTAAAGAGTTTAGCCTGAAAATGTGACAACACTGCTCAAAATTTACTGACGTTTTTCGCCATATTATATTGCTTTGTTTACCTTTCTCCCAGTGTCACCACGTGCTTAATTTTGATTTGACATCAGGTCATGTTTTTGGATATTTTTCTTCAATTTGTTTTCATCTCAGGAATTGCCGGTTTAAATATAATAAGTCATTTCCATAACACCCTGTATATGTTCATAATTAATTTGACACCACAAGTACAAAATGCCCATTGCTTTCATTATATATTTATAGCAGGCATATTTAAAAAGGATACAGCATGAGTTATCGAATGCAGTAAAACAAAAAAAATACAGTTTTGATACTAATACTCTAACTAAAATGAGCAATCTACCTAAAATTTATTTTCTGAATACAGCGTGTATCCAAACCACAAAATTGTTGATTTATTATCCATAAATTAGGCCCCTTTTTACGACAGCCGTCCAAACAATGCCCAAAGTTCTAATAAACTACTCCACAAAGGAATTAATGCCGACTTGGGCCGGCCCTTCGGAATCTTATTAAATGTCTAAGAAGCAGCTTATCTCAATTCCAATCTTGACACGCCGCCTTGAACGTGTCGCTAGTCTATTCGGTTTTTCTTCCTTGTAAATGCAAATGCGAACACGAGCAACAGACACGCGGGTATGCAACGCTGGACATTACTTGGTAATAATTTTCAAACTTAATCTATTAATATGGGAGGCACTCGAAAAGCGTTCTGTGTCGTAATAAAACAAAAGATGAATCATTTCATAACTTTATTGTTCATTATAATCTCGGTTATTGGATGTCCAGACAGAATGACTGCAATTTGTTGGGTAGTAAAAATGGTTAACAGAAAAGAATCATATATTTTTCAATAAGAACAACTGAACTTACTATTAATATAATAAATTTTAATCAAATCTACCTAAAGTCCGTTTTGTTGCAGTTGATAGCTCATATCGAGGGTTGAAGCCATAAAACAACCGTAAACCATAGGCGTTGCCAATAGTAATTACCTTATTTAATAAGAAAATTGGCCTCTGTCCATTGTTAAGTAGGATTAGGGTTAAAGTAGGTACAACAGGGGTAATTAATTTACCTATTTTTGCCTGCTTTAGGATGTTATTACGCCATTTGATGTGCGTTTGTCAAACTATGTATTTAGTTGTATTTAGATACTGCATTATCTCAAAGTTGAATTATTTCCTATACTTGTAACAATGGCTTCAAGTTTTTCGCCAACGTGTCTTCGTCAAATTAGCAAGAGTGCATATTCTCTCCGAGAAAAGACATTAATATTAAACGTGCATGATGCTCTAGTGTACCAGAAACCTGCAAGTGATGTTCGTAGCATCATTGCAGAGTGTGCCAATATGGTAGGAGTTGGAGAGGCTACTATATATAGGTTCTTGCGTGAAAGAAAATCTAAGAACCTCAGTGAGCCAAAACCACTCCCAGGAAAGAAACCGTTAGAAATTGACAATTTCATTAAAAATGGTATTAGAAGAAAAGTACATAGTTTTTATTTTGCCAAGGAAATACCAACTATAGACAAAATTTTACAAGCCATTAACTACGACGAGGACTTACCACAGCTATCACGAACGAAACTATGGAAAATACTTCATGATATGAACTTTCGATGGGAGAAGCAAAACAGAAAATCTTTTCTTATTGATAGAGCAGATATTATTTGCTGGAGACGTCAATACTTAAGGTCCATCCGAAAATACCGCAGCGAAGGCAAAAACATTTTCTATTTGGATGAAACTTGGCTGAACGAAGGGCACACCGTATCTAAAGTTTGGCAAGATAAAAATGTCCTAAGTTCTCAACAAGCTGTCATGGAAGGCTGGTCAACAGGACTTAGACCACCATCTGGAAAGGGACGCAGACTTATTATAACTCATATAGGAAGTTCAAATGGCTTTTTGGATCAAGGATTATTACAATTCCAGTCGAATTCTACTAAAGACTATCATGAAGAAATGACTGCTGATGTTTTCGAGGAATATTTTAAGCAAATGATAGAATACATTCCCGCTAATTCTGTAATAGTGATGGATAATGCCAGCTATCACTCTAGGCCAAAAGAGAATCTTCCCACAACTTCATGGAAAAAGGCGGAAATCGTAAACTGGTTACAACGAAAGGAATTGAGTTACGATAATACCATGGTAAAAAAAGAACTTTTGGATATTGTTAGGCTACATAAATCACAGTATAAAAAGTATGTTATTGACGAGATGGCAAGAGATCGAGGTATTATAGTGCTCCGTTTACCACCTTACCATTGTGAGCTAAATCCTATCGAATTAATATGGGCTCAAGTAAAAGGATATGTTGCTAGAAACAAAACTTTTAAAATGCAAGAAGTGCCGACACCTCTTGCTTCATTCTTTAGCAACTGTGTCATCAGAAAATTGGCAAAACGCCATAAAACATGCTATAGTAGAGGAACAAAAAATGTGGGAACTTGACAACGTAATTGACACAACTATGGAAATTGAGCCTTTAGTAATAAGCGTAGGACATGATGACTCTTCAGATTCTTCTGAGGACCATTTTATCGAGTTATAATTATTGAAATTGTCAATATTTTTTGATCTGTAAATAAATTAGTTTTCTTGTAAATAAATTCATAAAATCATAAAATCTATTACATTTAAATAAAATAATAAGCGGTTACATTAAAAACCCAACTCTCCGACCATGATGGGCCGTTTTAATCATTATCCTTTCATTTCATTTTATGGCTCTATTGTTACTTTATCTGTTACCCGTTGGAATAGGTCAAAATTTCTTCATCTTTATGCTAGATGTACGTAAAAAGACCATTTTATAGGTAAAATATTTTAGGCCACCGGGCCCTTGTTTTGAATCTTTAATGAGGGTATCGAGCTATCAACGGCAACGAAACAGACTTTAGACAAACGTGAAGATGTGTAAGAATTATAATTTTTCACAAATTTAATTGAATAAAATAAATCTCTATTCACTGTTTTCAGATATATGGCAACGCTGTAGCCGAGGTCTGTTTTTGGTAAAGAACCTTTCATTAAGCTAACAAGAAGTAATTAGGTCAAAACTGACTCAAATAAATTAATTCAAGACAATTTGAGGCCTTAAGCCTAATAATGGAGTAAGCCACAACATTTCATATTTTAAGTCAATTGCAATAATGCGAAAAATACGGCAAGTACAATGTAAGCTCGTTTATCCCCTTTCACGCCATCTAGTGAACCTGAAGTGAAGGTGCTTAGACCATTTTTGTATTGAATTTTGTGCCGTATTGTTCTTATTATTGAAATATGAAATGTTGTGGCTTAGTCAATTATTATTGCAATATAGGCCACAGTTATTATACCGACTCATTATAGGTTTCATAATGTATATTATTCAATATCGTTCATCACATGCAACACTAAATAAAAATTTCATTACTTTAATTGTAATTCCTATGTAGGTCCACTCTTGTAGCGCCTTTAAAACTCGTAGAAATTTGCTTCTACAGTGGCATGAAACACGGGGAGGAAATTTTGTATTTTTTTATTATACTATAGTTATATATGTCGGCGTCAATCGCGTGAAATCCGCCATTCCCAAAAATTCTTTCAGTCAAACCCTGTACTTATCTAAATGATTTAAGTTATCTTGTTTGCAGGTTTTAGTCGAAGACTGTTGTTGTTGTTAACATCAGCTGTGTATTGATTTTATTTTTGAAAATGAAATGTCGAAGCATTCAGAATTATTTTATAAGAGTTAGATGACTATTGCTCCAATCAAAGTAAGAAAAACCTTGGAATATTACGGAACTGACGGAGATAAGAAATTTCTTTTGAATTTTAAGGAAATTAATCATAATAATCAGTTATTTACAATCCTTTTAATGTAAAATACCTTATTTTCGTGCACTACTGGCAACGCTGTCCTAATTACAATGATTGACTAAAACCGGCAACCAGGGTAACTTAAATCATTTAGTTAAGTACAGCATTTGACTGAAAGAATTCCGTCATTACAGGAAATGCCTGACTCTTAGGCAAACGGTATACCAAACGTAGAGTTACACTATTTGCCGGCAATACGTGAAATGACTAGGAATTTCTGGGAATGACGGATTTCACTAATTGACGCCGACATACATACAGGGTGTTATGGAAATGACGTATTATATTTAAACCGGCAATTCCTGAGATAAAGACAAATTGAAGAAAAATAGCTATAAATGGCGCTTTCATTCATTCAGCGGTAAAAGTGACCTGACGTCAAACCAGAAAAACACCTGTGTAGCACTGCGACACATGTAAACAATCAAGGCATTCTGGCCGGTGTTGTCATATGTACACCTTAAACTCTTTAGACAAAATAAAATAATTTAAACACTTTTCCATTATGTAATACCCTTTTGTACAATTAATTGAAGAACATTTACGACGGACTATGTTTTAAACAACCCGATAAAATATATGGAATAGTAATAGCCATGTACGTCACTAGGTCAAATGCCAATGACCTCTTGACGCCTTACATCGGCTGAGCGAAGTAGTTTCATATAGTGCATTACGCTTGCGTCTGTTAGTTCAAGACCAACCAGCGGCCGGATACGTTGTGTCTCGTCACTCTCAGCAAACCGCTCTGTTTTTTCGGTTTACCCGTGTATCTTGCCCGTCCATAAATAATATTTGAATATTATTTTTGTTGACGCGTTTCTTCTGGACGTCAAATTTCGTCGCGTATAATAAAATCTAATAATCTGTAGTATAATCTGTAGTATAATCTGTATTATTGTATTTTCAGAAGTTAACTATCGGTTCTGTTTCATCTGTACATAAAGTGTTTCCAGGAGTGTTCCTATGAAAAAGAAAAAAAACTGATTGTGTTTGTGCCTGGATTTCCTCGCTCTTTAGGTATAAGGATAAATACAAATAGGTAGAAAATAATTTATTTTTACAATTTTAATGAAATTTCAGTGTTTGGCAACATTGCCATTGGCTCTGGGTAAAATATTGTACAGTAGCGCGGACTGACCTGTGAGTAAGAGTGTTTATTACCCCACTTTTAAAATGATCGATTTAAAAAAAAATTAAATATGTAGCGCTTCTCTAGGACACCCAAGGAGTCACCCATTTAAATAGAATACGTCATTTCCATAACACCCTTAATATATATATTTCTCTATCAATTACGTAATGGATCCGACGATAATTATAATAATACAAACATTTACAATGTATCTAAAGAAGGGGACTAATGATTTAATAACCAGAAGGATAATGTCAGAAGAGCATTTTGGGAAAAAAATTTAGTTTTAAATTTTCAAGAAGAATCCAACTGCGGAATCAATACGGTGTATTTATTTTCGGCGTAACAAATTATTGTTTGAGCACGTCTACGGTAAGACTTTTTCTCGCATTTGTAGCAACGTATTATACATTTCTATCCCCTCGCTCTTCGTACGGGAACGATCAAATAAAACTGGACAAATAAACTTCACATTAACTGCAACAAGTTTTCTATAACGGTTTTATCTATTCCGATTGATTATCGTCTGTAATATTACGTTGTCTATGGTACCAGTTTAAAACTGTGTATAAAAAAAAGTCGCACGGAGTCAAACGCTGGGTGGAACTTTGACTAGTTTGTGAAGGAAGACATTTTTTAGCAGTAGCCATATTAAAATTGTATTGCCGTATTCACCTCGAACAAGAATGCGTGATGCTCTCCCACGATAATCAGCAACGTTGATGATGATCACCCTTTGAAATATCAATGATTTATATTGTATAAGCTAACAGGAACCATTTTCGTTGCATCATATGTGGAACAAGTGCATTTTGCAGTTAAGGAAGATTATATTAATAAATAAAATCAAAAAAATCGTGTCGATATTAGGGAAAAAGCTTTTCTAGTACCGCTCATATTATTAAGTAAAATACGGACTAATTTCCTGAACAAGAAATTATAAATTTTAGACGCGACGATTTAAATTTTTTAACCGTATTTGGTCAAATAATGCTTTATTAAAACTAGCTGTGGAATTTTAAATTATTGGGAGGATTATTTGTGCTTCTAAACAAATAATGTTTTCTGTGCTCGGTAAAAGTATAATTTGAGAGTTTATTGTTCCTCGATACTATTGAATTTAAAAAAGCATTCATGTTTTAACAGGATTCCGGAGTACCTGTAAACGAGTTTTGTTCCCCCAAGTGTTTATTCCTGTTTTAGGAAAAAAATGACAAAGAAAAAAAACTTTATAATAGAACTAAAACTCGCGAAAAGTCTATATTTTTTTTTATTCGGAAGATTTTCAGATTTAATTTTTTATTTTTTTAATGCTACATATAGAAAAAATGATGGACTTTCCTCGAGTTGTTTACAAAATTTAGACATCTTTCGTTAAAAACATTTTTTCTTTAAATGTACCGTTTTCATTGGAAGCGAAAACTACATTTTTCAGCGTAGAAAATTGAAGTATAGATCTCGATCACGTGCAGTCTCTTTCTTCCGATTATCTCGGTTTCCGTAGGCGGACCGTCACGGGTGGACTCGACGCCTGAATTTTGTGTTCTTACGGCCATCCGCCTCGTGCCTACACAGCGCGAAATAAACACGGGACAAATTGGAAATGTCTCCTCACTCCGGCGTCCTCTTAAGAATATATCTAATAACTTATGGTAGTTTGTTTATCTATTTGAAATTACCGAAGGTCGCTCAGTTGTGTGGATCAATGCTCAATCCTAAATAATCTTCTCGGCATGACTAGAAAAGCGTAACCTTAATTAATTACGGAGGAAAGTTTTTAAAATGCTGATCAATATCTTCATAATCTCGTAGTAATATGTTATCGAAAAATAATAATTAAAAAATAAGAATAATTTATTTAGTGCAGATTCTCCATCAACAGAGATTTTAAAAGAACTAGCAGATACATTCCTTAATTCAACAGCTAAGAAACTTATGTATGGTTTAATATAATTTTGGATATATCCACAGGTAACATAGTGTTTACTAAATATATATGAATAGAAATACAGGGTGCTCGTATTTCAACATACTTGAAGAGGTGATTCTACATTTTCAAAAAGGATAGACAAAAACTTTAATTCTAGTTTTGCGTATTGCGTGGTAATATTTCAGTGTGATTCCTTAGGTTATTTTGGGTATATGATTAGCAATATTTGGATAGATACAAGAGGTTTGTTTAAATATTTTTGTAAAGTTTGAGTTGTCCCTTACTGTATAATAATATAGAGTCATGTAGTTTTCAAATGCTATTTATATAAGGTAATGTAAAGTTGTCGAAATTTTGAGTTTTGCCGTCTTAATCATGTTTTATTCTGTGGCAACATTATAACGTAGTTCTAGATGTTTCATCAGTACATATTTCTCCATTCTTGTTCCCAGATGCTGAGCTTAAAAATGTATGTCAATACGATTTTGTTAAACTCTTATACAGTACGTTATCCATAAAGCACGTAACAAGCTTTAAAAACTTTTCCAGAAATAAAGAAAGTCCGAATTGACCGATGCTCTGGCAGCTCTATCTGCGGACCGGCAAGAGTGGCTTACAATGTCCAATAATGCGTCTTGGCCTAATCCTAGATATTCCGTCCAACGTGACTCGAGAAGCTGAACCCTCATAACTTTAGCTGCCCACATGGCCATTTATCCATATTTGATGCGGTCAGATACAAAGCTCCATAATTCAAGTTCCTCCGTAAAAGATTTCCTCCGCTCTCTTTGGTTTATTTCTGTGCTATTTTCAAAGGCGTGATTGAGTTGAGTTATGTACCGCATGTCCTTAAATAGAGTTTACAAAGAAAGTTGTAGGTTTATTACCGGAAATAAGATGGGAAATCTTACTGCTTCTCGGAAAGTCAATTTAAAAATTATTCAACTAATAAAATTTAATTTACTTTAAATACTGTTAAGGAAAGTATGGTCTGAAACTCTTATAAACTCTCCCAAAAGAGATTACAGCTCCGAAATTTTTGCCGTTCCATACGCGTTTTTGAACATCCCCTTTTCGTATTTTCTCTGACAACTGAGATGTCAAAGTTAATCAACAACGATAAAACCTCGTAAGATATTGTCACCCACAATCAATTTTGATGCTGTCAAACGCTATTTGTCAGTAATTGATTGTCAGTGAACCGTTGATTGGCGATTAAATTATTAAAAATGAACTTGCGTTAGAAAATAGCCATAATTTTTTGGAATAAATACATGAATTCATGAATTTTTCTTGCTAAAAAACACTCGATCTTTTTTTAATATTGTATCTTAGCAATTCAAACTCAAACAAGCGGTACTAGATAAAAATGATCATCCAGCTTCGCTGTCGCGTTTTTGTAAGTCCGTTTGTTCTCGTTGAATTTATTGGTCTAGTTTTCGTAAAAAATAAAAATTAATCCGATAAAAAAGCTCTTATGCTTTGATGAATGATAAATTAAAAGACTTGGGTTTGACTACCTGTTATGAAATGATATTATTTCCGTAACATTGCTTTAGTTCAAAATGTGTAGTTTCCAGTGTTGGTTGAGAAACATTTAGATAGATGGAAGATACAAATTTACAACTATTTAAGATACTGTTGTAAAACTGGCTTTTTCCAATTAAAGAAAATTAATGAGTATTTTACGTTGGATTATTTTTTAAATAATTTAACAAATAAAAAGGATCGAACAATCTTTCCACGTGCATCATCAGCAAATATCTTGAAACGGTTTTTCGGGCAGGAGAGGAGGCAGAGACGGCAGTCGATGTTTGGGTTCTCTGCACGGTCGGCCGCCGATGGGGATTCCCAAAATCGTTCTCACCCGCGGTTTTATTTTTCTTCAAAAAGGGGGTCCGCCCGGTTGGCTGCAGGTTTTAGAGTTTTCAAGACCGAATATTCCGAGAATAGTCAACCATGGATCTTTGTTTCAGTAAAATTTAATTTCAACTACTCGTGTTTCCGGCGAGTTTAAAAAATACTGGACTGTCTGCAAACACTCGTATGTTCAGTGCGAGTATAATTAACGCTGGAATCTCTTCAAACACTAGTATGTTTCAGTGCGAGTATAAATAACGCTCACTCGTCTTCGAACACTCGTGAATTTTAGTGCGAGTCTAAATAAAAACTAGAATTGATCTACGAAAACTCGTAGCTGTCCGTGCGAGTATAAATAAGTCTGAACTTGAAAGACATCTTAAGTGCGACGAAAATTATTCTATAAAGACTTTGCGCCCAAAGCCTAGAATCATTTTCGAAATCAAAATTCACCCGATTGTGACGTTAAAGAACATTCTGAGCTCGGAATAAGAAGAAATGGTTATTAGTCCAGAACAAGTAACGGTAACAAAAAATATTCTAGTACGACATAAAATATCTTAAGTTAGTTATTAATAACCTCTACCGTGTTTCTACATTTTTTGAAACTGATAGAGTAGTTTGACATTCTCTTTAGATGAGAAAATATACTAGCTTAGGTATATTTTTCTATTGTAAATAATGCAAATACCTAAATTTAAAAATGAGAGTACTTGATGATGGATGAGTGCTAGGTTGGATTGAAAAACTGAATATTAGTCTAGGTTAATTCTTATTTTACATAAAAATGTAAATAATTAACTACGGGTATTTCGGCCAGGGCCAGGGACTAAAAGAAGCAGAGGTCGACCCCAGAGAAGATGGCTAGATGATATCAAATCTACAGTCGGAAGAGACTGGTACCACAAAGCCCAAAATCGCCAAATTTGGAAGATGTACGGAGAGGCCTATGTCCAGGAGTGGATGAGGGAAGGCTGATTAAGAAGAAGAAGAAGAAGATTTCGGATCGCGTTACTCGACTAAAGAAAGGACTAACCCCTTAAATCAACCCTAAAAAGACAAATACTTAAAATTAAATAAATAAAAGCCCTGCGTGTTCTAATAAAACAACTTGCATTGTATTACATTGGACGCGCCCGAGCCAATACAAATAAAAGTATAGTTCGAACAAAAGTTAGGCATCGTCCTACGTTCAAATAACTATACTTTTTAAATTAAAATCAGTCATTTAATTCTCAGTCAAAATCTTTGACCTCATTTCCTTCAATTGCGCTTCGACAGCGTCCAGTTGGCGCAGAAATGATGGTGGGCCCAGCTAAGACCGACAGAGTGTTGTCGTCGGCTGGCATCCCTGACAGACAACCGAAAAAACCGAAATAAAAATCGTAAACGGAAAAAGCGTCCGAAACTTAATTTTAAGTAGGTACAGCTTCATTTTGTGATGAATTCTCCATTACCTATTAAAATGGGCGATATTATAGATGTCAACCAGTTCTTAAACACATATTCAAAATTTCAAAGATTCAAAAGTTAGATTGGTCTAATTCCTGGGTGGAGGAATAAACCTTCTGGAAGAAGCCAAATTGGGACAAAAAATTAAAATTGAAAATTGGCCATTTATCGAATTGAATTGTAACATAAAGACAAGGGGTAAATTGGTTATACGAGGGTTATCCAAAAAAGTCTTACGTGAAAAGCGCAGATAAGGAGAACGCCTAGAGTTACCTATGATTAAAAGGACGGACGTTTCGGGCTACGTACTCAACTCATATCATTGTATAATGTACGTACGTTCCGCTAATAAATCTCTTTTCTCAATTAAGCGACAATAATATATTCAGACAACTTTTGTTAAATTATGTCAACCCTTGTTACCTTCATAAGGTTTCTATTCCCTAAGTGAAAAATTAGTTTCAGGCAATGAGTTTAAAGGGAATAACGGACCCACGATTGGCCATGTCACTTGAAGTCACTTTTTAATTGTTTATAAATTCCAAGGTCCGGAATTTGTATATTGATTGGTTATAAAGGTAAATTTTTTGTGAATATTTCACATTGTAAATATTTATCATTCGTCGTTGTTCCATTTTATTAATGCAAGTTAGATTAGCGCGTATGTCGCAGTGTGAAAATTCAAAATTCTTGCTATATTTACCTGTTTTTTATTTATTAAATTTCCTAAAAATTCCTTTAAAATTAGACCACTGATCAATATCCACTATTCACATCTCTTTTCGCTTTAAAATATGTTTGTATTTGGGTATTTGGTAAGGTATAGGTAGTAGGTACAGGGTGTCCCATTTTCGACACTTTTATAGGGTATCTCCGTAACTGTTGGTGCTATCAGAAAAGTAATGTAGGTGCTCTTTTTGGGTCAAACTTAAAATGGTAAAATCAAAATTCAAAAATTTTCGCTCGTTTAAAAGATACGGGGGAAAACAAAAAAAATTGACAATTCCTAAATTACCCTATATTTTCTTAGTTAAAAGAGATACCGAAAAATGTTTTATACAGAAGTTAATTTATAATAATTGTTGAATAATCTACCACTTTCAGAATAAGTATACGGGGTCAGGTAAGAAAGTTATCGAACCTAACCTCATTTTTTTAAATGGAACACCCTGTATATTTCAATCTGAAAAGAGAGCATTTTAAACTCTCTTTTAAAATGTATAACACACCATGGATGATAGATATCATTAAATTTTTCAACATGTTGATCAGTCTTTTTCACAAATGGATATGTAAAAAATAAAATTGACGTTAAATGTTAATAATAATTAGAATGTCAACAGAGTTTTCTCTAGGATATTAGTTTATGTTTCATGGCCTACTTTGGTTTTAGGGTGTAAAGTTTTAATAAATCGCCTAGAAAACCAATATCATCCATGGCGTGTTATATATCTAAAAGGAGAATTTAAAATAGTATATTTTTAGATTAAAATATACAGGGTGTTCCATTTAAAAAAATGAGGATAGGTTCGATAACTTTTTTACCTGACCCCGTATACTTATTCTGAAAACGGCAGATCATTCAACAATCAATATAAAGAAAGTTCTGTATGCAACATTTTTCTGTATCTCTTTTAACTAAGAAAATATAGCGCAATTTTGAAATTGTCAATTTTTGGATTTTCCCCCGTATCTCTTAAGCGAGCGAAAATTTTCAAATTTTGATTTTACCATTTTTAGTTTGACCCTAAAAGAGGACATGACACCTACATTACTTTTTTGATAGCACTAACAATAACGGAGATACCCTATAAAAGTGTCGAAAACGGGACACCCTGTACATTGTTTGCTTAAACGTTTCGCTTTAAGCCAGATGAGCTATCATAAAATGTAAAAACATAATCATTAATCTTTGGAATTTTTAATACGTTGGTACTTCTTGTATATAAAATTCTAATCTACGTAAAAAAACTATATATTATGTGTATGAACAATTTTTTGCTCATTCGGTTACCGAATTGGTATATTATTATATATTTAGTTATAAAATAAATAAAATAATTTACCAGTTAATTTCAACTTATTTATCATATATTATGGTTATAAAGTTGTGCTAAATATCCCCCGTCAATTTTCAAGCACTTTTTCACTACGAGCTCGCTGTAACAGGCGTTACTAACAAGAAAGGAAAGAGGATTTGGTCATTCTACAGCTAAAGTTCTTGGTATAATTCTATCATAAAAGCAGAGGAGCAGAAGTCAAAAAGAGTAAAATCAGGGGAGCTAGCTGGCCAGCATTTTCCAAATTTATTGAAATTATTACTGGTCTGTGGTGCATAATGGGATCAGTCCTGTTGAAACTACATGTCAGGATTTTTTGTTTCGGTTTAATAATTAGGGTAATTGATTTCTTAAAAAGTGTGCACATCTCCTTTCAAATGTCCAATTCGAATAATTGGCAGAGCTCTCATCCAGTGGGAATTTTCCGACGCACAGTGATGACTTACTTTTGTGACCTACTTGCAAAATGTAACGTTAACGTCCTTCCCATATAAATCTAGATATAGGATAATGTAGATGTGGTTTTGAACAAGAAAAATAAGTGATTTTTAACTAATTCCAGCATCTAGTAAGCCATCTGGTACGTACATGAGGGCAAAGAGTTCCATCTTCTAATATTCCAACAGTCCTATTTTTATCCGTTTTAGTTCGCTTCCAAACCTGCTTATTTCACTCGTCTTCAGCATGCCAGTAATCGGTAACATTTCTAGTTTCCAGCCTTTTAAATGCCAGGTGAGATTTCCGGTTATTAATTCCCTTCTCCGCCCATAGCTGAAGTTTCTTCTTCACTCACCCAAGATGAACAACATAAAACATTAAAATTCCTTTTCATGTTTAATTGAGCAATGAACTGAAAAGCAATCGTTGGAATGTCAAAATTCTCAACTGACTTAAGTAGAAATAACACATTTCCATGTAAATGGATAATTATGATTAATAACAAATTTATCTAGCTAATTGCACTACTTTTCCTATACAACATTTTATTTGATTCGGCGTCGCATACAAATCCAAAAATTTACGTAAGAATTATGTTCTTTTTAATTGCAAAAGTCTTTTCAAAACGATTGAATAAGAAATGAAAGTAAATGTTTATTTTTGGAAACCCTCTTAAGTTAAATACTTAAAGCAAATGGAACAGTAAGTAGCCCATTGTTTTTCAATTCTCTAGTTGTCTCTTTTTGAACAACAAAGGAAACTTGAAATAAAATGCAAAGAAATAAAATTGTGTTTGCAAATAAGTCTAATTGCAGCCATAGCAATCTCAAACTCTTTCTAGATGAAAAATATGTATACAGTATCTGAAAATTGTTACGATGGGAACTATAAAAGTTCTTTAACTTCACAGCCTTTGCGACACCTGTACTCCGGCAACTTATTTCTTCAGAAAATAAATTCCTGTTGAATATAAGCATCGTTATTCTCTGAAGTGTAATGGAATAGACAATATTTTTCGAATTTTTATAATTTTTAAAATTATTTATATTAAAAAAAAAAAAATAGGTTCCCACCTATGTGCTTCCGATCTATGTATTATCTATATAACTTCATGTTTCTGTTTTCTAAATTATATTAACACCTGAAGAAACAAAATTAAACTAATCTTAACTTTGAATAAATACATCGTTACAAAAGATTTACAAAACTCATACTCTAACCTTAATAGTTATAGAGATGGAGTTAGATATAATGAAATAAAATAATAAAACAATTATTATCAAATTAAAGACGCAAGGGACACTCTTGCATTCTACCATACTCGTTCATGTACCCCGTGTATTTAAGTTCGTGCATTATTAAGCTGTTCAGCAACAGGAATAATAAAATGTGGAATATAATGTCATTTAAGGAAAATAAAATAATGTCTTAAAATATCAGTAAAAACCATTATTATCGATTTAAAAACACAAGGGAAAATTTCTGCAACTTTCCAGCCTCGTTCATGTGTATAAGTTTATGTATTATTAAGTTGCCCAGCAAGAGGAATAATCAAATGTCGAATGTAACGTAATTTTAAAATTAAAATAATGTCATATACATGAACAAAAATTACAGTGTAACCGCGGGTGGAGTCCTCAAGAGGGAAAAAATCTTTATTATTGACTTTACGACCAAAAGTATGTAGAGTACCTATACGCAACTATTTGCATTTAACAAAAAATCAAGATGGCCCAATTTGTAAATTTTAAATATTTGAATTTTTATTTCAAAATTTGTATATTTATTTTATAACGTGATGTCAGTTTCTTCCTTTCTTAAAATTTTTCTTTAAAGTAAATACTCTTGAAATATTTTCTTAATACGCTGTACATGTAATATAAAATTTTTTATAATGTAAATTAATTTCCTCAACAAGCAGAACTCTCTATAATGAATAACTATTGATCGTAAAAAAATATAGTTATTTATCATACAATCGAATTTGTGAAATCAGTCAGGTAATATTAGATGATATTGAAGATTCGGGAACGTTATTAATTGTGAAAATTAAGCAAACAAAGAATAATGTAAACAGGAGAATTGCAGTTACTGAAAAATATATTACATTTTACCGAATGTACATAGCCCTCCGTCCAACACCTGCAGAGGATCGCCGCCTATTTTATGCATATCACAATGGAAAATGTATTAATCAGGTGGGTAAAAAGATTTATAGGTACCTCAAACAGTAGCTAATTTTCTTCAATTTGAATGTTAACTTATATACGGGTTATTCATTTTGAAGATCGTCTGCTACACTTTTAGTTGAATCTGGGGGAGATTTGATGACACTAAAGAAACATGGCGGTTGGAAGTTATCAACGGTCGCTGAAGGGTATGTTGATGAATCGGTAGCACACCGGACAGAAATAACGAATAAAATGTTTAGAACGTGTGGCAGGAAATAACACCCGATTTGCACCAGGTACATCAATGGCAGTTGTGTTCATGGCAGAAAAAAATAAGGAACTTGAATTTGTTAATAATTTTGATGCAGATTGTAGGGGGCGCTCTCTGCGGTACTCTGGATACATAAAAAGAAGTGCAACTTTTTTGGGCCTTAGTATAATTATGTTTTTATTAAAAATATCAGTCTCCCAATCATTTTTTCCCAAAAAATGTCGCTCCGACTAACTGTTTTCGAGATATTTTCAATTACAATTTCTAATGCGCTCGTTTAAATTTTGATTTATAAATATGAAATTTGTCACAGTAGGCTTTAGTAAAAGCAAATACAATGAAAGCGATTTGAAACCTCATTTCTGTCAAAGTTTATTTTCATTTGTCAGCATTGTGAGTGTTTTTAAGGAGTTTTTGAAGATCCTGATATTAAAAATTAAACTAAGCCTAGACATAACTGATTTTCTGACGGAGAAATGCGAGACATGGTATCTTCATACGTACAAGAAAATTTTAACTGACGCGGAGCATATCGGCGGTATTTGGAAATGTATCCAAATAGAAGAAAACAAGAGTTTAAAATTTTTAGAAGCCTATACGACAGACTGGGGGGAACAGGATCCATGCATCCAAAACGTAATAATTGAGGACATCCGAAGATTATTACACCCGAGGAGGAAGAAGAAATACTAGTTCGTCTGGCCAGAAATTAGCACAAGACATGGCTGCAGCAGCTTCAGCAAGTAAATCAACTATTCCTAGAATTTTTAACCAAGAAGTTCTTTATCCATACCACTTTACGCCTGTTCAGAATTTGCTGGCTGTTGATCTTCCAGCTAGAGTGTAATTTTCCCATTTCTGTCGTACCCAGCAAAACGCCAACCCAATGTTTTTGAATAGAGTTTTGTTCACCGATGAAGCGACTTTCACAAGAAGGGGTATCTTAATCTTAGTAGCCAAACGGCATTTTCAGCATGAGTTTAAAATAAATGTTTGATGTGGCCTCATTGACAATTCCATGTTGGGCCAGTTCAAGCTACCACCCAATTTAAATGGACAGCTCTATCTTAATTTTTTGAAAAATCATCTGACTATCTGTTTGGATAATCTACCGTTAGAGCTATGAAGAGATATGTTTTTCATGCAAGATGGTGCCCCAGCACACTATTTCAGGCTTGTCAGAGATTATTTAAATGCTGAATTTCCTAACTGGTAGATAGGTTGTGGAAGCCAATTGCCTTGGCCTGCCCCAGGTCCCGATTTCAACCCCCTTGATTTTTGTATATGGGGATACATGAAATGACTTATTTATGATGAAATGATAAATACTCGGATCAACTATGGCAAAGATTTCAGGATTGTCAAAAACATACCATTTCTATTATTGATAGTTTTTTATTTATATAGAAATTGAATTCTTATTTAAATTATAAAATAATATTTTCATTAGTGACCGTTTAAAGTCTTATTTAAATATTTTAAGAAGCGCACTGAACATTTTAAATGCAAGAATCTCGAAAACGGTTAGTCGAAGCGATATTTACAAAGTATACCTTTTTTGCGTAATAATAAAATTAATAACAAATTCAAATTCTTTGCTCCAAAAAACCCTAGTCACAAAATTTTGTGCAAAAATATTGATTCAGAAATAAGTTACTTAGGAAAATCGAATTAAATTTTTACTTGAACAGCCTGTATCTCGGTTATTACCAGCTATTGAACTAAACTTAATATGACCAAATCGCAGTAATTTTACTCAAGGAATCTGCAGTTTTCCTGTGTACTATTAATTATGTGACACCCTGTATATGCCATATTAATTTTATAAATTTTTATGTATAAATTTTATGTTAATATTTGCTATTTTGTAGCGAATATTAAAAAAAAAATTCTTCAATAATTGAACAATATGAACCAAAATGATTTTAACTCCTCTTTTAAGGTAAATTGCAAAACTTTAAATCGGTATATTTGTAAAATAATATAGTTCCGTATTCAGCTTTAAAATGAAATTAAAATTGTGAGGTTGTTTAGTAATTGTTTCTGTAACCAAACATACAATTACCACAATACAATTACCAACATTTAAAAAAGGAAGGAACGTTTTCATAAAAGGCTTTTATTAAAATACTGAAAACGATATCGAAATAGCTTTAATATGAAACCAAAATAGAAAACATTTTTATAGCAAACATTAAAAAAGGTTTCGTCAAGAAAAATTAAAGACATAAATTGTCGAATTGAAATTCCGTAACTTCGTAATCTGACAATGAAACATCTGCTGTGCAAGTAATATTCTAGATATCCGTCCAAATTCCTGGAATTTCATTCTGTTGTCAATGTTCGATGATACGTTAACACGAGAATAGACGAACAATCGGCATATATCTTGGAAACTATATTAGTATAGCCGAACGGAATTTAAAGTCTATGTAACATGACTTTCATCTAACTAATCTATAATAAGGTATCAATCAAATTAATCTTAAAAACAATAATTCAATCAAAGTCAATATTGCCATCGTTATTGTAATTTATTCATTATTACCTCCTCGGAATAGCGTTTTTATATATCATATTATTATCTTAACTATAATAAACTCCTGGACAAAATTAACGCAACATCATAAATTTGCCATATTTTTTATGCTATTTTTTTTTCTGAATTTATGATCCGATTTGAATGATTTTTTTTGCATTGTAGCTTGGTTCCTTGATAATGTCATAGTTTTCGCTGTTTATGATAAAAATTTAATTTTCGATTTATACTGGGTGTACTAAAAATGCTATGTTTTTTTCCGAAAATTCTCATCACCCTGTGGAGTATATTAGCAACCGAAACATGGCAGTTGACATTAGACGGTAGGTCCATCTTTCCCAAACATTTTCTTTTTTAGTTTACTTCATTATCTCTGTTATTAAAGGAGATACACCGTTTTATAGCATAACATGTTTTCATAGACTTTAGTATTCAACACATTCATTGTTAAATGTTTTCAAGTAGACTATGGACTGTTTTGGACATTGCAAGCGATGTGTCAGCAGATGTTGTGTTTTAAAGTTACAAGGGTCAAATAAAATTCGCCATACTGATAAAAACTGTTCGGAAACTGCTTATTAAACGTTCGTTTCGTATGCCCAGATGCCCGACGACTATTTTAATCTTGTAACCTACTTGAAAACATTTAACAATGAATGTGTCGAATATTAAAGTCTATAGAAACATGTTACGCTATAAAACGGTGTATCTCCTTTAATAACAGAGATAATGAAGTAAACCAAAAAAGGAAATGTTGGGGAAAGATGGACCTACCGTTTAATGTCAACTGCAATATGCTTTGGTTGCTAATATACTCCACAGGATGATGGGAAATTTATGATGTTGCGTTAATTTTGTCCAGGAGTTTATTATACTCGTATTATTAACCAAAGTTTAGAAAAATGGTATTATTGATATAAAGGCAATAATAATAATTGCTTTCTAAGCCGTGTTAAATATAATCTTTTTTCCACTACTAACCATTTAATCACGTTTTATTAACCAATTTTCAGCTTAAGAAATCAGTTTTTCTTAACCTCCTGCCAGAAATCATTATTATTTACCTCCCTTATTTACCTTGGTCAATAATAGAGGCATCTGGCAAAAAAAAACTGTCAAACTTTTGAAAGTAGGCAACCCAGTTACTGCAAATGATAATAATATGAACATAATAATTCTGTGAAACTTCAAATCATAAGTAACTTGACTGAAATGATTAATAGCGCTTCGCGCCTCATGATTTAACCTCGACGGTCGGGTAATAATAGCTTCCCAAACCATGGTTAATATACTACTTTTTCCACTACTAAGCAACAACATTTTGCTGTAGTTATTAATTTATTAATTCTACTTACTTGCATTATCGGTTCTATTAATGATTCAATATTTCTCAAAATTAAAATCGAGTTACCTGCTTCAAAAGTTTGTAGTGGCGTCTGTGAATCGGAAAAAACACCGAAAAATCGAAATATTTTCAGCCGGTACAAGAGTACCTCCCCTCCCCCCGTTTTCCAGGATCAGGATGCTGAAGATGGTGGCGGCGTCAGAATTTCTCTTTGGGGTTGCGCAACCCCTCAAAACGGCCAAAAACCACCCCCCAGAGTGGTTAAACGCCACCAACGTGCTCAGCATCCTCGAAAACCGGGGGAATATGAAAACAGGGGGGGGGGGGAGGTACTCTTGTTCCGGCTGAAAATATTTCGATGTTCAGCCAACTCATAGACGCCACTATTGATAGGTGGTTTTACCAAATGCCTCTATTATTGACCTACGTACTTTTCGACGAATTGCATATTTTGTCGCATTATCAAGTACGATTTTTTTTCGGCCTACATGATTCTGAACTTTGGAGTTATTCTTGTTCTTCTTATTTTTTAAAGTCCTGAGCCGCATGCGGATCGCGAGCTGTAGGTTGCTGGCAAGGACGCCAAATTGTCTTGCGTCGAAAACGAATTAAAACCTACATAGAAACATCCGACGACGGCGTCATTCGAGACCTTTCGACACGGACTGACTACAGTAACGACGCGTGTCACGGGGGAGGGGTGCGGTGAAAAGCGAGTACAAGTGGCTGAGAGATAGAATCGGTGCCTAATCCTCGTTAATCGATTCAGAACGAATGTTTAATGTTTTTTTTTCGATAAAATAAATAATATTTGCGTATGGAATTAAAGAGCCGCAGCTGTACTAGCCGATTCTTTCGTTAACGAAGCACATAGTTCCGTTGCATCTAGCACAGATAAATCCGAATTTTCATTCGCAGATTTTCATACACAGATTTTATCATGTCTTGTTCCCTCTATGTTAAATTAGGTCGTAATTTTTTTAAAGGTGGAACGCTAGTTGATGCAGTAGTTTGCATTTTTACCACTAACACAAATAACACTATTAGTCAATAATAGAAAAACAGCAACAACAATAATTATATACAGTAACAACTATCCACAATAACAACAATAATACGCAAGAACAATACTCAGCAATAACAATACTCGGCACCAACAATACTAAGCAAACAACAATACTCAACAACAATAATACACAATAACAATATACCCGAATTCAAATTATCTATGAAAATGCAGTATGCCTCTCCCAACAGTTTGCAACTCTGATACAATAATATCAAACACTGTTGCCATGTGTATGCTATATTTAAACGTTTGCCCGCTGATCCGTTCCCCGTGCAAATCCTATTACTAATAAAATAATATAAAGCTCCAGAAAACTACAGTTTGGCTACGCCGCGCGTTTGCGACCAAACAAGCGCGAGGAAACGGCTTTTTAGGTAATTTTAAACAGACAATAGCGAGTAAACGTACAAGATATTATCAACCGCATTCGCTGCATTGTTGTTCGGACTATGAAATGAGTTACAGTCTACAATTATGGACTTCGAGTGTAGGTGAATGTAAATAATAATGATTTCTTGCAGGACAAATGATTTCTCAAGCTGACAATAGGTTAATAATACGTAATTAAATCTAATAGTGGAAAATAGTATATTATATACCAAGAGTGGGGAGAAGCCTATTACACATGAATTCGAAACTTATTAACCGTGCTTAGAGAGAGTGTGTAATAAGCTTACCAATCGAGTTTGTTCGTGTTCTGTACTATATTTTTTATTTACTTTTATGTTAAATTATAGAAATATGCTAATAAAATATTTTGAGTCGGTACTCACATGGTTATCAGCACACCAGTCAATATATTTTTGATATACTTTTTCATGCCACTCCCTGGATTTTTCTAGTTATAAATCATTTGCTGCGGAAGCAGCTTGTAATGTAATTTCCCGTGGCATTCTCTCAATCTAAATATCGTAGACATACTTTACCCAAAAATATACAAATTAAAAATGCTGATATTTAAAATTTCTTGACATTTACGTTGTTAAAGAAACCCGAGGGAATTCACAAACACGACTTTGCATAAAATTTATTGAAAACATTGACGGTTTTGGGTTATCACGGGTAATATGATTTGTGGAACTATTACGTAATATATATTACGTAACAGTCATTACGTAACAGTAGACAGTGCGTAAGTAGGTTCTTACTAATATAGGAGTAGAAAAAATAATTTCTCAAGCTGAAAATCGATTAATAATCAGTGATTAAATCGTTAGTTGTGGAAAAATATTATATTATTAACAAAGGTTCAGAAAAATGCTATTTTTGCGAGATCATCGATTGCAAAGCACAAGCACGAATATTAATTTTTTTTTATGTTGGCAGCAAGTAGTGTTTGAACTTTAGGCATACTTCGATTTCGTTGAAATTAGTCTTCTGGGCATGGATTCGACAAAAAAATTTTATATAAAACTTTAAAATACTAACCTTCAACCCTGCAAATAGATCATTTTTACTAGATATTTATCTGAAATACCTATACTCGAATATATATATAACATGCTGACGGTGTCCGTCAACTAATTTCTAGTCACAACATAACCTAAAAATAATAGAAATATCTTCCAGTTAATGGTCTATTTCTAAAGTTTATTCGATAAAGTACTAATTTTATTTTTAATTCAACATAGTATTATACCTATTACTTTATATATACATATTTATAGTAACTGTAGACATTTCCTGGGCATTAATTGTATTTCCTGTCAGATTCTGTGTCGACACAATATTTTGTTCAATAGTATTATTTATTATTTTGTTCAATATTTTGAACTTTGTTGTGCTCGCACCATAACTCAAAGTTTTGCATATTCTTTTTAAAAGTTTTTCTAGACTATTTTCTGCAATTTCTCGTATTTCTGACGGAGTAAAACTTTCTTCCTGACTCATTTTTATTAACTTTAATAATATATTTATTTTTAATTATGACGGATGGGAAGAAGCTTTGTTGTGTTCAATTGTTTCTATCGTGGCATATTTGATAATTGTATCATTTTATTAAATTGTAAAAGTATTGCCAACCCAAAAAGAAAATATTAATTCAAATGGATTAAGTCTACTATATTTTTTAAAGTTTTTCAGTCTTTAAAGAGCCAAATAGGAAAAGTATTATAAAATACATGATTCATAAGACAATTAGAGCACTTGTACTTTAGTGAACTCCCCGCTTCGCGGGTCGTTTTCTAAATTAAACGCGTGCTCTGAGATAATGTATTATGAAACTTATATCTTAATATACTATTATGTGTGTGTTTTAGGAGACCTTGTAGACAAAACATTAACTTTGTCAATTTCATGGAAATAAATAAATGGATAATATTTTTGAATAAAATTATGTAATCTGACAAGGGAACGTAAACTGTATAAATATTATTTCCGATATCGGTAAATATTCCTGAAATCCCGCTTTAGTGTCGATGTCCGATAATATTTAAACACGAGAATAGACCGAATCCCTCTAGGAAACTATCTTAGTGTGGCCGAACGGAAGACTTTAAACTTCTTATCTGTCTTCCTATTGTTTCCTTAATGAATTCAAATCCAGGAGGCGGTCTGCGAAAACGACGGTTTTGCATACCATTTGCATAATTGTACATATTGATGTTCGTTAACGAATGTTGTTCAACAAAGTTGCACTAAAGAGGAAGCCAGGAAAATTTAAAATTCATTTGGTGTTGCCATAATTTAATTTCGCCATGAAATTTAGGCAATTATGCCTGCGCTGTGTTTTGATCCAAGGCTATGTTTTTTTTAAGAAAGAGGCAAAGTTTCTAAATGTATGCTCCTCAACTGAAACTATATTCTATAAGAACTTAGTGGACAATATCAGTTTGTGCAAGAGAAAAAAACTATTCGTTTACTCGATTAGTTCTTATTTTAAAGAATTCATATCTTCATTCAAACTTAAATCGAAAAATCTTTAAACTTAAAGAGATAATCGCTAGTGCACCAGTCTCTGGACCAGTATACAGGGTACACCAAGTAAAGTGGCCTATTAGAAGTATCTCGAGAACTAAATGAAATTTTATTTCGAATTTTGATTTTTACCTAGATTCCAAAAAAACATATATAATAGATAGAGTGACTCATTTGAAATTCTAAAGTTGCTACCACTTTTGGTATGGTCCGGTAACACCGCATCATTCAAAATATTTTATAAATGTAGAAAATCATCTCCAACCACAGCCAAATTTTCAAAATATAATCTCATATAGTTCTCGAGATACTTACTTCTAATAGATCACTCTACTTGGCGTACCCTGTATAAAGGGTAGTTCATGGTCTATGATTATACGTTTATGGACATGTAATGTAAATGTAATAGGATCGTTCCAGAAATTTCACTTCTTGTATAATCCAAGCTTCTAGATCGAGATCTAGAATGATGAGTTTGTTATTTTAAATGGAACACCCCCATATATTATTTAGCTTTTAGAATCACTTTTTAGTTGTAATAATGTTTTCTTATGACTTTCCAATGTCTATCTCTTCCGAGATAAAACAATTATTTCTGTCCAATATTGCACGAAACATGACCTTAATTAAACACTTGTGAATTTGTGGTTTGATTTCATGGAAAATGGAAATTTTGGTGATAGTTTAAGGAAGCGATATCACATAGGGGAAGTTTAAAATTATGTCTATTTTTCTTCCAAAAAGCGGTCAATTTCTGTTACCTCTTATTTTTAAAATTAAAATTAAATTAAAAAAAAATTAAATTAAATTTGCTTCCGTATAATATACCTATACAGGGTGCCCAAGATAAGGAGGGTATCTATGGGGATCTCATTAATGGTAACAGATACACCTTCGATTAAATAGGGAAAAAGTATCACAATCAAAGCACGAACAATATGCCGTACAAAAAGTTTTGGGAAGATTTTTAAGTTTTGAGTTTCATTTTTAAACAAGCATCATCAAATTAATTTTTTCTAATACGGCCCAGATTTTATAATGTCAAATTTTACGACATTTTTTTATTCTAAATTCAATGATGTACCACACGTTTAATTACATTTCGAGTCTTTTTAATCATCTTCATGAAATTTTCTGGATACGGACCTGTATTTACTATAATTTTGTAAAAACAGTTCAATGCAGTAAGTACTAAAATGAATATTTTTAAAATACTTTTATAATATACACTACATAAAAATAACAAAACAATAACAAACAGTATGAAAAAATAAACAAGAAATAGATACATCGGCAAAAAACATTAATTAAAGTAAAACTGACCATAGATTATTATAAATTAATATTTCAAAAGGTGTCGGAAATGATTTTCATCATTCTCCAGAGACCTTAGATGACTAGTAAAGTTATTGAAGTCTTTCAAAGTATAAGGCCACAAATTCTAATGAATGTTTTAAATTCTTCAATTTTATAAGATTCTATTTGTTTGGAGATGGAAATCATTTCGTTCACCTTTTGAAATATTAACTTATAATAATCTATGGTTAGTTTTACTTTAATTAATATTTTTTTCCGATGTACCTATTCGTTGTTTATTTTTTCATACTTACTGTTTTGCTATTGTTAATCAATTATCTTGTTTTATGATTATTATGTAGTGCATTATTATAAAAGAATTATAAAAATTATGGAAAATACAGGTCTGAATCCTGAAAATTTCATGAACATGGTAAAAAAGACATAAAAACGTAATTAAACGATGTGTTGTACATCATTGATTGAAAAAGGTTTGACATTATACAATCAGAACAATAAAAGAGACAAGTTGACAAATATCACAAAAAATATAAAGTAATGTGGTTCTGTAATTTTGTAAACATTACGGTTATGTTCGATTATGACCGATCCCGTCCGAATCAATAAGCAGTATCGTAAGAAATACAAAAAAACAATTTCTTACTGCTTACTTTTTGACACTAATTCTTACTGCTTAAATCTCGTATGTGTATATTCTTCTTAGGGCTTATGTTACCGCAACTATGAATCCACCTTTATTAATCTTTTCTAAAGATGATCGAAAATAGGTTAGTAGTATAATTATTAGATAAATGAAGTTATTATGAAATTATTTATTTTTCAAAAAATTGTATACAACGTGTCCAAGATAAAGAGGACCAATAGAGGAATCTTGGAAACCGTAAGAGATACGAAGTCGGTTAGTTAAATGGAGGTAAAGTTGCGCATTTATGTGCCTAATAATATGCCGTTTAGAAAGTTTTAAAATTCCGAGTAGTTCCGGAAAAACCGAAATTCCGAAAAATCGTTTTATTGTTTCCTGGGTTTTTTGAGATCGAAATGTAAAGTAAATTGCAATTTTGCATTGCCACTTTTTCCGCTCTATCTAACAGAATTAATTGTTTTGAAATCCGACGAGTCGTCTTCGAAGGGCCATTATCAACTTTATTTTTTTAAATACGGTCCTGTTTTCCTGATATTGGAATTTGATAGCTTTTTTTCTCCTGAATGCAATGATGTATGACACATTGTGGTTTAATGACGTTTCGAGGTTTTTTTTTAACAACATCAGAAAATTTTGGGATACGGTCCTGTATTTATCCTAATTTTATAAATAACATCTTATAAATAAGCTCTAAATTTTTTACTTATGTTGGACTAGTTCAATAAATAACAATTAATTTAATAATAAACCACAAATAAGTGAACAAAAATCATTCCAAAACAGTAATAAAACGAGCAACAAAAAAAGTAAAGAACTACATAATCAGGTGTTCAAAATGATTTCCGTTATTCTCTAAGCACAAATAATATCTTCTAACTGCCACATAACAGTTTTTTGAGATAAAATAAAACATGCGAGAGAACATCAAACTTTTCAGCATTTTATGGAAAATAGGAAACCTCTTAAAACGTTCTCAAACAATCACAATGGGAATGTCAAGTGAAACAAATCACGCGTCACCATTTTAATTTTTTTGTTTCAAGCGCTTACTTTTCTTTTAAATCCCGAATCAACAGAAGTTTGAAATAATGTTTCTTTATTTTGTTCACTTATTTGTGGTTTATTATTAAATTATTTATTATTCATTGAACTGGTCCAACATAAGTAAAAATTTAGAGCTTTCTTATGAGACATTATTTATAAAATTAGGAGAAATACAGGACCGTATCCAAAAATTTCCTGATGTTGTTAAAAAAATTCTCGAAAAGTCATTAAATCACAATGTGTCAGACATCGTTGCATTCAGAAGAAAAAAAGCTCTCAAATTCCGATATTAGGAAAACAGGGCCGTATTTAAAAATAGAAAGGGGATACAAAACAGTTAACGCTGTTAGATAGAGCGGAAAAGGTGGCAATGCAAAAATGCAATTTACTTTAGAATTCGATCTCAAAAAACCCAGTAAAACAATAAAACGATTTTTTAGAATTTCGGTTTTTTCCGGAACTACTCGGAATTATAAAACTTTCTAAACAGCATATTATTAGGCATGTAAATACGCACCTTTACCTCCATTTAACAGACTTCGTACCTCTTACGGTTTCCGAGATCCCTGTACTGGCCCTCCTTATCTTGGCCACGTTGTATATTGGGAAACCCTGAAGGATTATGTTTAGGAGTATGATATACCCTTTGAAATCAAATTTAACCTCCTTTTAATTTTAATCCACCATTTTTTTATTGTATTAATTTTGTATTTTATTAACCCATTATTTCATATCTATTATATCATTTATTCCATTTAATAATTGTTAATTTATTTGTACATTATAAATCATTTAATAGAGGTAGCGTTATCTTATTGATCATCAGAAGTTTCGGTGTGAAAAGCTTAATGTTGAGAAATACCGAAAACGTTACAAAGAGCTGAAAGAAAGTTCCATTTTCTCTAATGGAATGTATACAGTACATGAAAAATCGTCCGTAGTAAAAACACAAATTGAATAAATTTGTATGCCTTCCTGGAATTAAAGGTTTTTTATGAGTAAAAAATGTATATACATTTTTATACGGAAGAACATACATTAAGTTTTTATTGTAAAACCAGAGAAAGAAGTCAAATTTTTATCTAAATATATTCTATTCCCCGATTACAAGATACGATATGATTAAAGGATAAAGAGAGAAAAATTATATCGATTACGTGATAAAATAGGCCTTACTTCTGTCGAAATATCTTAAATTTAAATATCATATAACCTTTAATTCAAATTAGGTAGTAAGTGAGAAAATTTGAAACTTGTTAATCTTGACGTGACTTATTCTAACTTTGACAGCGTTTTCACTATCTCGTAACCGGTGAATTGATATCGTATAAGTTGATTAGACCTCATTCAAAAATCATTTTCTAGTGCTAACCATTTAATCACGTATTATTAATCGGTTTTAAGCTTGAAAAATCATTTTTCGTAACCTCCTGCCAGAAATCACTATTATTTGCCTCAGCAGCGCTTTGGTTCAGCTTTTTTCAACGAACCTGCCACGAGACTACCGCGAGCCTGCCGCGAGCCCCTTTCGAATTTTTCCCTTTCCTCATGACAAATCGAGCCCGCCACGAGTTTCCCACGAATTTTGGTTGAAAAGATTGTTTCACGAAAAATGGATATAACTTAATGATTGCAGTAAAAGTACCTGGGGCCATCCCATTATTTATGACCGTTTGTTATTGTAATAATTATAATTAAATATAGGCACATCAGGTAGGTTAGGTTGCTTAATTTATATTTAAATATCTTTTTGTGGTAAAATTTGTTAGTTTTTGAGGAATGGTTCAAGAATTGTCTTTTACCAAACATTCCTCAGAATAGCGTGATAGTAATGGACAATGCGAGCTATCACAGTCGCCAATTACATAGAGCTCCAAGCTCAAATAATACAAAATTGGAGATTCAGAACTACATGGCGGCGAATGATATATATTTTGATGAAAGTTATGAAAAAAGTGATCTTTTAGAAGTTTTAAAGACATTTTGTATAAAAAAAGTATATTGTATAGTAAAAGTATGTTTGTGACACATTGGCAGAAGAAATTGGACATACAGTGCTACGGCTCCCACCCTATTATTGCATTTTTAACCCCATAGAGCATATTATGTGGCACCAGTTAAAATCACTGGTTAGGTCTGAAAATATTTCTCCGACTTTAAGTTCTAGTGTTGTAGAATTAATAGGAAAATGCTTTAATGATATTCCCCCAGGTAGTTGGAAAAATTCAGTCCGTCACGTAATAACTGTAGAAAATTCGTATATTAGTCTGGATCGTATAATTAATCCAATTATAATTAATTTTGATGAGGATAACGATAGCGAAACAGAGCTATCTATAGAATGACATTATAAATGTAACTAAATATGACTAGTAATATTTAAAAAAAAATGTTATTTCATTTGATTACATTAATATAATCATATCATTACTTGTTTTCCTTAGTCCGTCCCTTCATACTTCACTTGTTTATTGCCAAGCTCTTGTCGATACAATGGGACCGACCCATTAAATCATTAAGTCGTATCCAAATTTCGTGAACCGTACTGTACACGGCGAGTCAAAGGAGGTAAACCATGTCTGATGACGAAGAACGGACAGACGGCAGCATCAGCTTTATTTCTTATGTGCAGTTATGCTTTATTACTATCAAGTTACAGGAAAGGATTGCGGGCAAGGAAATTTCTTGGGTTAACAATGTTGTCACTAAAATTAAATTTACCCATTTAAAGTAAATTGTCATAAGTAGGTAGGTATATAAGAAACTAATATTCTATTATAGTTTCAATATTCTTAAACTTTTTTTCATACTTATTTATTTTAATATTTAAATGCAAAATAAAATATTTTTTTATTAAAGTACTTTTAACCTAAAAATAGGGCAACATGGTGCAATATCAACGGTAACCATGGGTAACCGGTGGTTAGAGCTAATTTGACCCAGACAGAGGATGACAACACGCGTCTGGTGACACTCCCATTGTGCCGGCGTGGTTGTTCGGCGATGTCCAATATGCTTCATTCAGTTACGTAGTGATAGGGTTTGTTTTAAAACTATGATAATGAATGAATATACCCTAGTAAAACCCTTCATAGCCAAACACGTGAAGTGATTGCCAATGTGTACAGGGTGTTTGAAGAGAAATCACAAATTATTACATTTAAATTGCCACTTAAGCGAAAACTAGAAAAGGTCGCAATGTATACGGGAGTAAGCGTGGGTGCAGTAAATAACAATTCACAAAGAAGATACTGAAAAGAAAGAAAATACTAACCCGGATCAATTGCTGTCATCTCCTGTCAAAAAAGGGCTCTGCAATCGAAAAAATTGAGGGCTCAACTTTGGTATTGTTAGGAGAACAATATAAAAGTTTTATTTTGACTAAAAGTGGATCCAACCTTGAAAAAGTTGCTGCAACAGCTGAGAAGTGACATAAACTTTCCCCTTTCCCGTGAAACTTTTAGGTGCATGTTGAAGTCAAATGGATTTTATTGGCGAAAATGCCAAAATTAAAGGCCTAATATATTGTACTGGTGATACAAATATATTCATGCCATGAAAAAATATATATTATTACATTATTAATAATAGCACGCCCATAACTCGGCCATCTTTTAAATGATATTGCTTTCCCCTTACCGATACGTCGTAACTATAGACTCGCTTGTCGAGCTGTAAGTGAATAAAGAACAAAAATTTGGCAATGGTAGTCGCCAATAAACTCGACATTTTTTTCTTTGTCGCCTCTACAGATTTCTTGACGACTGACTCAACCTCAATCCACGAAGCTACCTATCTTTATTTCCCTTTTAAAATAATCTTTCACTTTGGGATCCCATCGAGGCGTAATCCACACCTAAAATTTGTACAATAAAATACCCTCTTTTTAAATAAATACCTTACAATACCTACAAAGATATGCATTAAATACCTCAAAATAAATAATCCAAAATCATAAATACTCCAAAAAAATTCCAAAAAACAATATTTTTTTGAGAAATTCCCAAAAATACCCTCCACTGGTATAAAAAAATATTCCAGTGGTTCATCCCTCGGATCCCACACAGAAAATAATTTGTAGGTCTCCACTAAATAATAATGTTCTTTATCATTGAAGAGAAAGTACAATTATTGGTTTCAAATGAACATGGCGGTATTTATGCCTTCTTTGGACCACTGTATTTTTTTTTATGATCAAACACTATAGGAAAAATCCTTTAGGGCACTCTGGGAGTGGTGCGTGTGTGCATAAAGCGATTCACGTTTGTTTTGAATCGTTGGAGATTATGTTCGTTGGGAAAACGACCTCGGGAAGGTCGTTCCATAAGGATGAAGTCCTCCAGATGAAAGAATTCTTAAATAATGAAGCTCGAGGAGTACTAAGCTTAACCACATATGGATGGGCGGCAGTGGTTCGTCGTGTATTTCTGCTATTCATCGCTCTGGGCGGAATTAAGAGGGCAAGGTCAACTGAGCACTTTCCATGAAAATATCTGTACAAGAGAGTCAAATCCCCAACCTGTCTTTGATGATCTAGGCTGTCGAGGTTCTTCGTCAGCTCGTGGTCTCCAATCAGACGAATGGCCCTCCTTTCGATGGAATCCAGTAGCCGAAGGGTATGTTTGGGTGAAGAGCTTCAGACATGAGAGCAGTCCTCTAGTGATGGTCGAATCTGGGCTTTGTATAGTGTCAAAAGATGTTGAGGTGTGTACAACTTTCTGGTTCAGAAGAGTACACCAAGTTTCTGAGAAGCTATCATGATTTTTTTGTTTAAAGTTACTGAAATTCGAAAATTTATTTCGAACACCCTGTAAAAAGTGAGCTAAATTTGTTTCCATAATTTATTTGCCTTAGCTCCATATAATGTCTATTCCAAATATGAACTTTTAATTTGCAAAGGTTAGGCATTAACAATTAAATCCAACGCTAGAAACTGACATTTTTCTGAAAAATGGAAATATTGGAAAAATTATAAGATTTAGATATATAACATTATATACCAAAAATATTCAGAATCTTATGCATAATCCAAAAATTGATAGAAATACAGGGTGTTCCATTTTAAAAAACGTCAGTTATATTCACCACTTCCTTGTGGGCCATCCTGTCTACTCCAATGTAATTTTAGAATATGTACCTTAATGATCTCTACAACTTTTATATTTCGAGTTTTTATCTAATTCTTAACATAATGGAGAAAATGAACTTTACTCTATCGTTGACTCACCCTGTACAAAACTAACGATAATTGGGTTCGTCGAATTCGCTCGAGTAGACGAACTCAAGGTGGACATTTAAACCATATGTTATTCAAAATATAAATGCTATCGACTGTGCTTTAATATAATATAAAAAGTTAGGTTGTATCTGAAACAATATTAATTTTATTTCATCTTAAAATCATATCGTTCTTATTGGAAAACCCTTTACTTCTTAATCCGCTAATATTTTGAAAAAATACGTTCGGACTACAAACTTGTTAAATATATTCTTGTTATTATTTCCAAATAAAGTTTGGCAATTTTCTTCCAAACTGAAAACGTCCTAACACAGAAAGTTGTTACGTTAACAAAATAAGAGACACCAGGTGGGAAGCCACTAGCAGCGCTATCTTATTGGTAATAAGAAGCTTTGGTGTGAAAAGCTGTACGGGACAAAATACGAAAGGCGATAAAGAGAGCGAAAATAGAGACTCATTTTCTTTAATGGAAAGTATATAAAAACTGACCTAAATATTGGGGAATAACGTGTTAAACGGAGACATTCCAGTTCCTTTTTTGATTATGGTTTACGAATTCTCGTATTTAATGATACTCTTGTAAATAATCAGTTTTAATTAATGAAGGAACTAAATGGTGATCGTATTTCTATATTTTTATCAGAGAGAGTATATAAAAATCTATTTTAATTAGAAAAAAATTAATTCAATCTGAACTAATAAATATTTTAATGGCAAAATTGTGAAATATTAATTTAATAAATGTTGAAATTGAACACCAGAAATAACCGGACAGTATCATAGTCGATGTTCAAATTTTTGCAAACGTTGTGTATAATTTGAGGTTCTATCAATCTTGTTTTTTAAATAAAATTAATTTTTCTTTAACAACAACTTTAACAATTCAATTTAGACATAGGGAACATGAAATGTCTTTTTTGAGTTATCCTGTATGAATGAAAATAAATTTAAAAATTATCCTTCTAATGAACCATGGCAGAAGAATGATTATCGCCTTATTATTTTTGTTCATAACATTATTATAGCGGGGAATGAAATTTAAAAAATATTATTTCATAACTTAAAGTTATTATTCGGTAAAATATTATTTATATAATATATGTAAATTGAACGGACGTCAAATTATTTTAGGTACAACACGCATTGGATTACGTGGACGGCGCCGCGCGGATCGGCCGACTCGGACGGCAGAGCCGGCGCTTGCGATAACTCAGACTGAGGCGGCAGCTCTATCTTTGGTGGGCGGTATGTGATAATATCGGCTAAGGCGGCTGAAATGTTCTACATTTTTCTAGGAGTCTCACCACAAAACTTTAGGCGATGTGCCCTAAAAAAAAAGCTAATTCTCGAACTTTTAAAAGTCCCACGAAATAACCCAAATAAGTATCGCTTTGTCCACCAAGACCTCAAAACTCCCACGAAATGGGAAATATCCCACGGGTTGGCAACAGTGGTCTGAACGATAAATATCATATAATTTGATCGCCCGAACCGCTCAAAATTTACGACGTTGCCAGCGCCGCGAAAGACACTTGCAATACGGATTGGATTGCGTGAACTGCGCCGGGCGAACCAGCAGGTCCGCTCTTTACAAGCGGCGATATCAATCTAACAGCCCTTATGCCGTTTGCATCCTTTTGCGGCGCAGGTGACGCCTACGTCTTATGCGGTTCGGGCGGTCAAATTACTTGATATTCGTTATTCAGACGAACGTTTACTATAAAACTGTTATAAACATATAAACAACTTCCACCTCAACCAGTGTTACGACTTAACGCCTGCCAAAGACAGAACTTCCACTTCCACACCGGACCGACTGATCCGCGTGGCGCCGTCCACGCAAATCAGTGCGTAAGTGCCTTTCGATTTATATCGCCGTTGGTAACGAGCAGACCGGTCATTCCACTCGGCGTTGCCACGCAATCCAATTCGTAAGTTCCCTTACCGTCCATGCATAAAGTACACATTATGGACCGCGCTGGCATTAAGACGCAAAAACAGTTTTCGATTAACTTATTCGTTATTAACAAAATAACAAATTTTAAATTTACGTTTTTATATTATTTGGTTGTATTTACAGAACTGGCAATTCTGGAAGGTTCCCCTGATGGCTAAATTTCCTGCAGCAAAGGTTGACTCATGATTCATTGTCTGGGTCTCTAGTTTCTGTAAGGAAATGCGAGATCCTTATGGTGCGCCTGCCAACATCCTTGAAACCTCATTTTTTAAGGATATGCTATCCTCTAAATATCCTTCAGCTACTGTGGTACTCTTCCAACCACCATGGCGCTTCAGCGTCATACTTGCTCCAGTTTGTGCTAAAAGAGTTGCCGACGCTCGACGTAAACAATGACCAGTGTACTTTTCGAGGTTGTTCAAACCCAAATATTTTGCAATAATACAGGGAATTTTCCCAAATGTGATTTTTCCAAGAGGTTGTACAATACAGTGGCATTTTCTGTGGCTTAAAAATAGTATTTTTTCTGAGCAGCCATGTGGCCGCAAAGACATATGATCTCTTACAAGTTTCAAACTATTCATTTCGTCTTCATCAATAATGGTGAAAACTCGTTATTTGCCAGTTTTGGTTTCTGGCACCGTTACCACAAAGACTGATTTTCTATCATCTACATGTGTGACTAACATATTTACAAGTTATTGCCGCCGACATCCACCAAATACACCAAATAATAATGCGACCTTGTTCATTAACACTTTAACTGCCACGACAATTTAGAGAAAAAAATTTACTGGGTCACGTGGGCCAAAACATTTTTTTAGCCTTAATCACTTTATTTGTATCTGTTTTACATAAAAGTCACAAAACAAAATGTGTTTTTTTGTTTTTTTTTTGTAAAAATGCCGTGTCCACATATGGTACACAAGGCTTAGCATTGTGATTTTCTTAATAATGCCTAGTCACTGGCCGTGTGTACAGTATATGGACATTCAAGGACAAAGACGTCTGTTATACTTCGAGCGAAATATAACTGGGGGGCGTACGCGGCATAGGGTTTAGTTTGTTGTAGAGTGCCAAAAGAAAGGTACGGTCGGCTTTGCGATTCAAAACCGTTATTATGGCGCGCGATAGAAGAGTACTAAGTTCTTTTGAGTTGGAATTAGAGGTGGAAAATGCAGCGGATGAGTTACATGATTATAGAAACATGAGTGATGATTTTTCTGATTATTCAAATTCAGATTTGGACCCAACATATAATGAAACAGATGCAACGTGCACGAGTGACTCTGATAACGAACCGTTAGCGAAAAAAAGGAAAATTTTCATGAAAGGTTTGTTTACCAAAAATTGAATAAAATATTAGTTTGTATAAATCTGTTTTTTAATTTTAGGAAAAATAAAACCCCCAACAGATATACCTAGAAAAAATACAACTGCTGGTCCGTCTCGTGATCAGTTATCTAGAGCAATGGAGGATGATAGCTCTTTGACTCAAGATAGTGATTTTTTGACAGAAACAGTCCAGCCCGAGGTCCAGCCAGAAGAAAACGGTTTTCAAGACTCAGATTGGGGACCAGTTACAGGAAATTTTGCAACTTTTGAACTTCCTTTCAACCTTGGCATTCCTGAGGATTTGAAAAACGAAATGACAGGCAAAAATGAATTGTCATTCTTTGAAATGTTTATCTCTGAAGATGTTATAAATATGATTGTAACTCAAACAAATATATACGCAGAGCAAGAAATTCTTAGTGGAATGGTAAATGAAACAATTACTAAAGAGTCGCGTTTAAATTCATGGAAAGAGACTAACTACAATGAAATTCGTACATTCATAGCGTTTCTTATTTTAATGGGACTCGACTCAAAGCCGTCATTACCTGATTACTGGCGCAGAACACCATTATATAAGAGTGACATATCTAAATATATGCCCCGAAATCGATTCGAATTGCTCTTACGGATGTTTCACTTAGCAAACAATGACGAGTGTCCTGAAAACGACAGACTTCATAAGGTTCAAAGTCTTGTAGATAAAATTAACGCTAGTTCCTATCGTTGTATGGTTCCAGTCATCTCTCTGCATTGATGAGACGATGATCCCGTTTAGAGGCAAGCTGTCCTTTAGACAGTACATAAAAGGAAAACGTCACAAATTTGGGATAAAACTTTTTAAACTTTGTTTGCCGGGGGGCTATACAAATAAAATAAAAATATATTGCGGTAAAGAAAAAATTAATGGACAACCGGTTGCGGAAAGGGTAGTTATGGAAATGATTGAACCCTTATTGGATGAAGGCAGAACCCTCATAACAGATAACTGGTATACATCAGTTAACTTAGCTGAAACTCTACAAACTAGAACCACTCATCTTATAGGAACATTGCGCAAAAATAGAAAAAATCTCCCTAAACATGTCGTGGAAGCCAAACTTAAGAAGGGAGAGATCGTCGCCAAACAAAATAAAAATAATGTAGTTATGAAATGGCAAGACAAGAGAGACGTGCTTTTTCTGTCGACAAAACATAAAGATGATATGATAGAGGTAACGCACAGAGAAGGCCCCAGGAGAAAACCAGCTGCTATTATCGAGTATAATAATGCTAAATCATTTGTGGACACCTCAGATCAGAGGACAGCTTACTCTAACTCATTACGAAAGTCCGTCAAATGGTACAGGAAAGTGGCATTTGAGTTGATAACTGGCACTTCAGTGGTGAATTCTTTGATTATTTTTAATTCAATCAACCAAAGTAAAATGTCAGTTACAAAATTCAAAGAGAATGTGTGCCTGCAACTTCTTCAGAACAGTAATCTACCCCTTCCCGTACAAGTTCAACAAAAACATGAGCTTACCCAAAATGCTCTAAACAAAAAAGGCAGATGCACGATTTGTTATAAAAGAAACTCCGAACTACACGGTAGAAATTATGCTGTTAAGAACACAAAACGAATCATATATGTGTGTAATGGATGTGAAGGAAACCCATTTATGTGTTTAGACTGTTTCTTTGTTAACCATGTTTTCATAAAGAAAAATTTAAAAAATATATAATCTATTATAATAACAGACGCTGTTAGTTACTTTTATATTCAAAAATTGCGTTATTTTTGTTAATGTACTTCGTATTTTTATAAACATGTTTGAAAAAATAAATGTTCATTCCAAGTTTATTGTATTATTCGTCATTCCTCTAAAAATTAAAAAAAATCCAGGCCAATTTATTATAGTATAGTGCTACGCCAGACCCATCGATATTCCCATTTAAATACACGGCAGATGTGTACCGTCTACGCACACACGGCCGAGAATCTTTTAATACCTGTGTCCAATATGTGTACACGTGGCAGAGAATTAAAATTACCTTTGTCCATATATGGTACACACGGCAGTTAAAGTGTTAAAAACGTTTCATTTGGAGCCTCATGAATAAATTTTAGGACATTTTTTCTAGATAACACACTGGACTTTTTGGTTGGTACCCTTTTGACCTTTGCTTTAAATACTCGCATAATTTGTAAAAATTACATATATTAATATTTTTATATTTACCATTAAAATCTTCTTATCATCGAATATTTAGCCTACAGAAATCTAGGGGGGAATTTTTCAGATAGATCATTAAAGTACCCCAACAGCACAGTTTCGTTAATGTTTTCTACAGCATTTGCTGACATCCACTTCACAAATTGGTCATATTCTTCTATTTTTGATTTTTGACTTTGACACATTAAACATTTGAATACTTATCTCCCTAGGGCTGGGGGCCCTCGGCTTTGTAAGACTGTCGCCCTCAGGGCATAGGTAATCATCTACTTAGTACACTTGATGCATAAATAACTATTATGTAGCCCTAACAAAAATTGTTAATTTCATCGCTTGTAAAACATACACCATAACATAATCTTCTTAAAATGAACAAATTAACCCTAACATCCTGGCCCCCGTATAAAGTCTACAAATCATATTACTAAATCTGAACCTGCACTGAATTTTAAGAAATCTTAAACCTCAAGATATATGATACCAATCTTCACAGTAAACCGTTGGAAGGACCAAACTGCAGGATAACTTATATGCCTCGCATGCTCCATTTTTATTATTTAATAAATTTTCCGACTCTAATTTATTATTGTGGGGACATCTCTAATGATTTATGGAACCTGCTTAGTAGGCTTCTGTTTTTAAAAATGGCCCTATTTTTCGAGATTTGAGTTAATCGGTAAGTCACGGATGTTGTATAACAATAAATAAGAACACAAAATACCGTCAGAATATTTGTTCATCCAGGATCCTGCGTCACACCTCTCGGCTTCTATAGCTTAATTATTAATTAAGTGTTATTTTTGATTATACAGCATATCTCAAAAGTTTGTTGTCATGAAGATTAATTTAAAAAACATTTTTTTTATTATTATCCATATAATATATCTTTGTAATGTTATATCTTTACACGTGCGTGTGTCATCTTTTACAAGTCACTAAAATCATACGAATCCATCAAAATTACGCGCAAGGAGAATATCAAACCAAAGACTTTCATAAACATTATAAAAGACGCCTCTGATATACGTATTCCGAAAAATAATTTAAAATTCCGAAAAAAAGGAAAATGATGACGTTGTTCGAAACAGGCGTTCTATTAAGCATGAAAAACTTATTATAAAATACTTACTGCTTAAAATAAGTACTTAACATCATTAAGTTAGGAATTATTTCCTTTAAGTACCTATCTAATCTGGCCTAACCAGAATTATTTTTATTCAATTATTATACAGGGTGTTATGGAAATGACTTATTATATTTAAACCGGCAAATCCCGAAATGAAAATAAATTGAAGAAATATAACCTTAAATGGCGCTTTGAATTATTGTACGAAATATACACTTTATATGAAATCTGAAAATTTGTGCGGCCGCTACTGAGGACGTTCGAAATCAATAGTTTATTGAGGCGGTGTTGTCATATATTGCAACACAGAATTGTAAACGCACGTGTTCAGTTTTTGACAACAAGTCACGTTATCACTTCTTTTTCAAACTTTTTAGAAGAACAAATACTACAATTTTAAGGTACAGGGTGTCCCATTTTCGACACTTTTATAGGATATCTCCGTTATTAAAATATACAGGGTGGTCCATTTAAAAAAATGACGATAGGTCCGATAACTTTTTTACCTGACCCCGTATACTTATTCTGAAAACGACCGATTATTCAACAATCAATATAAAGAAACTTCAGTATAAAACATTTTTCCATGTCTCTTTTAACTAAGAAAATATAAGGTAATTTTGAAATTGTAATTTTTTTAATTTTCACCCGTATCTCTTAAACGATCGAAAATGTTCAAATTTTGATTTTATCATTTTAAGTTTGGCCGAAAAAGAGTACATGACACCTATATTACTTTTTTGATAGCACTAACAGTTACAGAGATACTCTATAAAAGTATCGAAAATGGGACACCCTGTAAATACTCTCTTACCTTCGATCTTATAATCCGTTTTATAATTAAATTCCATCAAAAAATAAAACATAAAAATTATGTTTGCAACAGAATCAACAATAGGCAATATCACACAAATTTGAAATCATATCACAATATTTCTTATTACGAATTATTTTACAACAGAAAAAAAATCGGGTAATGATACAGCAACAAAACATTTAAAATCCGTATACATCAAGCACGTGGAACCCATCGTCATTCCACCCCCGAGTCTTGAAACACTGAAGCAACGATAGACATTGTTATTAAGTGAATCAAGGTGGAACGACGCGACAGTATGTGGGTAAAAATGGTTTTACCTTAGTATTTAGATATTAGATTACAAAAAATAGTATCTCGACTTTCCCTAGGACACCCTAGGAGTCACCCATTTAAATATAACAAGTCATTTCCATAACACCCTGTATAGTATGTAGTTAGAATATAGAATGTATTTAAAGGAACTACGGTTGTATTTAAATTATGTAAGTATTAGTGAGAAAAATCTATGTTCTTAAGCAAGAACATTATTTCTTCTGTGTAGTTGTCTGTGCTCCATTCATCCAACTTAAGAAGTACTTAACATGAAAACATGTATATACTCAGTAATTTGGTAAAGAAATACGTGGGGCCAAATTAAAATAAAGGGCGTTCTATTAAAAAATTAACTTATGAGTATTTATTATACTATTCCACAATAGTATATTAAGATACAAGTTTCATAAGACATTATCTTACGGCACGCGTTCAATTTAGAAAACGACCCGGGGAGTTTGCTAAAGTACAAGTGCTCTAATTGTCTTATGAACCGCGCGTATATTTTATAATACTTTTTCTATTTGGATCTTTAAAGTCTGAAAACCTTTAAAAAATATAGAAGATTATTTCCATTTAAATTAATATTTTCCTTTTAAGTTGGCAATACTTTTACAATTTAATAAAATGTTACAAGTATCAAATATGCCATGATAGAAACAATTGAATACAATAAAGCTTCTTTCCATCCGTCATTAAAAATAAATATATTATTAAAGTTAATAAAAATGAGTCAAGAAGAAAGTTGTACTCCGTCAGAAATACGAGAAATTGCAGAAAATAATCTAGAAAATTTTTTAGAAAGAATATTCAAAACTTTGAGTTATGGTGCAAGCAGAACAAACCCGAACAAACCCAAAATATTGAACAAAATAATAAATAATACTATTGAACAAAATAGTGTGTCGACACAGTATATGACAGATAGACATAACAATTAATACCCAGGAAATGTCTACAGTAACTATAAATATGTATATATAAAGTAATATGTATAATACTATATTGAATTAAAAATAAAAATAGTACTTTATTGAATAAAACTTAGAAATAGAGCATAAACGAAGATATTTCTATTATTTTTAGGTTATGTTGTTTTATATTTGTGACTAGAAATTAGTTGATGTACACCGTCAGCATGTTACATATTTCCGAGTATAAGTATTTCAGATAAATATGTAGTAAAAACGATCTATTTGCAAGGTTAAAGGTTAGTATTTTAAAGTTTTCTATAAATTTTTTTTTGTCGAATCCATAATGCCTAGAAAACTAATTTCAACGAAATCGAAATAAGCCTAAAATTCGAACCCTACTTGCTGCCAACATAAAAAAAATAAAATTTAAGTTTTTGCATTTCATAATGTAGCCATTTGAAACCCAAATAGAAAATGATTTTTAAATTCCCCGTATAAAAAATTTATGTATGTATTTTTGTGAAATAAAAACACCTTCTCTAAATTTTTCCACATTTTTAGAACTTCATTATAAATTAAATAATTTTTTATCAAAAATTCGTTTAATGCATTTTATCTCAGGAACGCGAACGAACGGTTGGAGACGGGTATAGGAAATTGTTAGCAATTCTTGGATTTTACATAGAATCGAAAACGAATGATTTAAGGCCTTCTATTTTAAATAATTATGCTAAGCCTAACTTCCGGTAGAAACGGCAGAGATCGGCATCTTTTATAGGGAGTACAAATATTTCAAAAAAATGTTTTTTTTGAGATCAATTTAATAGGCCACTCAACGTGACCCTGTACAGGGTTAGTCAACGATTGCGCGGAGTAAGTTTATGCATTGAAGATAAGATTTGTCGATAATGAGCTATTGTGTTGAGGTATGGTTGTATATTCTGCACATTTTAAAAATATTTTCAATTATACAGGGTGCGTTCAAAAAGTAGGGTGGCAGAAAGATGTATTTTTTTAAATGGGACACCCAGTATTTTATTGTATATTTAGGTTCGTATTAGTGCCCTCTATAAATATCTAAAATATTATTTAATTTGCTTGGGTAGTTTAAGAGCAATAAATTATAAACTAAAGAAAAAAAGTTTTGTAGTCCAGTAAAGAAAAATCAAAAAACATTCTAAAATTATTTTTTTAACCACAGGATTGGGTGAGGTTTATAACAAGGGGTCTAGAGATACTATGCAATTAATAGTGTTTATGAATTTTATACAGTCTGTTCATAATAAGGTTCCAAAAACGAAACATTTCAAAATCATTTTTCTCAACATTTTCAAATGGAACACCCTGTATATTTTTATGCCATCTTATAGCTAGTATAATATTCTTCAACTTTTGTAGGAAGTATCCAATTCCTATCTCTAATGGTTTTCGAACTATTTTGGTTTTTCTGGTTTTTACCATTTTAAATAATTTGTCAATCGAACGAGGTAGCCATGGAAAACAAATTGAAAAATGTAAATGTCACTTTAATCAGTTTTCAAAATATTTTGATTTTTTTGGTTAACACACAAATGAGTTTGAAATGTTTCGTTTTTGGAACCTTATTATGAACACACTGTATAAAATTCATAAACACTATTAATTGCATAGTATCTCTAGATCCCTTGTTATAAACCTCACCCAATCCTGTGGTTAAAAAAATAATTTTAGAATGTTTTTTTGATTTTTCTTTACTGGACTACAAAACTTTTTTTCTTTAGTTTTGAATTTATTGCTGTTAAACTACCCAAGCAAATTAAATAATATTTTAGATATTTATAGAGGGCACTAATACGAACCTAAATATACAATAAAATACTGGGTGTCCCATTTAAAAAAATACAACTTTCTGCCACCCTACTTTTTGAACGCACCCTGTATAATTGAAAATATTTTTAAAATGTGCAGAATATACAACCATACCTCAACACAATAGCTCATTATCGACAAATCTTATCTTCAATGCATAAACTTACTCCGCGCAATCGTTGACTAACCCTGTTCAATAAGGCAATTACATAACACCCTGTAATTTATTAATATTAGGTCTCTGGTTCAATGATATTAACTTTAATTAAACAAAAGTTCTATTTTACTCAGACATGTTACATGCCCGTCGTTCGTCTTATCAATTATGCTGCAGCTCCAGTTATAAATTCGTATCTAGTATTTTAATGCACAGTATCTGCTACAGCTGTGTAGATTAATGTAGATTACACTTGTTCTCCCTTCTGACGTTCCTTAATTCCTTAGGAAAGAATACAAATAATAATAAATAAATTTCATCTTAATTTAAACAGAAGATCGTGTAATAGTTCGAAGAATGCATAAGGATACCTACAGAGGTGATTCTATACGTTAAAATGAAGGTATGAAGTCATATAACAAAAAGTGGAAAAGTTCAGTGGCGGTTCTTCCACAGGAGCACATGCGTACGTGCATCCCCAAAACGAATGAAAAAATATTAATTTATATTCATTTAATATTATTTATCGTATAAACTCCGACCCGCCCTAATATTTTATTGTACCGTCAAGCCACACTGTATACAGGGTGGCCCATCGAAAACAGTCCAGCAAGATTTATGGCTGTGTACGTGAACATTTAAAAAAAACCTCGGACCCGTAAACTTGTGTTTTTAGGGGGACACGTTTCACTGTTATTGATCAATTTTCTACAATTAAGAACCGAAGAATGGACTTTACGTTTAAGTACTATACACTAAAAAAACCTTTCTTATTTTCCAAAAATTTTTCCTTGTGTTAAATTAAAAAAATTAATAAAAATATGTTTTATCTAACTCATTTTCTTATTGCTTTTTTTCTTCCTACGATTAAAACGCCAAAGAATATAATTATTTGGTCGTACAGAAAAATAAAATTTTAAAAATAACTTCATGTTACTTGTCACTTACTATCATAGGTTACGAGCCGCCACTGGGGTCAAAGTTCAATTTTCTTCTTATCTTGTAATATATTGCATCTTACGAGTAGTTTTTAAGCTATCAAATTGATACTTGTTACAGGAATTAAGCTTCACGACTTCTATCACTCTGTTATTGGAAAAAATGATGTTATTTTTAAGACAAAATAATACCTAAAAAAGTTTCTCTTTAATCGAATCGATAAACCACACCATTTAGGTGCAAAACTGAATAAGTTTTTCAAATGGAACCAAAAACAAAATATTGAATTTTCGACTTTTTGTTAAATGACTTGCTATCTCTATTTTAACATTTATAATCACCTCTCCAAGTATCCTGAAGCATTATCCAAACACCCTGTATAATAAAACACTTATTGAAATAAAAAAATAGTACGAATGACGTAAATTATACGCTATCCGGTTTATCTGAACGATATTTGTGTAAACTGTATTGAGAATTAGCAATTTTAATATTTTTTTTTATTTTTCGTATTTCATAATTTATTTCTGAATAATTCATGTATTTTTTTTAAGAAATTATGTCTACTCATAAATATTTATTTCGGCGTTTAAAAGTTTAATAATACACTAACCAAACAAAAAATTGTTTAGGAACATTTAATCCTTCGAATGCCTAACGAGGTTAAAATAATAAATAATTGTTTCCTATGCCTCATCCAAATTGATTTAAATACAAGTATATCATATTCTATATTAAGGCGAGATGTGGATATTGAAGAATTTCTTCTAGAAATATTTTGTTTCAAAATTACTGTCCGAACCATTTTGAGAACACGATGAATTTTTAATGGCCGTTGAATTGTGAAACTAGCCTTAAGGATTGTTTTCTCGAAAGTTTATATTAAAGAATTAATACTTAAATGGACCATCACGATATTAAAAAGAATGATTAGATACATTGAGGAATATGGAAATATAAATAAAAAATATTTAACTGTTTATAGACAAAGTTTTTAAAACTGGAAGAATTTAATCTTCACTGGAATTTGGACCAATTCCTCTAGCTGGTTGTGTCGCAGATATAGTTGTTGCAGAATTATACCGTTAACTCTTATTGCCATAAATAGACTATCTGATTAAACCCTATTTTATACGTCTCAACCTCTTCAAAGCTCAATAAATAGGATCAGGGCCGGCTTGAAAATGTATACCACACCACATGATTTATTTTTATAATTTAAAATAAATAGATAGGTATTTTTAGTTTGAGGTACTTACCTATAATAAATGTAAAATAATGATAACAATTAATGATAATTGAAAATAATATAATTTAAAAGTATAACTATTAGGATAACAAATACAATAAAAATTTATTAAATTCTAAGAAACTATTGATAATTTATTCAAAATTTAACTCTGTATCACCATCACTATCTTCATCTAAGCCTAAACTTATAATTAAGGGTTGAACATTTGTAATCATGCAATTGTAAGAATTTTAAACCTTAAGTACATGCTGTACACAGTTTATCCAGCTGTCTGCAGAAATTTTTCTTACTTCGTTTTTAATTAATTCTACTACAGATGCATTTAATGTAGGAGAAATATTATTTCTTCAAAATATAAATCATATTCAATCATAAAATTTTGAATTTCTGCTATTGTATTATTAGAATTGGGAATGATTTTTGCTTGCCGACTATAACTAGCATTACGCTATTTTCAGTTATATTCTTAACGAGTTTATGTTTAAACCAATCTTCAAAAAGTTGTGCGTCTTTATCTTGATGGTAATGGTAATCTAAAGAAGAATCTGCTATGTTTTTAGCTGAATGCAACAGATAATTTGGAACCAACCCGTTCTCCGAACCAGCATGTAATTTGTGATTCTTTTGCCTTTATTTGATGGTGCCTTGATTTGACATTTTTTGGCAGAATCATCCCAACCTTTTCTTGGGTATCGAACCATGTTTCGTCAAGGTAAATAATTGGACGATTTTCTTCTCTAAATTGTTTAACAGCTGTTAAATATTTAAGTCTCCATTCCCGTAAACGTTGAGATTCCATTAATGTTTGTTTTTTATCAATGCTTCCGTATTTAAAACCCATTTTACGCAATATTTTCCTAAGGCTTGAAAGGCTACAAGAGATATTTGTTTCGTCTTTAATCAGCCGCTCTTTGAGAAAAATCAAAGTGGGTACAGTTTGTGTCTCATACATTTGGTAAATCTTTCTTCTTAATAAATCCATGTCATTTTCGTCAATGCTTCTAAATGTGCCAGAATCACTCCGATTTTTTCTATGATTAACAGGTTTAAGTACTATGTCTCTTACCGAAGATAAAGGAGTTTTTGTCAAAGTAGACGTCTCTGCTAAAGAATCCATCGAATTAAAATTTCTACTCAACAACGATTGATACACATTTTTAATTATTAGTTTGGCATCGGTAGATAAATGCTTTCTTTTAAAAATAACACTTGAAGATGCCCCCCTATCAGCACAATTCGAAGAACGCCACATTCTACCACTAATAAGCCTAACTAAAAATTACTCGCCGGAAAACCACTAAAGATTAAAATTATTAAAAATCACTTTGTATTTATATTTGCATCAGGCATAGGTATGAATGGAATTTGTATACCTGGTCCGGCTCTGCTCGAAAAGGTTTTAAAATTTGGGATTTCCTTATTTATTTTATGGTATAATTTTGCAAATACTATACTCTGATTTTTCTCAACCAACTTAAACCGTATAACTTATTAAATGTATAATATAATAGCGACAAATAATTAGCTTAAATTTTATCTTAGCGCAAATCAATGAAATTCTCCATACATTATAACACGAAGAAGATTTTTACGTTTCAAACAGAAACATAAAAGCCGTGAAAAATCCACTGTAATACGTCCTAATTTAATTACCCCAACACACATTGACGTAAAAATTAGCGAAAAAACAAGCTCAGGTTTCCACATCTACATTTTAATGTTTAGACAGGGCAACCAATATTTTCCGAAATATAACGAACTATGTTTAGGCAGGTACTCTTATGTCTGTGATACTAAAGTAGAACTCGATATCTCAGAAAATTCGATTTTTCGTTTTGATGCAATAGTACAATCAGTGACGAAGAATAAGAAAGCAGAACCAGATGTGGTTCTGAAGCTGCTGCAAATGAGGATTAATAAAAATAATATTCCGATATTGCAATTGATCGGTGATAAAATCCATTAGGTTAGACATATCGAGTTCTGGTAATTATGAATCCCGATATATGACATATCGGATTATGGCACAGTTTCAGCTTATCAGAATTAGTTTCATCAGTAGTTCGAATATATTAGTACCTACCTAGAGTAAGGACCTGGAAAATTAGAATATTACACTGATGAAAACGACCATTTTGTTCATTTAAGTTGAATTAAAGAGTAAGAAACTATTGTATATTGTTTGGTTCCTAAAATGTTACGTGATGTCATAGAATAAGGTGATGTCAAATAATAAGTCAATCGGTACGTACTCATTTACACCATGATTACCGTCATTTACGGAAGGTTCCTTCCAGAAACGCAAATGAAATTGAGAAATGAATTCAGGATAAAAGAAACAAACACCGATGTGGGGTCGTGTTAACAGGACATATCACTTTTATCCATGAAACCGAGGAATGCAAAACACGACAAGTCCGAACCTAAATATTTTTGTTATCCAGGGAAATTTTGCAGTGACCTCTGCACCTGACGAAAGAGAGAGTATTTCTTGTGAAACACTTTAATGGACATGCCAGGTTGTCGAGACTAAAATTTTAATTACGGCGATCCCGCGAACCTTAAAAAGCTTCTTCTGAATACAGATTTTAGTATTAAGTAGTTATCTAGACTTAATTGTAACATAGCGCAATGATAGCAATTTCATAACGCATGCAATTAGCCTATGATTCGATTTATTGTTCGACCCAACAGATCTATTCATTGAGTTCCGATGGTGATAATGATTTTACGACGCGATTATTCCTAGGTTTATGAAAGGTTTAATATTAAATTACCAGAACGCAGTGGGGACAATGTTTAGCACGGTTTTGTACTGAAATGACTCAAAAGTATTTGCTAGTACTAACAGTCTGTCCTTCAAAACGTACAAGATTCAGTAGAGGTGACGGCAATGATTCTTGTATAGACACATGCCAGATACTGATTCGAGTGAACTCCTGGATATCGCGAGTTAGACGAAGATATGTGCATAAAGTCTCTCACGGTTGATACCAATGGGTAAATGGGTTCTATGGCTATAGATGGATAAGGTTTGTGAGGTTCTATTGAAGCAATTCGTTGATGTTTATGATGGTTAAAAAGTGTTACTGGAAATAACATCCGCTGGAGAATAATTTTAGTTCGTAACACACGAAAAAGAGATATATAAAGGGATCAGTCTTTAAGGGTACTTGCATCCTAGCACAATAATAGCAATGATTCGATCGTTGTTAGATCCGAGAGAACTAGTCATTTATTTTCGGTGGTGGTAATAATTTCAAGACACGGTTATTCGTAGGTTCGTGAGGACTTTAGTACTAAAGAACCAGAATACAGTGGCGACAATGTTTAGCATGAGTGCCAACAGCCTATCCTCTGATAAAAGTAAAAGATTCAGTAGAGCGACGGCAATGATTTATGAATAAACATATGCCAGATACTGATCCGGGCGAATTCATGGATAGCGTGAGTTAGATATTCGCTTAAGGCAACATTTCTCACGGTGGATGCCGATGGGCTAAAGGGGGCTCTATTGCAATAGTTCGATAAGGTTTGTATGGTTGTATGCCAATAGTTCATTGAATTTTATTATGGACAAAAGTGTTATGACAAAACAAAAAGAAATATGCTGGAAATAAGATCAGCTGGTAAATAAACTTTAGTAGTACCAATACTCTATTTCAATTCAATTCAACAAATTCAGAAATACAAACAAACATCAGGGCTTGATGGCCACGTGCTCGATGTATAAACTTATTGCCATTGGTCAATAGGCAATAAAACTAACAAAGCGCGCCGCGCTGCTTATCTACAGGGTCGTAGTTTAGTGTAGGCTAACATTTCCTGTTTATTCATGCATGGTTCGAGATTGTAGAGTTATACTGGGTGTTTCAGGAGGAACGCTCACCCCTATAACTTTTTTATTGTTTAAATTACGGAAATAAAATTTGTTGGGTTTGTATGTGATGTTATTTTGCATTTTATGACATGACGAACTACATTTTGATACTTCCGGTTTAACCGGAAATAACCCCAACTTTGGATTTTTAAATGGAACAATATACACCGTGTCCAAGATAAGGAAGGCCAGTACAGGGATCTCGGAAACCGTAAGAGATACGAAATCGGTTACATAGGGATAAAGTTGCGCATTTACGTACCTAATAGTATGCCGTTTAGAAAGTGTTAAAATTCCAAGTAGTTCCGGAGATATTCGGAAAAAACCGAAATTCTGACAAATCGTTTTATTTTTTCCTGGGTTTTTTTGAGATCGATTTCTAAAGTAAATTGCACTTTTACATTGCCACTTTGCAGAGAAATACAGGACCGTATCCCAAAGTTTCCTGATGTTGTTCAAAAAATCCTCGAAACGTCATTAAACCACAATGTGTCATATATCGTTGCATTCGGAAGAAAAGAAGCTCTCCAATTCCAATATCAGGAAAGCAGGACGGTATTTAAAAAAAGAAAGTTGATAATGGCTCTTCGAAGACGACTCGTCGGATTACACAACAATTAACGCTGTTAGATATAGAGGAAAAAGTAGCAATGTAAAAGTGCAATTTACTTTAGAATTCGATCTCAAAAGAACCAGGGAAAAAAATAAAACGATTTTTCAGAATTTCGATTTTTTCCGGATATCTCCGGAACTACTCGGAACTTTAAAACTTTCTAAACGTCATATTATTAGGCACGTAAATGCGCAACTTTACCTCCATTTAACCGACTTCGTATCTCTTACGGTTTCCGAGATCCCTGTACTGGCCCTCCATATCTCACGATGTATTGTTAGATATATTTATTCAATACCATTTAAATGCAACGGCCCCCATAAGTAATTTTTTGCAACACACTCAAATAATTTTTCTTTTTATTTTTAATTTGATTCTAGATTGCTATCAACTCCCTAAAATGGATGTCATTTGGTAATTTCCGGTTAAACCGGAAGTGACAAAATTGAGTCCGTCATGTCATAAAATGCAAAATAATATCACATACAAACCCACCAAATTTAATTTTAGTTTAAACAATAAAAAGTTATAGAGGTGAGCGTTCCTTCTGAAACACCTGGTATTGTTCTTAATGCGACACTGTGTGCTGTTCACGTTCTCGTCGCTGGTATTTGTTTTGATCTACTGAAGTAGGAAAATGAATATACTATAGTAGTATTAAATATGTCCAATCTAGCTGCTCTGAGGTTGGTTGGTTGGTTGGTTAAAGGCGGGGGTCGGTTTAAAGGCCCGAACTTCTATCACTGCAGCCTTCCGGCTTATTGTGTACCCCGATCTTGTTAGACGATGTTTATTCCTTCTATGAGGTCCAGTAACCTTCTACCAAGTTTGTCATATGGGAGGTTGTCACCACATTGTATGTTCCCGAAGATATTTTCTCTTCTACGAGACAGCGCTACGCAGCAGTATATTATGTATGAGGCGGTTTCATCCTTTTCGCCGCAGAGTCTGCATTCAACGGATCCGTTGTTTATACCCAGCCGTTGAAGGTGTTTTCGCAAGTGGCAGTGGCCTGTTACCAGACCCATCGCTTGTTTCAACTGGGGCCGTGTTAGGGCTAGCATCCCATTCGATAGTATCCTCGATGGTTTTCCAATTACAGCCCTTGCGTGTATTTGACCAGGTAACCCTTGCCATCGAGATAGGTGTTATTTTTTCGACCATCTATCTAATGTTGTTATCGTTGCCTGTTTTGATATCCCAAAGGCCGGTTCGGGGCCCCTAAGATTTTGGGCGGATCCGGCTCTCGCTAGTTCATCCGCTTTTTCATTTCCTAATATCCCAGAGTGACCAGGGACCCACAAGAGGCTCTGAGGTTAATAAATAATAACAAACGAACATATAAACAAACCGACAGATTTTCTAATTTGTAATCGGTACGGGATCTTGCTAATCTGCCCAGACTAACCCGCTCATCGCTTATAACTGGCCTAATTCGCGCATTGTGGTGGCAAATAAAAGAACACATTCCGTTTGTAACCGGCTAATTAAATTACCAAGCGGGAGAACAATAAGGACCGTCATTGGCTGTGAATGAAACAGATTACGCCCGGTTGCATTTGCGACAGACAAAAGCTGGATCAAGCAATCTTTCGACGCTATTTGATTAGGAATTTCGTCTGATACGGAAAAAGATTATATTTTTAAGGGGTAAGATTACGGAATTTTCTTGCTAAAAGTAAATGGGGACCGGGCATTAGTAATATTTTTAGATTATGTTTTGTTTAACTTTTACGCGATCGAAAAACAAGGTAGTAAATTTGTTGTTATTATTTAATAGTACTGGGAAAGAATCGTTATTTTCAGAATCGAGTACTCAAGAATCGAGAACTTTCAAGAATCGACTACTTGTATCAATTCTATTAGTTTATATTTCGATAGGATTAATGGACAGCCTAAGTGATGACGTCAGAAACGTAAAATTTTTGAAAATCTTTCCAAACAAAAAAAGATTGCATTGAATTTCCCATAAGAGATTTTTTATAGCATCGGTGTACGTTTATTAGTGATAAATAAGCAACTTCTTGATATTATTTATGTTTTAGATGTTATTATTGATCTATTTTCAACCACAGATTGAGGTAAGTGTTTTAGGTAGATTTTTAATCACCATCTGAACAAGTTTAAGGTTATGTTATTGTTGTTTACTTTATTGTTTAGAGAGATTTAAATTGTTATTTTTCTGTAAAAACTTATTGTCTGTATTTATCAACATAAAGTATGCCGACCACCATATAGCTTGAAATATTTTTTTTATAGATTCGAAATCTTCAAAAATGGTTGTGTTTTATAATGAGAAGTACCTACATTTGCAAAGGAAGAAAAGAAAGCCTGGATATCACTTATAAGGTACCTTCTACAAATCAATTATTATGTTAATGTTTGCTAATTAAAATAGTTCCTTTTTTTTAGAAAAGATAGGCAACCTTAACGGCATTCTTTGGTTTGTAGCTGCTATTTTGTGACGAAGACAGCTATGCTAGGGTTTTTTAATAGAAGAGTTGCTACCTGAATGAGTCCGCGTTTAAATATACCATCATTTTTGAGCACTCATCAATTTACAGAAGCTCGGGTTTATGAAATCCAGACAATTATGAAGGCAAGAATCCATGTAGAGAGAGCAAAACCGAATAAAATGCATTATTTTGCAACAAATACCACAACATTAAGTATATGTTCCAAATTTCAGTTATGTGTAGCACTTACTAACTTTCAGTATCCACTAATTAAAGAAGTAGAATAATATATTCATAAATATTGTATTTATTTTTTTAATTTTCAGTGGTTAATATTTAAACGTTATACTTTATTGTCAAGTAGTGTTTTATTTCTTTATAGGTATGAACATTTCCGTCCTCGAGAATAAAACTATATAGCGTTATAGTGTTTACATGAGCTAATAGGTCAGACTCTAATTTTCCATCCATGCTGCCGGACGTAGGTGTCTTGGTTCACAAAATGGCACCCACAAATCAAAATGTTGGGAGGGTTCCCTATCTTGTTTAAAAAAAAGAAACTAATTTGTAAAGCAGACATTGGTATTGAATATATTTATTAGAAAAGATTTTAGCAATAACATTTGATGACCAAATTTGATTTCATAGGATAATATGGCAAACGATGAGAAAATTGAAGAAATTAGAAATTTTTAATTAGGAAAATATTGCATAAATTGAAAAAAACCAATGTATGTTGATGGTTATTAAACTCAGCACACCTGCATGATTTTGAATTCTGAGCAACTTCTCTTAATAATTCGATATTTTTTGAACAAGGGCACTTTACCTAGACAGAAAATAAAAATGCCCCGGTCAACGCCTGCTTGATTTCATAAAAATCAAAATTTGTAAAATTTAATTTTCTAATTAAAATTGGTTCAGGAATTACCCATTAAAATAAGTAAATATCATTAAGTAACACGTCTACATCAGGTTATGGTTGGATAGAAACTGCGGTTATTCGTTTTTTTGACAGATATGAAAATAAACCATGTGAACATCCCGCTGTTTATTCGATTAAAACCGAACAATGTAAAAAACGTGCAGTATACCGGGTGCCAACGAGATTACTAGCAAGGCTAGTAATATCATTATCGAGAAGGTCATCGATTTCATATTTTCGGAATTGTTATGATTGGGTAGGATGTATATTTTGTTCGAACAAATGACAGACGTTTCTGTTTTAACCAGGAGCGCTATCATCTTCGTTATTCTTAATGAAACACCCTGTATTTAAAAAAAAATTATACTCTGCATTAAATTCTAAATATAAAACATGAATTACATACCTATCCCCGACAGTTGTCGTGGAAATGGCGATTAAATTAACATAAATAATTGGGTTACCCAATAATTCTTTCAATATATTTATGGTGATATCCAGACTTTCTTTTCTTCCTACTTTGTAGGCAGTGTAAAAAATTTTCTTTTCATTATGTTTACAATCATTTTTGCAGGTTTTCAATCTATAATAAAAAAAATATTCCAAGCTATAGGGTGGGTATACTCTATATTGATAAATACAATGCAATAAGCTGTTTTTAACAGAAAAATAACAATTTAAATCTCCCTTAACAATAATGCAAACAATAGTAACATAACCTCAAACTTGTTAAGATGGTGATTAAAAATCTTCAAAGAACACTTACGTTAATCTGTTTCTGAAAATGAATCAATAATAACATCTAATATACAAATAATATCAGGAAATTGCTTATTTATCCCTTATAAACGTGTACCAATGCTTTAAAAAATTTCTTATGGGATTTTCAATGTAATATTAGTTTGTTTGGAAAGGTTTTTGAAACCACGCCTCTCGTGACGTCAGACTTAGGCTGTCCATTCGATTTGACAACATCACACCGAGATCGATCACTACCTTCAAGGATTCTTGGTGTTTGTCGGAATCGATATTATTCCTGTTCGATAGCCGATCACCATCGGCGTCGTCATCCTACATCATAAAATGCGTGTGGGTACAAAAGTGACTGCCGAAAAACGAATCGCCTATTGCCATAAAAAAAAATTGGATATGGCATAGTATTGTTATTATTATCAAATTTATTGCTGTTATGTTAAAATTCTTACATTTTTTACAATCAAAAATTAATAAAAATTAAATATAAGTATTACAAATTCAACAATAACGTCTGATCCATCCTATTCCATCCCTGTTTTCACTCAGCTTCTTATTAAGACGCAAATACAGTTTTTTCCGAAAATCGTTCGAAAATATTGTTGAGAACATTTTTGAAAGAAAACGTCAATATTTCTCTACACTTAGTCGTTTCCGTTCGATATTTAAAGAAAAATCGGCCACTGTTCATAATTATGTTCTGGTCTTAACGAAACATACTTTTGATAAACATTCAAGTACATTTGATTAACTACAAATGATCTTGGTTTGCTGGTCTTCAAATCAGGTATGCTAATTAAAAGCTTAGATTCAAGGTCTTCTACATCGTGTAGAGTCATTAGGAGTAACTCATCCATTCTACAGGCCTCAGAAATACCAAATATTAAAGCCACCTAAAAATAAATAAATGTGTAATCTAAATAGAAACCTTGTAAATTACCTTAATCATTAATTTTTTTTTATCTGATGCTTCCTGGATAAATTTCTCAATTTCTTCCTTCGTTAAAATCTTAGATTTCTTTGCCCTATAACCTTGAGCATGCCGTTTCAATAAAGAACGAGGTTTTGAATATGTAGATATACCTACATTGAGTTTATTTGCAAGGGTTAACTTCAACAGTGAATAATTGGCCCATAATGTTACAGATTTCATCTTTACGCAAAGGTCTAGGAAGTATGCCATTACAACATTTCCGAGAAAGAAGTCGTATGTTTACTCTTGCGATAGTCCATAAAACGTTTATATGCATATTCGTACTTTTCTCTTGATTTCTTTGGCAATAATTCTAATGAAGCAGTATTCACTGCCTCAACGAGCTCTTTAGGAGTCCCAGAAATGGAAAATTCATCATCACTTATCATTTTATACTATTTTGCTTTCAGACACATCAACAATTAAATTTATATGCGTCAAGTTCGACAATTCAACATTCATTCGTTTCATGTTTACCTTGTAGGAAAAGCAACATTCCTGGACTATGTGTTGCTAAGTCTTGGCTTGCGCCTCGACTTAGCAATCTTCACACAATTTTAGGCATTTCCTACTCGGTAAACAATGTACTATTCTTTTGCAGGTAAAGTTACAAATCTAATCGACCGAGAGTATCGGAGCTAAAACCGAAAACTAGTAATTTAACTCCGTACTGGAATACCGTACTCGACTCTCGAGATGAGTATCGAGTACAGCGGGTACATTAAACAATGGAGTTCTTCTTTGATTCTTGTATTCAAGTACCGGATCACTATTATTTAGTACCAGTTTTGTTGCATTAAATACAGACTACCAGAGCAGAGCGGTATTAAGGTTTTAATTATACAGGGTATTCCCCTTAATAACAGGCTAATATTTCTGTCAATAATAATTCAGTTACGAAAAGTAATACCCTGCCGCGTTAGTCAAACCGATATATATGTGTGTGGGGGTCATAACCCCCCCTCCCCCCTGGATCCGCGCTTCCAGGGCAAGAATTTATGCAAGGCCTCTTTGTAGTTGGAGACGGGAAGTCGACAAAACTCCGTCCATTGCGAAAGGGCCGCAAATCACGCTCCAAATATTGCTAAATTTGGTCAACAATCTATTGTTAATACTAGAAAAACCGATGCCGTAAGTTATGAAAATTGCTGAGGAGGCTTAGCCTCCCTTGTCTCCTTCAAAAAGTTGCCATTGGGTCCTGCTACTAATGTGGAGTGACTAATGAAACATACATACTATATTGTCAATAAATTCTTATATTCATAAATTTTTTTTGTAATAACAATCGACAATTGAGATATTTTCTATAACATACTTAGTATCAAACAATTATGGATAATTAAAGTTCTGCAGCTGGTCGAAAAGTACATTTTCTGGCTTCATGAAAATTAATCCACCATTGAATCACAAAGCTTGCGCTCACCACGACTTGAACTTCCCGAATTCATACAGAATTGAATATTTGGCACGTAGTGTGTACAGTTTGCTTTAACTTGTACAATTACTTGTCAAACTATGGCCAGGTCAAGTTACTTGCCAAGTACCGCGTAGTGAGTAGCCACCTTAATAGTTAAATTTAAATGTGGTGTTTTTGATAGTAGAATATGTTCATCAATATTACCAATAATCAAGTTTAATTTATTTTTGTAAGTTCATCATATAAAATATCTAAATTATGTTAAAGCTGTAAACGTATCTAACTGGTGATGGTTTTTGGCTGTGTGAAGGGGTAAAATGCCTACCCTTCAACTGTCAAATCTGAGTATTGACTTCTTAATTTAATCTAGAAGTATTTTAATTCTTGCTCATTTGTCTAGAGTTAGCCTTTACTTTTCGAATAGATTTTTTAAAGAATAATGAAAAGTGAGTTTAGCCCAAAACTAAAGAAAATAAAACGAATCGATAGAAACAACACACCATCGACAAAAAGTTGACGTGGAAGACATACAAAACAAAATCAAACAAGGTAATGGTGCATACAAGAGCCACGAATCTAATCAACGATGAGCACTTGGATATGCAAACTGATCGTATGAGAGCAACATACGATTTCACAAAGCCTCTCATGATTGACTGGAACTTTGATGAATGGGATGCTAACCCTGATGCGGCCGCAGCTGAAACAGGTGATGGGTTTGCTAACAAGCCACTGCCACCTGCGAAAACACCTTCAACGGATAGGTATATACAATGGATCCATTGAATGCAGACTCTGCGGCGAAGAGGATGAAACCGCCTAATACATAATATACCGCTGCGTAGCGCTGTCTCGTAGAAGACAAAATATCTTCGGGAACATACAACGTGGTGACAACCTCCCACATGACAAGCTTGTTAGAAGGTTACTGGACCTTATAGAAGGAACAAACATCTTCTAACAAAATCGAGGTACACAATAAGCCGAAAGGCTGCAGTGATTTGAAGTTCGGGCCTGTAAACCGACCCCCGCCTTTAACAAACCAACCAACCAATGATGCATTTGGCGCCATGAACCCCCTTCTAGGCCGTAAAAGCAAAATGTCCCTCAGGAACAAGGTTCTGCTAGACAAACAGGTAATCCGGCGTAAAATGCTATATGGAAATATAGCATGATGTCAAGCGGCAAAGTCCCATAAAAATCGCCTCCAAACTATCCGAAACAAGATCCTCAGATCTATCACACGTGCTCCATGGTATGTTAGGGGAGTGGCCATATACCACGACCTTGAAGTACAGCCCATGCACGAATTCCTCCATAAACAGATTCTCCTTGCATGCCCCAAAAAAAAAAGGAAAGAAAAAGGTAAAAACAAGTCAAACGTTACATAAGATAATAATTAAAAAAATTAGTTTAAATATGATAAGTTATGTTTCGTCCTAAATTAATGTATTAAGTAAGTAATCCGGCGACCACCCGGCATGCTGCTCATTTATTAAAAAATGGGGGTATTTTTAATCACGTTACAGCTTTAATCAGTCTAATTGGATTCTTTTCCCCCACAAATTGACAGACATTTTCACCACATAAACTTCTAAATTAATTCTAGAGTTTTAACGAGCGTTTAATTATAGCCTGCCAAATGATTTTTGGTTAATTATTAAACGAAGCTGTCGAATAATGCAGTGATAAACGTAACTATGTGGCTTATAGAGAAATGTCTGTATTTAATAGCAGCTGGTGATTGCGGCTTCTCCTGGGGTGATACAATATGTTATGTAGAATATAAAAAAAATAAGAAGTCTGCTTATGTTAATTAATAATTAAAACGCTCGACTAATGAAGTCATCACCAGCATAATCTTCTCTGTAGAATCACTAATTTATTCCGATTTAAAAATGTTAATATTTATAATATAAAAAATTCAGAATAAGTAAGTGACATCAAGTAAAATCATCGGATAACCTATTAACCTTAATAATACTATGCGATCAAAATTATTATATCGAGAGCGCATTTGATTAAAAAACGCAGAGTTTGGTTTAGATCGTCATTATAGAGAAATACATTTCAAACCATATTTAGGGGAAAATAGCCTCAAACCACATAGATACTTTGAAACAACAACACTTCACACAATTTTAAATTTCCTACAAAATTACTGGATATTTCTTAGGTATACATTTTTTTTATTAATAATTAGTTAGTGCATGTTGATGAATACTCTTATCGCTATATTTATCTATACTTCTAATTAATTTACTCACATCTTAAGAAATTTATACCTTGCGTTTCTTTCGATCACGATGATAAGTGTAAAATGACATACTGTAGGTGGTCTAAAATGGCATACTATATCCCCAAGGCCAATAAATATACTAAAGGCATCAAGATTTCAAAAGAGGCAATATCGATAACGCCAGGCCAGAGTACACCAGTTTTGCCTTCCACATCAAATATGGAAGAGTTAAAAATTAAAGCCGAGGAAGAATGCCGTCTTTGTAAAGTAATAAAAAATTAATATAACTGGAAATATAAGAAGACATCCAAGAAATAAGCAATGTAGAAGATCGCTATTCCAATGTGGAAGGCGACGGTGACTGCATGCATCTATTGCAATGGACTCTACGCACTGAAAACACTTATGTTATGTTTGGGTTGGCTGTCAAGACTGCAAAAATTGGTCACATGCAGAATGTACACCAAGAACAAAAAAAATTATTTGTAAACTATGTTGATAATATGTGTTTTTCGACTAAGTTATACATTCTTATATATCACGATTATTTCTGTGATATGCTATTTCATTTTATCCTAAGTCAATATCCTATTACATGCCTAAAATGACACAAGTATTTTTGTTTATATTAGACGTAACTATTTTATAATTTTAAAATATCATATTACCTTGTGCTATTAGGAGGACTACCCTAATGGATTTAAGATTCCAAAAATGGGGCAGGATAAGGGTCCAATTGGAAAATAAGGACACGAGAGGTGTACAGTTACAGACGCATACGCAAGTGGATAAGGAGTTGTTTAAACTTCGTTCATAGGTAAGATATACAAGTGAACAAGGACGAAGTTTACCCTTGCCATTTGCTTCTGGGTTAAAGCGGCAAATCAATATCTGTCCACCACTATTTTCTTGTCTTATTCTTTCAAAAGTAGGCGTTAGAACAAGAAAGTAATGTATTTGGTACAGGTATAGGTGGTACATTTCTTGCTTAAACTCTCTTTATTTCTAGAAAAATATGACAAATTATATGAAAAGTATGTCAAATTATAATTATTCTTATGAAAAGATATACTAGGCATGTGAACGGATATACAAATCATCTAATTATTGTTGCTTATATTAAGACCTGTCTTAATAATGTTAATAAAAATAGCATCTACTTTTCAAAAGTATGAACCTACTATCTATGGAAAAATTTCCTTTTGATCGGATTAGTAGTTTTCAGATTTCAGATGCGAAGTAAGTATTAATTCAGAATAATGAAAATATTGAATACTTTCAGAGCTTTAACGAGGGTTTAACTACAATCTGTAAAAGTAAATATACAGTGGCCGACAAAAAGCACATATGGGAAACATTTTCTATAGTTGGTAACGAACAAACCTAAACTTATTTTGTCATTTGTGCTACGTGACTAATCGTTTGGTTGCAAAATTGAAAAAATATATTTTGTCATGGAAAAATGGTATTAGGTGACGAGATATAGAGAAAAGTTATTTCCAAAAGTGTTTTAAATTTTAGTCTTATGTTTTTTGTCAACGTTTGCAGACAAAATTCCAAAGATTATGTTTTCCAGAAAAATATCCAATACCTTAGTATTATCAGTTTTATATTCCCAGGAATATAATGATAATGTGTTAAAATTTAGCTCCTCACTATGTAAATGGGCGTGTCCAGGTCCTATATATCACAACCAGATTTCTCTTTTATAGTAATTTCTGGCACAATATGCTTACGAAAGGCCGATTTTCCTAATTTTAAACAAATTTTAATTCAAGTTGCTTACGAGTGATATAAAAATTTAAAGAAAAATCCTTGCATTTATTAATTTAGTTTTCGAAAAATAAGCTTTGCAACAGAGTATATGATTAAAATTAAAACATTTTTTTTCAAATCCTTTTTTTCAATATCTCGCCGTCTAATACCAGTTTTTCATGATAAAATATATTTTTTTCCAACTTTCCAGCCAAATTAGTAGTCAAATGTAAAAATAAGGTTTTAGGTTACCAGTCATGCAGAGGCAATTGGCGTAAAAAGTTCTTTTAGTATTTTAATAATAAAGTAATTTCCCATATAGAGTAGGTTTACAATAAGTATTGTAAGTATACGATATAGTATGATCTTTATTTACTTTATATTCAATATTTCTTTCACTTCGTATTTTTCTAAATAGCCTATACTCCTACGTTATTTTAAAAATAAATCACGTTCCAGGATTTGATTAGGTAAACCTATCCCGATATTAAATGTTTTTCAGTCAGCGAGAGTAAGGTTAACTGTCTACCTAATCAAGTGTAAAACTTCTTTTATAATGGGATTTTAAATCCATCGTCTCAGATTAGTCCTGGCAGCAAGTTTATACTTTACTTAAAATACTGTAAACTTAGGATATATAAGTTTTGGTTAGAAAAGAAGCTTGCTGATGAAATATTAATTTTTTTTTATATCTTCCTTCTTAATTTCTAGCCACTGTCATTTCGGAGAAGAAATGAGTAATTGTTTGCCAAGTGTACAAGACTAGTTCTGGGAAGACGAAGAAGAACCAAGACAAGGGAGAGTTTCTCACTTGTTGCCGATTGAATATAAAGTAGTCGAAGAACTATACAGGGTGTTATGGAAATGGTTTACTATAATTAAATGAACGACTACTTGGGTGATCCTGGGTGACAAAAACAAAGGCAAAAATGAGAATTTCATATCAGATATTGGCTTGGACTCTGTCTAAAGGTATGGTTTCGGTGGCGCAGTTGCTCATGTGAATTTGTGTGTGTATGTGGTTTAGGTGGAGCACCGCTGCTGCCGCTGTCAGCTCCCGGAAGTCGGCGGCGGCAGTAGCTCGACTGCTACTTGGACCAGTCGAGCAGCAGCCGATGTAGAACTATGACATGATTTTCTACCCAAGATGATGAATTACTTCAAACAATTCAAAAGTATTCATTTATTTATAATTATGAGGACCAGAATTATAAAAATTCACTGATAAAAGAAATTATCGAGGATAATGCTTGGACGAGAATTACTTTTTCGTTGGGAAAAGGTGGTTTGGTTAAAAAATATTGTGTTTTTATAAGTAAAAGAAACAAATAATCCGAACACACATCACTAAAAGTCAAAAAAGTAGTGAATGTATCTCGTCGACGTCTTAGTCTGCGTGCTTTAATACGCGCTACCGAGGCTACTTCGCAGCCATGGCCCGCGTTTGCCTGCTGCCGCTGACGGTGGCCGCCATCTGCACCGCCGAAACCATACCATTATTCGGTCATTGTTCATAGGTTCATAAAAAATAATACGACTTAATTCCGGATAAGAATCGACCACGTCAAGTGCTTCTGGAAGTAGATGTTTCTCCCGTTATTTTTTCTAGAACGATTTCTCCAATTTTAGAATATACAATAGAAAATACTTTTAAAATCAAAAAATTACTAGTCAATGCAAAATTTTTTCATTTTTACCCAAGCTGGAGATAACAACGGGGAATTTATGACTGAAATACTGAACAATTTCTTAGACCTACTAGATCTTATAAGTATACCTATATATTTCCAGTCTCAGCATGATGATGCATCTTACTACAACTACAAAGATATTTATTATCCACTTCTACGTACTATTTTAATGAACACATGAAAACTAGTGGCATCCCCGATCTCCAGACCTAACCCTAACTTGAATTCTTTTTGTTGGACTATTTAAACAACCAATTTCCGAAGTAAAAGTAAGATACCAATGACTGGGTTTGAGCATCTTCTAAGAAACAAACAAGTGATTTTATTTTGTTACATTATTATAAGTTCCTGTGTAAAGTAAAGTTTGTTAATCTAACTTAATTGTTTCAGTTTTGGCTTCCTAACTTCATTAATTTTCATCCTAATAGAAAATCACTCATAAGCTTTTATGTTTCAAATTTGACGAGATGCTTTAACGGAAAAAATATATTTAAAAGTTATATGTATTTCATTTCAACACGCGATGCTAAATTATTTTTTACATTCTCATCGTAAAGAATATTAAAAAATAATACTAGTTTGCCCACTTAAAGAATTTTGTAGTAATAACAAAGTACAACACTTGGGGTGACAGTAACCAAGTCAAATTTAACGCTAAAAATCCCAGGCAGCAGTTTTCTCTAAAAAGGTTAACATTACAGACCCGGATATAGTCATGGATGAACACGCAATCCCACTGTCTTCATCTATTAATTTGCTGGGCATCAATCTGGGAGGAAATATGTCTTGGCATAACCACGTTGGGGCAATCGCCAAGATAGCTTCTCAGAAACTTGGTGTACTCTTCCGAACCAGAAAGTTATACACACCTCAATAACTTTTAACACTATACAAAGTCCAGATTCGACCATCACTAGAGTACTGCTCTCATGTCTGGAGCTCTGCACCCAAACATACTCTTCGGCTACTGGATTTCATCGAAAGGAGGGCCATTCATCTGATTGGAGATAACGAGCTGATGAAGAACCTCGACAGCTTAGAATATCGAAGATAGGTTGGTGATTTGACTCTGTTTTACAGATATTTTAATGGAAGTCCTCGGCTGACCTTGCTCTCTTAATTCCGCCCAGAGCGGCGAATAGCAGAAATACACGACGAACCACTGCCGCCCATCCATATGTGGTTAAGCTTAGTACTCCTCAAACTTCATTATTTAAGAATTCTTTCATCTGGAGGATTTCATCTTTATGGAACGACCTTTCCGAAGTCGTTTTTCCCAACGAATATAACCTCCAACGATTCAAAACCAACGTGAATCGCTTTTTGCGCACACGCACCACTCCCAGGGTGCCCTAAAGGATTTTTCCTATAGTGCTTGTGTTTGATCATAAAAAAAATAAAAACTCATAATTAAACATATAATTAATATTGAATATATCATCTAAGCAAGCATCAAAGCAAAGCAAACTTCACCTGATAGGCACAACAGACTTCTGCCATAAGGTTTCTGCTCAGATTATTTGGAACTACTTAGGTGCTTCGGGTTTTCCTCTGTCTAGTCGGGTTTGTTCACTCCTTCGTTAAAAATTAAACCTACCTAAGTATATTAGAAGTTTTTTTCCTATAATCTTTCCCGTTCGTTCACTGTCAAGGCCATTTTCGAGGGGGCTTTTATCTAAACGAGAGCAACAAACCAGGGTCTTCAATCACATAATATAACCCTAAGGGATATCAACCATTAATTCACACATCATGCTGGTTCTAAAGTATGAACCTCCATATCCAGAGAGATATCCGATATCATCCTGCCTATTTGATGGCGTGAATAGAGTGCGAATAGGGGATGATACATTTCTCACTTTTCTCTATATTTTTAATGACGCCGGACAGTAATACTGTCCAATTATAAACAAAACAAGAAATAATTTTTTTGGGTTTTAATACCTATGATATAATAATAATAACAGTTACATTTGTTTAAACCAGAAATTAACAAATTAAACATATTTCCAACTTTTAACATTTCGAAAATCTTGATGTTTATTTTAAAATATTGATTTATCGATTTTTCAAGAAGTGCCAATTTTGTTGGTGTGGTGAAAACTTTCTCATCTTTATTTCATTTGATGGACGATCAAGCACAAAAAGTTCTTTTTAATAAAGGGTGCTGAAGACGACTAGTCTAAATTAACCACGTCGGCAAAGTTTCACCAGTTTTAAAGTCTCGAGCTTATTCCTGATTCAATTAAACTTCTTGTTAAGCTAAAAAGCTTAAAAAATATAGGAAACATTAAATATGGGGCAAAGTGCTTTGGATCAAGCTATAAAATATAGTGTCCTGATGGACCTAATCTATACTTGTGACCTTCTTCAGCTTATATTTAACGAGGGAAGTCATTCCAAATAAAACTTTTTCTTTATTATGAACAATACAGAGCGATATTCGTAATATCGAAATACAAATACATGGTGGTTAGAGAATCAGACAAATTAATAAGCAAAACAATAAAAAATCAGAGGATCAAACAAACCATGAAAATAGTACAAGCAACAATATATTTAGATGACTTGTTGGTACTAACATATAAATGGCATATGCGACTATCCCCAGTTGTTCGTTAGCGTGATGGATCTGGTTGTAGATCAGCTAAATCTGGAGAGCACGTGTCAGATATAATAGCTTCCTTTAAGTTAAGTTTGGACAAAGAATATCCTACAAGCACTTAGTAATTGACCACAGCTGGGAAGCAATTTTGTTTAAGAGCTTTTCATATAGAACCATACAAAGAGTTTGGTCCATATTTTCAACACCACTCGAGTAAATCAGCAGATGCCAAAGAAAGTTCCTTCATATAAAGAGATTTTACCTTTTTATTAGGCAATATTATCTCGTAGCATCTTCACATTTATATGGATTAAATATGCATAGTAAATTACGCTCGAAATACATATAAAGGACATGCATAATCCTTTGTGCGACTAGAGGGTAGCATTTTGTAGGCCTGGCATTTTAACCAAGTTAAGGGGGAATTTTTAAATATGTTAGAGAGCTAAGGACTAAAATAATAAAAACGGGATAAAAACGTTATGAGAAGAGATCATTGCTAAAAACATGATTTTATGATAAAAATAACGAAAACTATATGATCCTGTACCACCTTAAAAGGCTCGCTTTAGAATATTCAATATTCAAGCTTCTCTTAATGGAAAGAAATCTGAAAAATTAAATAAGAGATATAATTTGCTTTCAAGGTCGCGGTGGCACCTTAAAATAGCCTAAGTTTCATTAATTTTTTTATGTTATGTTTTTTTTTATTTTAGGTTACGAACAAACCCAAGCCTTTCTGAATTATGAATAAATTAAGATTTACATAAACTCATGGACAAAATTTAACTCAATTATCATGCAGTTTTTTATTCCGAACCTCTATGAACCCATTTGAATGATTTTTTCTTGCATTGTGTTTCCTTACCAATTTTATAGTTTCTGACGTTTGTGATAAAAAAATGTATTTTTACTTTTTAATTCATTCATTCGTCAATTCGTGATTTAACTAGTTAAAACTATAATAATTGTCTTATAAATTTATTTGTTTATTTACTAGTTAAAACTAGTTCTTACTAAGATAAATCAGTTGAAACTGTCCTATACTGAGAAAAGCTCTACCTCTAGCCTTTTGTGTAACGACCAAACAATTACTTTCTACGCGTTTTAAATGTAGATGGAAAATAATTAATAAGAAAATGCGTTAGGTAAAGATTGTTTCACGAAAAATGGATATAACTTAATGACTGCAGTAAAAGTACCTGGGCCATCCCATTATTTATGACCGTTTGTTATTATTATGTGGAAAGGACCAGATTGTAATAATTATAATTAAATATAGGCACATCAGGTAGGTTAGGTTGCTTAATTTATATTTAAATATCTTTTTGTGGTAAAATTTGTTAGATTTTGAGGAATGGTTCAAGAATTGTCTTTTACCAAACTTTCCTCAGAATAGCGTGATAGTAATGGAAAATTGGAGATTCAGAACTACATTACGGCGAAAGATATATATTTTGAAGAAACTTATAAAAAAAGTCATCTTTTAGAAGTTTTAAAGACATTTTGTATAAAAAAAGTATATGTTTGTGACACATTGGCAGAAGAAATTGGACATACAGTGCTACGGCTCCCATCCTATTATTGCATTTTTAAACCCATAGTGCATATATGGCGCCAGTTAAAATCACTGGTTAGGTCTGAAAATATTTCTCCGACTTTAAGTTCTAGTGTTGTAGAATTAATACGAAAGTGATTTAATGATATTCCCCCAGGTAGTTGGAAAAATTCAGTCCGTCACGTAATAACTGTAGAAAACTTGTATATTAGTCTGGATCGTATAATTAATCCAATTATAATTAATTTTAATGAGGATAGCGATAGCGAAACAGAACTATCTATAGAATGACATTATAAATGTAAATAAATATGACTAGTAATATTTAAACAAAATGTTATTTCATTTGATTATATTAATATAATCATATCATTACTTGTTTTCCTTAGTCCGTCCCTTCATACTTCACTTGTTTTTTGCCAAGCTCTTGTCGACACAATGGGACCAACCCAGAAAATCATTAAGTCGTATCAATTTTTCGTGAAACACTCTTTACAACATATTTTTATTTATTTTTTAATTTTACACAAGAAAATAGAACTTTTGGAAAATAAGAAAGGTTTTCTTACTGTGTATAGCTGTCGGATCTTAACGTCGTCGCATGCAACCCTCGTAACAATATTTGTACAGTCCACTACTAATACTACTAAAGCCATATACGAGCTATCCAGAAAACCGAGTGATGTCCCATACTACTACCGCCATCTACGAGTTATCAAGAAAACCGAGTGATGTCAAATACCACTGCGCCATCTACGGCTACGTCATTATAGGCGCAACCAAGACGAGAACAATAGTTAACTGTTTTATGACGAGAACGAATGGAGCCACGAGACTGACAAGTTGACATTCTTCATATTTTCAGTGTTTTTTAATTTAAATCCTTAAATAAAATGGTTTAAAATCATATAGAGTATCATTTATCGAAATATACAACATTTATCGACCCTACACAATAGTGCTTAAACATAAAGTCCAATCTTCGGTTCTTAATTGTAGAAAATTGACCAATAACAGCCTCGTTATGTTTGGAATACCGTCTATAAATTTTTTTTATATATTTCATTTTTAAACTTTCTAATAAAGTCCCTAGATTTACCCTTTGTGGTCTGCGTTAAATTAATTTCGAGTTTAGGTGTTCCCGCATTCTTCACTTCAATTTTTTGCTCCAAACTCAAAGAGCTGAAGTTATTTCTTAAATAGTCCACCGTCAACTATTCATTTTAACTTAATAAATATATAATATTAAAAGATTAAAACATACACGCTCGAATTTCAAACTAGATACACGAACAGACGACAGCGCGGTGCACACAAAAACTGCGCCTTTTCCATGTTAAATCGCCATAGCCCCGCTATCCCCCGTTGCCACCCGCCACCTATTACTACAGAGAAACTGCACTACTTAAGCGCACGTGCGAGTAAGTCGCGTCATAATCGTCATTTACCTCGACCGAGGCACGATTGCCGGATCTATACAGTTTGGCTTGACGGGATGATAAGATATTAGGGAGGGTCGGACTTTTTTAGTTTGACGGTACGATAAAGTATTAGAGAGGGTCGGACTTTATACGATAAATAATATTCAATGAACATAAATAAATTTTTTTTTCGTTTCGTTTTGGGGATGCACGTGCGCATGTGCTCCTGTGGAAGAACCGCCACTGATTTCTATTCCGTCAGGCAGACTGCAACTGTCGACTTAAAAATAATGATCTTACCGTTTAAAGTAAATAAAAGAAATCTTTGTTAGCGATTCGTCTTAAGCAGAACTTGACTTAAAGAACGTAGATCAATGAAAAGTCGACATCATTTATAGTGTATAAATGGGGGATATCTTAAGGTTTAAGCATCGTCAATAAGCCCGAGCTTGTTTTTCAAAGGAACGCTCAAGACCCTTTGCTGCCAAGGCCATTGTACTTCGCACTTTCTCTCCGTCGACTTACGAAAATAAATGGCCTTAATTATTGCGTATTGATTAATGAGCTTTAAATTACTTTGATGCCTGACATATACCGGCTTAATTATAATTTCAGATATTCATATTCCTGTAGGCATGTGAATTGGAAAGGGCTTGCTGTGACATTAAATGATATTATTATTGACAGCCATATTTTTATTTATTTATTTTATGTTATGTTATTTTACGCCATTTCACAGTTACAAAATAACAAATTAACAAATGGTTATCAAAGATATACAATATGAAGTAAGTAATCATAACAATACAACAAAAAAAAAATTTGATAGGAAGAAATATCAAAGGTATTATACAGGGTGATTAACGACGAGCGTGTATTAGAACTTTATGGAGAACTACTGAATATATGTTCCTGAAACTTTGGGGATTTGGGTTTATCGATATGCTCCCTTTAACTAAAATATTGACATGTTTCTGTCATTTCCGGTTATAGCTGCCAACTCTCGTTTTTAAATACAACATGGTAATTTTTATTACATTTTTCGATTAAGCATTAAATACTAAGCACATTTTATAGAAAATGTTTTTGTCAGACTCTATTACTTTCTGAGATATCTGGACTTTTTGTAATTATTTGGCAAATGCAAATAATCCATATAATTTTTTACCTTAGCGCTTGGACTAAAATTTTTTTCTCACCAAATAGCTAGAAGATCATCAAGTCTCAAAAACATTTCAAATTCGGCATAAAATGTACAGGGTGGTCACAATTCAAGCCTCATTGTGAAAGAATTCAACCATTAAAAACTTTCTTATTTTAAATGGAACACCCTGTATATTTTTATTTAATTTGATGGAAAATTAGTTGTTCTTTATAAATAGTATTTACTGTCCTATACCTATATCAAAGCGTTTTCTCAAAAAATCCAATTTTATTCCGAAAATACTACTTGTTCAAGTGTGCTATGAAAACAATTGTACTTAAGGGCTGTATACTGATGTCTATACGGAGGAAAAGTGATTGATTGCTTGAAAATACAATATTCTAAAGTGTTTCTTAATAATTTATAAATAAAATTCAGTTGATTGTTTTAAATTTAATGGTTTAAATATTATTTTTAAAAAAATAGCAAGGAAACAAGTTTATAAACTTTAAATTCTTTAATTAAAAATGTGTTTGAAAATTATACCTAATATCTTTTGATTATATTTTTAAAATATGTTTGAAATGATTGCCATTTACTTCCAAGCATTTATGTATTCTTTTCATCATGTTATTTCTTGTAGCATTCCTAATTTCTTGTGAGAAATTGAAATGCTGCCTTTACCCTTTCAATTAGATTTTCCTTCATGGTGATGGGACGCGCGTAAACTTTATCTTTAATGGTTCCCCAGATGAAAAAGTCCAGTGGAGTTAAGTCTGGCGAACGAGCTGGCCAGTGGAAGGGACCTTGGTTTGCGATCCACTGGTCATGAAAAAGTCTGTTTAGGGCAGTCCTAACAACTTGAACGTTGTGCGCTGGAGCCCCATTGTTTTGATACCAATCACTTTTCCTCCGTATAGACATCAGTATACAGCCCCTAAGTACAATTGTTTTCATAGCACACTTGAACAAATAGTATTTTCGGAATAAAATTGGATTTTTTGAGAAAACGCTTTGATATAGGTATAGGACAGTAAATACTATTTATAAAGAACAACTAATTTGCCATCAAATTAAATAAAAATATACAGGGTGTTCCATTTAAAATAAGAAAGTTTTTAATGGTTGAAGTTTTTCACAATGAAGCTTGAATTGTGACCACCCTGTACATTTTATGCCGAATTTGAAATGTTTTTGAGACTTGATGATCTTCTAGCTATTCGGTGAGAAAAAATTTTTAGTCCAAGCGCTAAGGTAAAAAAATTATATGGATTATTTCATCGCCATGCATTTGCCAAATAATTACAAAAAGTCCAGATATCTCAAAAACTAAGTCTGACAAAAACATTTTCTATAAAATGTGCTTAGTATTTAATGCTTAATCGAAAAATGTAATAAAAATTACCATGTTGTATTTAAAAAACGAAAGTTGGCAGCTACTTCCGGTATAACCGGAAATGACAGAAACATGTCAATATTTTCGTTAAAGAGAGCATATCGATAAACCCAAAACCCCAAAGTTTCAGGAGTTCTCCATAAAGTTCTAATGCACGCTCGTCGTGAATCGCCCTGTATTAATATACACGGTGTTGAAAAAAGGTCTGTACCCCGGAATAACTCCGGCGCAACGAATTGTAGCGGCAAATGTCTGGGGAAAAAGTTGTTTGGTTTTGAAGGAGGAAGAGTTTGCAATTTAAACCACCCCCCCCCACCCCCTAATTGCAAACTATTCCTCCTTCAAAACCAAACAACTTTTTCCCTAGATATTTTCCGTTGCAATGCGATGCACGGGAGTTATTCCAGGCTTCAGAACTTTTTTCAACACCCTATATAGTATGTACATATTGAGCAGAGTAATTAGATGCCTAAAGAAAACACTAATTTAATCTTATACTGGATAAGCTACAGCTGAAAATGTCAAAATTATGTCGGTGCAGATTGTAAGTATTGTACAATCGATAAACGGGGGAGTATTTACAGATATTGGTACGCTCTGTTGGTATATGAAAATTCAGGGAATGACGTGTTCTAGGAACGAGAAATTGCAGGTGTCTCAATATATCACTGCATTCCACTCTATTATGCAAGATTTTATGCAAATATTTAAGTTGAGCAATGGTGCGTCGATCCTCTAAGTAGCAAAACGAATAAGCGCAATTGAACAACATCTGACATGCCTATCTCAAGATACTGACCATCAATTATAGAACTCAGGAACTTTAGGAAACGTCGTTGGACCTTTTCGATGCGATTTAGGTGCATCTGATAATACGCAGACCATATACAACCGAGGCGTACTCCAATTTTGATCTTACAAATGCAAAAAAAAGTATTTTTTGTGTTACAATTTAAAAATCACGAGAATTTCTTATTATAAAACCTAGGGACCTAGAACAAGCTGCAATAAGCTTATTGATGTGAGGAACAAAAGATAGTTTACTGTCAAATAACACACCCAAATCGCGAAAGGTCTCAGCTCTGTTCAGTGTTACGTTGTTAATTTTGTAATCGTACACAAAAGGGTATGTCGCTTTAAAGCAAAGGTCATTACGTTAAATTCACTTATATTTAACGGTAGTTTATTTTGAACACACCAGCTATATAGCATGTCAATAAGCACTTGAAGCCTTTCACAATCCACAAGGTTACGGATGCGAGCATAGATTTTCTTATCATCAGCATAAAGCAAACTATTAATGTCCAGAGAATTAACTATGTCATTAATGAATATAACAAACAGTAAAGGACCCAAAATCGACCCCTGAGGTACTCCTGATGTAGCATTATATCTGCTCAGCAGATAACTGACCACCTCCACAACTTGTTGTCGTTTATGTAAGTAAAAATTAAAAAATGTTATAAAACCATCTGAAATTCTAAACAAACTTTTGGAAAATGTCACCTTTTAACTTTCTCTTACCGCTCACGGGAAGAAAGTTTACTTTCTTCCCAAGGGCGTGAGGGATAAACGAACAAACCTGATCAAACCCGTTGCATACATTACCGCTTCGACAAGCAATTACATTTATATCAAATAAAATTTCGTCTTCGCTGTCGGAGAACTTTGTATATGATAGGTACCATAAAAATCCGATTTCAGTTAAAATCCGATTTAGGGAAAGCTAGTTTTAACTATCCTTCCTAGTCAATTATAAATTTAACTAGTTAAAATTTGAATTGACAAACATTTTCAGTTAATTCTAGTTTCGACTAAGTACATTTTAGTTAATTCTACAGGGTGTTCCTAAAGGCCTTATTACACTCGGGAATTTTTATGGCGCCAGCAATGGCAATTATAATTCAAGGATTCAGGCGCAGTACACCGTTCTCCGTACTACAGTCAGAAATTCTACTCTTCTGACAATTAAAATGACACGGATTCATGCGCAGTACACTGTTCCCGATCAGCTGTTTCTCATTACCAGAAATGGGGCAGGCGCCATTTTAATTGCCCTTGCCGGCGCAATTGGGTAGACATGGATTATTCTGTTATTTTTAACTGTTTATTATTTGGCCGAACCAGGTATGAACGGGTAATGGCCATTTAAACCCACTGGTACTTAAATTAGCAGTTTACATTCTTTATTAAACTTATGGACTGCTAATTCAGCAACTTTTTGCACCTCCTATTTGTAAATAGTATAGTAGCTACTTTAACTGGTAATCAAAACGAACAGGTTTGCACATCTGGGGATATTTTAGGGATTTCGACAGTACCCACTGCTGTTCTGACCGTTGACAATGCTCCAGCTGATCGAAAACGGTTTACTGCGCATGAATACGTGCCATTATAATTGCCGGCGCAAGAGAAAAAATTGCCTAGTCTAATACGGCCTTTAATGACGTGCTAATATTTCAGGGCGTGATTCCTTATGTCATTTTATAAGTCCGCAACGACTTAAATTTTTTGCTACAGGGTGTTGAATTTTTATTTTTTAAATGGTTATTTTTTAATATCTCCGAAAGTACTTTAGATATTATTTTCAATTTTGGTATGTGTTAATAGGATATAGAGCCCCAAATTTTAGTTAGAAAAATTATTCAATTGTTCCTCCAGTGGCGTCCCTGCAACAATGTCCTTTAATATTTTATACAAAAAAGATGGTATGCCACTGACATTTTTCCATGTGGATATTTTTTCTAATTAGCCTGGTCAATTCTACATGAAAACGGCCTTTTGAATTTTTCTCGTCAGACGCACCGTTCTTGATTAAAACCACTAAATTCATATTGAAACTCATTAATATTAACATTGATAAAATAATTAGATAATGAAAAATTTTGTTTCATAAAAATTGTTGGAAATGGCTACCTTCACTTAAAAGGCATGCTTCGGCCCGTCTTCGCATCGAAGTGCCCACTCCAACAATTTTTATAAAACAAAAAATATCATTAATTATTTTATCAATGTTAATAATAATGAGTTTGAATATGAATTAAGTGGTATTAATCAAGATCGATGCCCCTGGCGAAAAAAATCCAAGACCCTGTTTTCATGTAGAATTGACCAGCCTAATCAAAAAAAATATCCACATGGAATAATGTCAGTGGCGTACCATCTTTTTGGAGAAAATATCAAAGGACATGTTTGCACGGACGCCACTGGTGGAACAATTGAATAACTTTTCTAACTGAAATGTGTGGTTCTATATCCTATTAACACATGCCAAAATTGAAAATAATATCTAAAGTACTTTCGAAGATATTAAAAAATAACCATTTAAACAATAAAAATTCAACACCCTGTGGAAAAAAATTTAAGCCGTTACGGACATAAGTTCATATAAACTTTTCTTTATAAAATGACCTAAGGAATCACACCTTGAAATATTAGCACGTCATTAAGGAACACCTGTTTAATTAACTAGTTAAATTTAGAATTACCAAACATAACGCGTAATTTTAGTTGTGACTAAACTTTTTTTTTTTTAAATTAGTTTTCATTAGCCCAGTGATATTGAATCTCTCCTACACTGAGAGAAGATTTTTAAATTTTAACTACCACAGCAACGAAAAATACATACGTAAGGGACAATAATAAAATATCTGTGACAGTAGAATTTATTTTGCTGAGTATATTATCATTGCTGTAGTAGTAAAGTCTCTTTATGAATATTATCCTGCATTTACAGCAAAGGAAAATTCTTATGGTTGCAAAGTCACCTCTCTAAGTGGGGTGGAGTGTGGTGTTCCTCAGGGCACAGTGCTTTGCCCGATTTCTATATATATATTAATAGTCTCGCGAAAGCAATACCCAGCGTTAAAACTGTTTGTTTTGCTGACGATACAGTTCTGCTTGTTAAGGGATCATCGTGGAATGATGTTTTTTGAGGGCTGAAAGAGCGGCTACCTATGTTAAAATTTGGATGGATTATAACTTAACGCTTAAGGTTAATAAAACAAGTTTTGGTGTTTTGCAATGAATAGAATTGGTCTGCCAAGTAAAAATGCAATTAAGGTCCATTCTATTGATTGTAATTATTCTCAGGATTGTGCATGTACTGGCAGGGTCAAGTCGACTGATAATACAAAGTATTTGGGTGTGTATTTCGATCGGTTTTTAAAATGGAATTTTCATTCAGAATACGTTAAAATTAAATTGAGAAAATTAGTTTACAAGTTCTATGAACTGCGTAATATTCTAAGCAGAGAGGTTCTGCTTAATGTCTATAAATCATTAGCAGAATCTTGTCTTAATTATGGAGTGATTTGTTGGGGATCGGCTAACAAAGGTATTTTGAGTAATGTCAGTAGTGCTCAAAAGTATATTTTAAAGATAGTATTCTTTAAGCCAAGACGCTTTTCTTCAAAACTCTTATTTCAGCAGTCTGGTGTCTACGATTACTGAACTGTACATAAAAAATATGCTTAGATTTTCTCTTACCAAAAATATTTTTCACAATTACATAGTTCACGACATAATGACGAGAGCAAATGTCAATCGTAATTTTACTTTGCGTAACATGCACCTTAACGTCACACAAAGATCAGTTTCTTATGTGGCTCCCAAAATTTTAAACATATTACCAGAGCATTTCAAAAGAGAAAAATTGCAATGTATAAAAAAAGACTTAAACAAATGGATACGAAATCATACCCTGTTAATTAATGGGATAGTTAATTTTTTTTAAATTAGTCTGTATATTGAGAATTTTACGTGATTGAATAATATTACTGAACATGGTCTTATTGATAAGTATATTGTGTATTTAATCTATGGTAGTGTGCACACACAGACTTTAGTCCATGTGTCCATTTATTTGAATTTATATAACTTCATAACATTCTTTATAAATGAAGGCATAAATAAATATATAAATTAATCAATATTTTAAACATTTAAAAATAAATTTATCCCAAATTAATCAATAAAAACGAAAATTTTATGAACGAAGTTTCAATTAATTGGTAAATACAACCCATACAAATCATAGGTTAGTTGTAGTTCTATCAGTTCATTACCATTCATATCAAATATCGATTTTTTGCCTAGAGCTCTGCTCAGTGATTTACCTTAGTAAAACCTAGTTTTATCTAGTAAAACCCATCATAAATTAAACGAGTATGAAATTGTTACTTTTGACTAAAATTATAAGACATGACTAGTTAAATCTAAACCTGATTAAGGAGGATAGTAGAAACTAGTTTTTCCTATGAAGATCGTATTTTAACTGAAATCGGATTTTTGTAACATATTACAGGATTTGAATAGTTTGGAAAGACCAATTCGAAAGAAATCACCAATTTCTGATAAGATGATAATATAAAATTCAGTTATAATTAAACGATAGACGAGTTGGCGATATATTATTAATACTATTAAGTACAGTATGGTCCTTAGTAACCAGTAAACTAGCAAATTCTTATAAGTGTAAAATAATAAATATATATGCTTTGCTATAATAAGCGATAAAATTCATCATAATTTATGATTTATCCATTGAAAGTCTTGTTAATCCACTGCTGAATTTATAACAAAACCCGCTTTATAAAAAAATATAGGTAATGTTCCGTTGGAGTTATTCATTAAAATAAATCATTTCTGAGCATTCAATTCGAAAGATGCAAATGAAAATAAAAGAAATTTGAGAGGAAATAACAAACTTTGCACAATTGCATGTAATAATTTCCGATTTATTGCTTAACCTATTATAGTTCATGTCTGTAGGTACATATCAAACAGGTAATAGCATAATTTATTATACTAATTATTTCTTTACAAATACTGTACATTAAATTGGTAATGATAAATGATTATTCTTAAATTTAATGACCGACATTTGCATGCAATATTTTGATTAATTATTCCAGTCTTTAGAGATTTGTAGTTGGTTCATTATCAATAGGAGGGAAATCAGTGTTGCAAAATTTAGTAATTATGCTTTTCATGAATTAAAGATTCGGAAAAATAGGAATAGGCAGTAATGTACAGGGTGTACCATTTTCGACAGTTTTATAGGGTATCTAGTAATGTAGGTATCATGTCCTCTTTTTGGGTCAAACTTAAAATGGTAAAATCAAAATTTCTAAATTACTTTATATTTTCTTAGTTAAAAGAGATGTTTAATACAGAAGTTTATTTATAATGATTGTTGAATAATCTGCCGTTTTCAGAATAAGTATACGGGATCAGGTAAGAAAGTTATCGGACCTAACCTCAATATTTTAATTGGAACACCCTGTATATTTTAATCTAAAAAGATAGCATTTTAAACTTTCTTTTCAAATTTATAACACACCATCGATGATAGATATCACCAAATTTTTCAAAATGTTGATATGTATTTTTCACAAATGAATATGTAAAAAATGAAATTTACGTTAAATGTTAATAACAACTAGAATGTCAACATAGTTGTCTCTAGATATTAGTTTTTGTTCCATGGCCTACTTTGGTTTAAAGTAATAAAGTTTAATAAATCGCCTAGGAAACTAATATCATCATTCACACTAAAATTGACGTATCTTTCTGATTTGTAATATTATTTACTGGAAGCGATGTTAAGGGTGGAAAGAATTCAAATTGACGCCATACAACTCTAGCGTAAACTTTTTTGGTGGTTTATTTTTATGATTCAAATCAAGCACTCTGGGAGTGGTGCGTGTACGCATAAAGCGATTCACGTTTGTTTTGAATCGCTGGAGGTTATATTCATTGTGAAAAACGACCTCGGGACGGTGGTTCCATAAGGATGAAGTCCTCCAGATGAAAGAATTCTTAAATAATAAAGTTCGAGGAATACTAATCTGAACCATATATGGATGGGCGGCAGTGGTTCGTCGCGTATTTCTATGATTCGTCGCTCTGGGCGGAATTAAGAGGGAAGGTCAGCCGAGTATTTTCCATAAACATATCTGTAAAAGAGACTCAAATCACCAACCTGTCTTCGATGTTCCAGGCTGTCGAGGCTCTTTGTCAGCTCGTGGTCTTCTATCAGACGAATGGAATCCTGTAGCTGATGGGTATGTTTGGGGCAGAGCTCCAGATATGAGAGCAGTACTCTAGTGATGGTCGAATCTGGGCTTTATATAGTGTTAAAAGGTGTGAAAAACTTTTTGGTGAGGAAGAGTACAACAAGTTTCTATGAAGCTACCTTGGCGATTGCCACACAACGTGGTTATGCCAAGACATATTTCCTCACAGTTGAAGCCAGTGGAATTGCGTGTCCTGCCATGACTATATCCGGTTCTGTAATGTTAACCTTTTTAGTGAAAACTGCTGTCTGGGTTTGTTCATGCTGTCTGCGAATATGTACGTCGGCAGTCGATGCTACGACGAATTACCCTAATAATCACTAAAAAAGAACTAGCACGGCTATAATATATTCTTTAAATAACTAGCTATTAGCAATGGTTGCAGAAATTGTTTATTGAGGAAAGTGGTTTTATTATTTGCAGATTATGAAAAGGCAATTACAATACAATCCCGGTTTTATGAAATGAGGTTGATATGAAACAAGCGGTGAGCGCATCTGGAATTCAACTAACAATATTCCAGTAAGTGTCCCATTCGGAAAGACTAGAAGTTCTGGAGGAAGCGTTAACTTATACAGGGTGTTTCCTAACTTCTCTGAAAAAATGAAGGAGGTGAATCCTCACCTTATTTTAAGACGAAAATGTGGTATAAGAGTTTTTCGCATGTCGCTTCGTTTTCGAATTATAGGGTGTTAAAAAATTATTTTAGTATTAATTTTATTAATCAATGCCAATGATTTGATAATGAAAATGATTTAGTGACCCATGTACACGACGCACGTGCTCGCTCGTCGATATCAGTAAAAGTATTGTAAACTACAGCTAACCCATTTAGAAAACTCTTGGAAAATGGAGCTGTGATTGTGTGAAATGTTATTGAAAATCAATAATGGGTGGAAGAAGAACTACATGTTTATTGACTGAATGGCAACAAGTCTGGTTATATCAGTTGGTTAAATATTAAAACATAACCATACGTGCCAACGAAAAGATAAATCCTTATTTAAATGATCCACTCTTTTACATACTATACATGAATGCACCATGATCGTTTATAATAAAGACGATTTTCACCGATAATTACAAAAAAGCACAAATCAACCAAAATATATAACCAATCCGTTAGAATAGATTTTTACGAGATTATAATTCAGTCTCCTTTTTGGTGCGAAAAGGTTCTGAATAGTAGTGCAGTAGTAAAATAAAAATAGATGTTGCCAGCAGTGCCCTCTTATCCATAAGGCTGAGTAGGCTGAAGCCTATACCACGTTGCCAGTGAGTAATTTTTATCGTAAGGGCAGCAGATGCTCTTTTCTGTGGGTAGCTGGCGGTAGAGCGCCATTCTCCCTTCTATCCCAGGAACGTTTGGATCTGCTTTTTCAGGGAGGGAGAATTTTAGGGTCACTGTGTTTCTTCCCATGATCGATCACTTATTAACAGCACTTCAGAAGAGGCTGGCGGCATATGATGCAGTTTCTGGAAATTTCGGATTCCTTTCACAAATGTCCACAGTAAACTGTGATCAACTGAAGGTTGCGGCAGAGAGGCTGGTGAAAACCTACCCAGAATACCTCAATACCAGCTTCACCGAGGAAGTTGTTCATTTCCAAGAATACGTGAATGAACCTCAATCTGAAAGTCAAAATAAGGGGACCTCTATTGCATTGAGAATGTTTCAAACAATTGTTAACAATGAAATGCAGGATACTTTTCCAAACATGTACATCTGCTTACGGATTTACTTGTCACTTCTAGTCACCAACTGTTCTGGAGAGAGATCTTTTTCTGTCCTGAAACGTATTAAAAGTTACCTGCGATCCAGTCTAAAAGATGAAAAAGCTCAATCATTTGGCATTAATGAATGTAGAATCGTTGGTGCTCCGGAAAGTAAATTTTAACACTATTTTGGATCAGTTTGTTGACAGATTAATGAGAAAAATGTTTAAATAGATACATATGTAATTATGTACATCTACATATGTTTAACTTCATAATAGATTACCGTTTTTTTTGTATTCGCTTCCAACACAGAAATGAAAGGTTGTCTGATAAGCTGATATTTTTTTCTTCGTTACTTCATTAATTACTTCATTTGTAATATTATTTTAATTAATTGTACGAAAGGAGAGCTTTTAAATTGGGGAGGGGGGGGGGTGGTTCGAGTTTATTCGGGTTTATTCGGGTTTATTCGAACAAACCCGCCTAAAGAAGCTCGAAGCCTATGGGCCTTGATATGGGTTAAGAGGGCTCTGGTTGCCAGAGTGCAGTTTCGTAGATGTAGTTCAAGATTTATTTGATACTATTAAGTCTAATAATATTTTTTTAAAGAATCTCTCATCGCATTTTCACAGTTTACAGTAAAATTATTGGGAAATAAATGTATTTTAAGAGCAATTCCGGATTAATCTTAAACCAGTTATAGTTGCCAAATTAACAAATTTTTAATTGGGATTTTGCAAGATACCTTTGCGATAAATATGTCAATCTGGCTATGCTGCAATAATGACCAGAAAAGTTGGGAAAGATTGTTTGCAGTCGTTGCGTAGACTAGAAATTTAGATTTTTCTATCTGTAGTTTGTAATATCTTTGATGTATCCTCCTCATTCTTTGTCACGTTGATAATGTAACACTGTGAATGATGCTCTAAGCCAGTATAAAATACTTTTTCGATATACTAACATACTAAACTAAAATTAGATTTACACAATAGTAAACTTAGGCTAAGTACTTTTATACTTCTTTTATACAGGGCGAGTAGGAAGGAACGGACCAAATTCCAGGAGCGTATTGTAACGTGAAAATAATTTTGAAAACTCATACTTATGTCATTATTCGATTTTTATTTGTTTTTAAGTTATAGCATAATTAAAAACTCTTATCTACCGTTCTTGTAGGTTGAAATTGTGATTTGTTGTGGAGTTAATACGTCTTAAATAGAATCATGAATGAACCAACAAACGAAAATAATAATGAAATTAATAATAAATTATAAGAACTACAATGGATGTTCCTGTAAACATCAGGATGCAACTGTTTTATCAGCATGATGAAGCTTCTGCATATTTTGCTCATCAGGTCAAGCATTAATTGGACGAAACGTTTCCAGGGCTTTGGTTTGATCGCTGTGGATCTATTAATTGGCCTCCAAGATCTTCTGACAAACCTCATATTACTTAGTATTGTGATCGCTTGAGCGAAAAACCGCTTGAGTACTCGAATCATGACATAACCGACATCGCTCGATTATTAAAAAACTGCTGCATTGACACCGACCGAAATGTGCTGCTTGGTAGTGTGATCGCTGGAGCAATTTTTCGCTCGATAGGAAATACTACTCTAGTTGTAAATTCAAGCGAAAAATCGAAAATCGTTGCCTTCCACTCCCAAAAATGTGCCGATTGGCGACGTTCGAGTTTGACGCTCATTAGGCATCTCGAACGCTCATGGAATAAGTCTTTGTTAAAGGCACATAAACGAGAAGATGCATACAAAAAGTATGCCAAATCTCTTAGTGGATTCATGGCGACATGGGTTTTGTTTTGATTGGGACTGGCTAGCCAGCGGCGATTGTAAATTTTTTAAAAATTAAAAGATATAATGTTTTTAAAAATCACAATCAACTGTTCTTCCTTAATAAAAACTCTAGACTAAACCTCTAAAACAGAAACAATCCCTGGTGTTTTATCGACACATTCTTATTAGTTATTAAAGTATCAAGTGATTAATCGCTAGAGCAATTCACTCGATTATTAAAATCGCTCAAACACTAATATTACTAGAGTTGTTTATAGAGCTTGTTCAGAAATGAAGTTATCAAAACACTAATTCGACGTATAGAAATACTGCGGCCGATATTGAAGGATGACATGAAGCAATGAAGCATGAAGCAAACAAAGACCTGGAATAAATTTTGGCTTGGGGTGATAGTAACCAAGTCGAATTTAATGCTAAGAAAACTCAGGCAGCAGTTTTTCTAAGAAGGTTAACATTACAGAACCGGATATAGCCATGGTCCACTGGCTTCATCTATTAATTTGCTGGGCGTCAATCTGGGAGGAAATATGTCTTGGGATAACCACCTGTAGCCATCGCCAAGGTAGCTTCGCAGAAACTTGTTGTACTCTTCCGGACCAAAAAGTTGTATACACCTCAACAACTTTTGACACTATACAAGGCCCAGATTCGACCATCACTAGAGTAGTGCTATCATGTCTGGAGCTCTGCACCCAAACATACTCTTCGGCTACTCGATTCCATCGAAAGGAGAGGCATTCGTCTGAACCACGAGCTGATAGAGCCTCAACAGCCTGGAACATCGAAGACAGGTTGGTGATTTGATTCTCTTTTACAGATATTTCCATGGAAAATGCTCGGCTGACCTTGCCCTCAAAACTCCTCCCAGAGCGGTGAATAGCAGAAATACACGACGAACCTTCAAGCTTAGTACTCCTCGGACTTGATTATACGAGTATAACCTCCAACGGTTCAAAACCAACGTGAATCGCTTTATGCGCACACGCACCACTCGCAGAGTGGCTTAAAGGAATTTCCTATAGTGCGGTGTTTGATCATAAAAAAAATCAGGAGAGTAACAGGCGCCCTCCCTAGGGAATACAGAAGTTGCTAAGAGGTAAATGGCCATATTTTTGAATTTTTGTTAAAAGAGCGCTACCTATGATTAAAAAAATGTTAATGCATTCCTATGCATTGAAAATTAATGAAAATAAGATAAGAATATATGAGTTTTTACATTATTTTTATTTGTTCAATACACTCCTGGACACTGCACTACCATAAAATATTCAACACAGCTTGAATGTATTATAACAGCCAGCAGTTATTCTAATGGCTTGCGTAAATATCGACCTGAAAACCCGCTGGGAAAAAAGTCTGATAAGGTAGGAAACGTGAAAAAAGATGAAAAGTGAAACTGCGGACAATACTCCTTTCAAATGTTATCGATAAAGGAGAAATAATGCCTTTATTTAAAATGTTAGGACGAAGTCTTTACGCAGAAAGAAGATCATTCACATTAACTCGTATGTTCGGAGCTAACACAACTGCATGTTTCTTTATTTTATAAAGTAAATTCAGCGAACCATTATTTTAAGATTACCTATTATTTCATTACATTGAGCTGCGTGCGGTAAAATTTAAGGGTAAGGAAGCAATTTTAATTGCCACCATGCCGTATGTTCACCAACCCAGTGGCGGCGATAAGGATTCGAGGGCCGCCCCGCCAGAATTTTCCAAGTACGATTTTTTTTGGAAATTAGCATGGGATCCTTGCTCGAAGCTGGGTCCTCCCCGTCTGCGGGCACCTTATCACCGCCAGTGCCTCAACTATATATTAAATATACTTTATATTACGTAAACGTCAATAATTAAATAAAGAATATATTGAAATTGAATAAAGCATTACAATAGTATATAATTAACCAAGGTTTAGAAGAAGTACGCTATTGTTGCCCGACCGTCTAGTATAAATCATGAGGCGCGAAGCGTCGTAGGCACGTAGAACTCATGATACAATAACTAGAGGTGTTAGAAAAAACCGATGATTTTAATAATCGAGTACTTGATACGCGAGCGATTTCAATAATCGAGTGAATCGCTCGAGTGAATCGCTTGAAATTCCAATTCACCAAGCGATGACGTCACCGACTGCTCGACCGGCAGCTTAGCCGTTTCCATGTGATCAGGTAGGTTATTTAGCACACACGTAACTACGGGTTGGCACAGGCGTCAAGCGAAGCTCGGGTATCGAGTGAAAGATAATAAGATAATAGATAACTCGAGCGGTTTTTTTAATAATCGAGCGATGTGGGGTATTTCAATAATCGAGTGATCAAGCGGTTTTTCGCTCGAGCGATCACAACACTAGGTAAGATATCTAACCGTCTCAAGTTCGTATGCCGCGTGGAGTGACGTCAAAGGGCACTCCCTCCCCCGACCCCGAACAAACCCGATTTTTAAATTTCTTATGGGGATTTATATTTTACGTTTTCAATTCTATTTTAAAGGTATTAAAAGGTTTGATGCATGTAATGGTATATGAAATGAAAGAACAACATATGACAAGTATTTACGTAGGTATATTAATTTCATAGAAATATAACATGCATTACAGCTGAAATTCCACTAAAATAAGGAAATATTCTGACAAACTTTTAAAACAACCGCCGCGCCATCGGAACTGATCGACGACAGCCGAAGCTCGGCGAACCCTGCTAGTTGCCACCAGCGTTCTCAGTCTTTTACAATTGTAAGATATCCGTTACTATTTTAACAATTTTTGAGATGTTTGTTCTTGTTGTGGGGCTATCCATATGAAATTTATATTCAATCTGGAGGTGCCCCCCATATCATAGGAAAGTAATGACCTTTCTCTCGTACTCTTCTTACTCTGGCACCGTTTTTTACTATTCTATTAGGTTTCGAACCGTCAACCTATTATTTTTTATCAAAGATTTCTGGCAACACTGGTCGCTACGTAGTAAGTGTCATTTGCCATAGTTTTCCATGGAAATTTTGAAAATTTTCCAGAATTTTTTCTTATTTAGTGTGTGTCCTAATTATAAAAACAAAAAATTAGAGATACGGTTTTATTTATTTTATTAATATTTACTTCTTAAGTATTTTCCACTGAAGCTGATGAGGGTACATGCCTTCGAAACATGTATGGAAATTAAGATATTGTTTATTTAACTACTGAAGCAGACTATGAGTTTAACTCATCATAAAACCTTTCAATAACTTTAAAAGAGAGTTAAGAACGCTGACAGCAGTATAAATCTACATGGGAAATTTAAAATCACTCGCCCGGTGACGTAACAAGCCACGCAACCATCGGCGTGGAATCATACCTCTTAGATCTTTATACCATGGGCGCGAAGGGTAGTAGCAGCCCGGTGAGATCGCTTATGGCGGGTATCGAAGCATATAAGTAGGCCGTGCAAGAAGTGACGGCACAGGCCCAGATCGCCAGGCAGGTTACTCCATACGTTTATCCTTTTGTGTCAATCGTCCTGTGTCATATATCAGCTATATCTAAAAGTCAAGAACGTGAATGTATTTGTTCTGGTTTGTTCGCTTTGATCCAGGTCATAGTTGTCTCCCTTTAACGAATCGGAGAAGGTTGATGCAGACAGAGACAGACATAGAATGCGAGCAGCACACGGTCTTAAATTATTTCACAACCGAACATCCTTCGTCTGGAATGGAATAAAATCAAGCAACATCTGATTTATAATGTGATTGAAAATGGCGGAGGAAGCGTCATTAAATTCTAAAATAATTTTTAGTTTCCTATTCTTTTCAGGAAAACGGACCTTTTCGTTTTGTTGCAGGTAAGTAATTTATTATTGAAATATTTTTTTAGTAATTTTTATTCGTTATTGTTATTTTATATTATAAAATTGTCCCATTATGTCCCAAACTTATCGCGCAAACTAACAACAAACACATTTTAAAAAATTTTACTTAAATTTTACAATCTACAAGTCAAAAGCTATAACATAATATTTACAGCTTAGTTATATTAACCCGTAGTAAGAATTTTATTATAAATTACTATTGTAAGATAAATTTTTTTTGATTGTTGATTATTATGAGCAATAAAAATTATTTTATCACACTGTAAGGTCGGAGGGGCCTATTGTACAATTAGTTTTATATGTCCACTGGCGGCGCTAAGAGGCCCGCCATATGGGGAGGTCCCAGCTTCGAAAGGGGCCCCCACGTTGCTTTGCTAATTTCCAATAAAAAACATATATGAAAAATTTTGACGGGTAGCCTAGAATTCTTATTGCCCCAATATATCATCATATTGTCACCTTCCTCATGAAGAGGACCAACTAACATTTGAAAAGTTTTACAGGAGGGTTTGTTCGATTCAATATTATTATAATAATTGTTTCTTTTCATAGTTTAATTGCGAATCCCATAATGACTGAACATCAAAGAGGACTTCGATCACTAATGTTGCCAGGAGTATGCTACGAAACAAACAAAATGGAAGCCCATAATCATAATGATGGTGCATATTTACTTGATTAGTAGGTGTATCTGTACATATAGCATTGTATTTACTTTGATTTGTTTGCTGTTGAAGATGGTAAAATATTTTATGTAAATTATGATTTAATTCGTATTTTTTAATAAAAACTAATTACAACCTTCAATCTCTGAATTCTTCATTTCTAGTTTAGTTACTAGTTCAATAATAATATAAAAGTATGTAAGGACAATTTTTAAGCGATATTTACAACTGAAAACCTATGTCAGAATCCTAATATTTGATTTTCACTACTTAGTAAATCGAATGTAAGGGTTGTGAATGTTTTTTTTTTGCTTAAATGTCACTTTAAAATATTGACAGTGATAAAAATTTGGACGAAACTTACATTTAAAAAGCAGGTGCGCTCTGTCAGCTGATGCCAGCCAGGCATAATGGATGCCGCCGTATCATGCCTGCTTCGATTTTTTAACAAGGCACGTAGAACTAGCAGTTACCACATCGTATTCGTTCACGTACACGCTCACTTTCGAAAATTTAATTAAATTTTAGTTTAATTACATTTAAATTAAAATTATTTAAGTAGGGACAGTTTGAATGATGTAGGTATGGATATGATGGCTCCCGTCATTATTAATAAAACAGGAATCGAAACAGTTAAATTTGTCCTTAAAATGCAGATTTTTTGAAAATATGCTAATCGATTCTCTATACGCTAATTTCTCTTCTCCGCTTCTAAAAAAATATTTTCAGTTCGGGTTTGTTCGCTTAAAAGTAAATTTATTACCTATTTAACAGAATTTCTCTGAATAAACTGATTTAATTTCGAAATTGATTTTTAGCATCGTTTCTGCAGGTCTATAGTTGGAAAAACGCTTCGCGAATATGAGAATGAAGCACAGCTGTTCGTACATGAATTGCAGGATCCCCTCGGACGCCCTTAAATATTATACAGGGTGTAATAATAACAAAAAAGTTTATTAAAGTATGACATTTTTTTTTAATGATCACTAGGAACCCATTAACTTTTTGAGAATTGTCATCCCTTCGCCAACATATGAGATGAAATGAATGCCCTTAAATAAGAGACTCAAGAAGCGACCAGATTCTCATTATTCCCTTCAAAATCCGCAAACCCTAGAAACATCTATGTTGGAATTCTGGTTGTTATTAACATTTAACGTCAATATCATTTTTGCATATTCATTTTTTGTGAAAATGACTTATCAACATTTTGAAATATTTGATATAATATCAGTTTATATTGAAAGTGGAAAAAACGAAGAAATGGCGCAAAAGGTATATTTTGTTCGCTATCCGGAAAGACGGTAACCATTTAAGGATATATTCCGGACATTTGCGATGATTCCCGTTATTTTTTACTTAATCTGACTATTTTATTTCGTTTCAAAGTAATAAAGTTTAAATAAATCGCCTAAGAATTTAATATAATACCTTTGTATATTAAAATATATAGGGTGTTCTATTTAAAAAAATGAGGTTAGGTCTGATAACTTTTTTACCTGACCCCGTATACTTATTATGAAAACGACAGGTTATTCCGCAATAAATATAAAGAAACTGTATCTCTTTCAACTAAAAAAATATAGGGTTATTTTGAAATTGTCAATTTTATGATTTTCCCCCGTATCACTTAAGAGAGCGAAAATTTTCAAATTTTATTTTGCCATTTAAAGTTTGACCCTAAAAGAGCATATGATACCTACATAACTTTTTTGATAGCACTAACAATTACGAAGATACCCTATAAAAGTGACGAAAATGGGACACTGGCCTGTACTTCATTGCAGGCTAAGTATAGTTGTTTTCCTAAAATCGCAGATAAAAAAGTTATCCATATGTATTTTAACACACGCTGTATAAATAAATCCTAAAGTTTCAAGAAATTATTAAGCACTAAAATAAAAGTCATTAATAAAGTTTCGTATGTTAAAATGTTCCAGTGGTAATAACGAATTAAACCAAATTTAATTATGGTTTCGGTCACCCGCTTTAACTTTCTTATTGAAACTAATATCTAAGAATTGATCGTACCTCCCACGTAACTATTTGAATAAACCGGAGGAACCAAGTAAAAAATTGGCATGGAACATATAAGCCCGTAAAGATCACGATATACCTACAAGCTATATATGTATACAGGGTGTCAAATTCAAAACTTCACCACCCTTAATATCTCGCTTTCAGTAAATATTATTAAAAATCGAAAAGGAACACAATTTTATTAAAATTTTCGCACTAACATTCTTCAGCCAATCAGCTTGCTTTTTGTTCCGTTACCACGGTAACTAAGAAAATTTCCGGAAATTTTTCTCCTCCTCGAGACAGCAGGAAGTGATTACAGTGGAAATTTTTTGACGTTTGTGTATAGAATGACAATTTGCTTGACCGAACCTGATATTTTAATTATTTCATATTTCTCATTATCCTAAATTTGCATATAAATTAGAAACAAATAAAAACAGCAAATTATTGTTATTTATTATAGTTTACATTGTTTACAAGTAAATAATTATTTTCGATTATCACGTCTAAATGTTCTTGAAATTCTTTTTTCCACTTCTTCTTTTTTTAATGAGTAATAAGGTAGCACACAGTCATCTAAATTTATAAATTTTATATGTTTGATGAACTAACTGTAGTACTTCGAAACAATTTTGCTTCGCTGCCGTCCACGAAGAAGTCTGTATTTGGTAGAAAGCAATAGGAGACGATATTAAATTTTAATTATATTAAACAAATTAGACGAATAGACGTCTGAACCACATTATTCCAATAAATACGTTAGAAACTTTAAATTCCGATGATACATTTTAATTTCACTCAATTCTTTACAGAACTTATACGGAGGGTACTTCTCAAACCGTTCCATTTTTAAATTTAACTACTGTCAGTAATCAGGGCTACGGGAGACAGCGCGCGCCAGCCCGGTGAGACCGCTCATGGGGGGATCGAAGCTTATAAGTAGGCCGTGCAAGTGACGTCACAGCCAGGCAGGTTACTCCATACGTTTATCTTTTGTGTCAATCGTTCTGTCTCAATATCAGACTAACTTAGCTATATCCGAAAGTCAAAGACATACGATTTATAATGTGATTGAAAATGGTGGAGGAAGCGTCATTAAATTCTAAAATAATTTTTAATTTTCTATTCTTTTCACGAAAACGGACCTTTTCGTTTTGTTGCAGGTAAGTAATTTATGATTGAAATATTTTTTTATTAATTTTTATTCGTTATTGTTATTTTACATTAAAAAATTGTCCCATTATATCCCAAACTTCTCACGCAAACTAGCAACAAACACAATTTTAAAGATTTTACTTAAATTTTATAATCAAGTCAAAAGCTACGACATAATATTTACAGCTTAGTTATATTAACCCGTAGTCAGAATTTTGATAAGTCCGGTAATATATTATTATAATAATTCTTTCCTTTCATAGTTTAATTGAGAATCCCATAATGACTGAACATTAAAGAGGACTTCGATCACTAATGTTGCCAGGAGTATGCTACGAAACGAACAAATTGGAAGCCATAATCATAATGATGGTACATATATTTACTTGGTTAGTAGCTGTACATATAGTATTGTGTTTACCTTGATTTGTTTGAAGTTGAAGATGGTAAAATATTTTATGTACCTATTTTTTAATAAAACTAATTACAACCTTCAATCTCTGAATTCTTTATTTCTAGTTTCGTCACTAGTTCAATAATAATATAAAAGTATGTAAGGACAATTTTAAAGCGATATTTACAGCTGAAAACGTATGTCAAAATCCTAAAATTTGATTTATCTACTCAAATTAAAGGATTTTGATGTTTTCCTTGCTTAAATGTCACTTTAAAATATTGACAGTAATAAAAATTTGGACAAAAGTGACATTTGAAAAGCACGTACGCTCTGTCAGCTGATGCCAGCCAGGCATATTGGATGCCGCCGTATCATGCCTGCTTCGATTTGTTAACAAGGCAGTTAGTCTTCTTCCTGGTTATAAGTATTCGTTGGCGCGCGCCGTTTGACATGGATTCCATGCCCTCCTATATGGATGACTACAATACGCTGGAAAACTATCTGTATAAAATAACTTTATATGGTAAAAAACTTATTTTCTACCAACTTTAGTAAGTTAAATAAATATGGAACTAAAAATTTGAACCATTTTTTCTTTGTCAATAACAATTTCAGGCAAAGTAGGTAAATAGGAAATTATTGCTCGAACTAACAACTACCTACTATTCTATTTATAAGTCAACAGATCTTAAAATGAGAACACAACTTTCTTTAAATAATATGTTTTACCGACTTTAGTAGATCAAATATAAATAAAAAAAAAATTTGAACTATTTTTAATTTGTTAATAACAATTGCATGCAACTAAATTTGGTAAATATCAAATGATCGCTCTTCGAACTAACAACTAGCATAAGTCATCAGCTCTTAAATGCTATGCCCTTCAAAACATTACATATACATAAACAGCAAGCGACATGATAACATAACTGACAAGTCAATCTTTTTCATTTACAAGCAAAGCCTTCTTATCATATTTTAAAACCATTTACATAAAATATCACGCAATCCTCATTTTTTCTACCTTTTTCAAATTAATAATTTAGTGCGAAATTTTCTAACCGAATCTCCCTCGTTCTTGAATTAATATACGGAAATTATCCTTCTACACAATTTTTTTGAGAAAATTATCCCTCGTCTTCAACTCGGGATAATTTTCAAAAATAATGTTGTCGAAAATTTTCGATAATAATTCAAGTACTAGGGAGATTATCAGTGAAGAAAGTTTTGAATTGACAATCTGTATAAAATATACAGGGTGTTTCAAGAAACATATGCCATCGCTCGTGAGGTGATTCCTTATCCAAAAATATAATAAATAGTTCCTGTCATCATGGGTACCCAGATGAAAAATACAGTATTTTAAATTTTTTAAATTTTTTCGGTGCTTCCAAGATATTCCTGAATTCAAAAGATTCAAAAAATTTTAGGTTTTACTGCTAATCGATATTTTAGTTCATTCAAATCAAGAATAAGAGCAAGCTAGAGAAGTCGGTTCTAGGTTGTTTATTGTAATAATTTTTCATTTTGAAGTTTGTGTTGAAGTGAATGTTGGCCATGTACGTCATACATACTCGATTAATTTATTTATAATTTGTCCATTGCCAACACTCACTTGTTTGATGGTTCTGCTTTGATGTATAACTTTTTCTATTTCTGTAGAACCTTAGTCCTGAAGATGGCCTTCCATTAAGCTGAAAGCGGTAGTTAATGATAAAAATAAACTTACGCTGAATACTTTGTTTTTATTTTATTAATTCAGTAATATTCTCCCTCTCTCTGTGTAGCTCTTACAACCCAGGATGGGTCTTGGCTGACTCCACAATTTCCCTCCATAGTCCTCTGTCCATCACTAGCCCTTCTGCTTCCGCGACATTCAGAGTTCTACGATCTGAAGCTATATTATCTCTCCACCGTAGTCGTTGTCTTCCTAATGGTCTTTTGCCGATCGGGGCCCGCTCCCATACCAATCTGACAACTCTTCCGTCATCCTGTCTCCTGACATAACCGGCCCATCTCAATCTGTCCGCCTTAATTATTTTTACAATGTCTCAGTAATATTCCACTGAGGAAATTATCTTTCCACTGTATTCTAAAAGGTTTTAAACAACATACATTTGAAATTAAATACATAATTTTTTCTCTTTTAGTTTACCAAGTAGCACAATTTCATTCCACCCACAACTCATGCTTTACGATCTCCCTGTAATTAACTTTTGATTAATTATTTCTTTATTGGATCGTAATGAAACGTTGTTCGGCTCAATCTTCATTCTTTCTTAAACGGGCATCATTTAAATAATTATAGGAAGAAACTTCAAGAGAAATTAAAGAAGCGATAATTTTAATTGAAGAGGTGGCAGTATACACTTTGGTCTAAATCATGACCGTCATAAATTGGATTGTGATGCGGCGATGCCAGGTCCGCTGCTGTAATTAGGATCAGGTGGAATCTGGAAAGTTAAGATATGTAAGAGACTGATATCCAGGGTGGTGTATCGTTGCGTTGAACATAGGATATCTAATGTAATTTTGATGGTGGCTGAATATTGGCTCCCCTGTGCATTTTATAGGAAAATTGCAGTTTTACTTCTTGAAGGCATCTTCATTAGTGTTGGAAAAACCGGTGACTTTCATAATCGAGTACTTGATACTCGACCGTTTTTAATAGTAGAGAGCTTTATCACTTGAAAATTTTATGACTAAGAAGAATTAACAACAACCAGGGGTTGTCTTTGTAATTTTGAGATTCTGATTTAAAAAAAATTATATCCTTTAACTTTTTAAAAATTTACAATCGCCGCTGGCTAGCCACAAAACAAAACCCATGTCGCGATGAATCCACTAAGGGATTTGGCATACTTTTGGGGAAGTCAATATTCAGCCACTTTAAAAATTACATTAGATTTCCTATGTTCAACTCAACTCTGACCCTGTATACATATTATATTAGCGTAAAGCCACGTTACGTGGATCGTTAATCATGAACGAGAACCACGCTTTCATGAACCACGCGCCATGTCAACTACTAGAGTCGTGAAATACGAATCGTGAATTTTTTTCACGAACCAAAATATTCCGTTCGAGAAAAATTCAAACCTGTTTGATATTTGTTTCGTGAACTCGTTCGTCAGCAGAGCAAGAAGGCAGTTGTGAGCTACCAAAATCTTGATAATTAGTGACGGACACAAAATTAAATTTATTGAATTATACCATAATGAGCCGGTTTTGTGGGATCCTACTAGAGGAGACTACAAAAAACAAGAGTCTCGTGTAGTTTTTTAGCAAGAAGAGTTGCATCTGCAATTGAAGTTAATGTCATGCAGACCTTCATGCAGACATCCATGTAATATAAAAATATCAAAAATTTGCGTAGCTCCTACGTCCAAGAATAAAAAAAATATATTTTTTCTCAATTTCTTTCTGAAATTGTTTATTGAAATGCTGCCTGCTATCACTCCACATATAACTTGACATACTTCTGCTACCAAGCCGTCACGGAAGCAAAATGACTTTAGTCGTAAAATTACTAGATTCGTGGTACCACGAGAGTGTCACGTCACGTTTGCGATTCACGACCTATGTCAACGGAGTTTTCGTCAGTCGACGTTAGTTAGAATTGTGTTTTATCCTGATTTACTTGCAGGTATATATCTAACGCAATGGCAATAACAACAAGAGATTAAGAACTAGGATTCTTGTCATGCAGGACCACCAGCTTGGTCGACGTCGCAATCCCAATCTTAATTCTTTACATGCCTTGTTGTAAGAAGGCAATAAATTAATAGTATATTAATAATATTAAGTTTTATAGAGCCATATATTTTAGCACGCGTCCATGTTAGATAATGGCCCAATTGCGGTTAGTTTCAAAGGGTTCTATAATAGCTTTATAAAACATGCTCTTTACCTTATTTTTTACAATTAAAAAAAAATCATATTTAAAATGAATATGCCATATTATACATTTTGTAATCCATCCATATGTGGTTAAGCTTAGTACTCCTCGATCTTCATTATTGAAGAATTCTTTCATCTGGAAGAATTTATCTTTATGAAACGACCTTCCCGAGAGACGAACAAAGCAGATTAACCACGTCAAATGGTCAATTCACTAGGTAAAAAAAGTATAAGTATTCTTAAAATTATCGTCATGGTCCTTACTCTTAACACAATTTGGCACCGTACAAGATTATGACGGTCATAACGTAGCCGCTAGTGCTGCAAACGGGCGTTTAATTATTAGTTTGAGCATTGTATGCTCTTGTGTAATTTGGTGGTGTGATTTCGAAGTTTGAGGTGCGGTTTTGATGGGTTGGAAAATTGGTATTTTAAAAAACGACGACTTTATATATCGCCAGATTACATACCAGTTACTTAAAAATATAAAACGGATAGTTTTTTTGAATATCTTATTCTAGATTATATACGTTATAATTATGGAACCAAAAACCGGCATAATTTTGAGATAATACGCTATTTCTCTATGGACTTACGGTTGCACTGTTCATAGACTGATTTTAGCACCATCAATTGTACGATGCCTATCGCGAAATTAATCTACGGGTTGCGCTACGGGAATGTTTCCCCCTAACAATAGAACATGACATTTCATCTATCTTTGAAAGGTGGAAAGTTGACGTTCCTTACTTTTACTTTCCACCCGGGTGGAAAGTAAGTAATTATTTTATAATTTCTTTAAAATCGATATCTCAAAATAATATGCGAACACACCAACATACAACTCATTACACCAATTTGTGGTGTGGCGACAATAAATTTATTTTTTATTTTTTTAAATAAACCTAATGACATTTATAAAAAATAAAAAATTAACATGGTTTTTTTCAACTATTTTTGCTGCTTCTCGAATTTCTGGCGGAGTAGCAGCAAAGTCAAATTCCTCATCTTCTGTTGTTAAAATAATATATTGTTTAGCGACATGGAAACCGTACTCAAAAATTATATTTGCCATCTTGATGTATATTATTACCTACGTTATTTTACCACCTGCGGTTATTTTTTCTGTCTAATTTTTCAATGGAAAAGTCAAAATTACATTTACCTTCTATTAATAATTTTAATTCAAAATAATAAGAAGTGGGTGTTACATGTGGTTGTAAATAAAATAGTATAAGAACCTCGGTGAAAAGTTTCATTTCTGTGTCGAGATTTAGTTAGATTCGGTTAACTACCGACTCTCTCCGCATGAATGAAACACTTTCCACCTCGGTACGTAATATACTATTTCATAATTTTTCAATATAATTTCCCCTCATTTCATCACAGTTGCGCCATCTGTGTTACAACGACTTTATTCATTACACACTCCCACCAGAAGAAATTGACGAGAAGGCTGGTGTCCTTGAAGATATCGTTAAGACAAAATTTGCATCAGTCGAGGGAAAAAAACGGACAAAGTATTCAAAAATATATTTTTATAGTGAAACGTATTGACGTTGTTTTATTTTTCTAAATACGTTAAACCTAAGGGAAAAGCACACGGTAAAATAGACAACCTCGCCGCATAGAGGGTGGGTTACTGACGAATCTAATATTGTTGTGACATTTGTTTATAACGAAACGGTGATCATGGAACACAATGGGATAAGGCTTTGGTTCACAGTTTCCGTGATGTAAACAATTCACAATCTTAGCTATATTGTACACAACTTTCCAGAAAAACAATCGGGACAGTCTGAAAATTAGCAAAATTTTTCTTTGTCGCATTCTTCGTGTGTTCGGAACGTACTTTTTATAATGCCCTTATTGGGACGTCCGTCTTTAATACCTTCCATGACTTTCACATTACCGGATTAACATGTGTTAACGTTACTTTAAAAAAAAACTTTTGTGGTTTGTGTTTGGGGAAAATGAGTAACTCTTAACTCGATATGGTAAGACTGCAAATCTGGCGTAAAATGAATTAGCGGATTCCATATTGTCACATTCGTTTTAATCGGAAATGACCTCAACTTTGTATAATTAAAGGGAACACCCAGTATATCTTACCTATCTCGATATAGAATATCATTCCATATTCAACGACACCCCATACGTTACTTTTTTATTTTTCATCTAGATTGCTATGAATTCCCTAAAATGGTTTACTTCTAAGTCAAGTTCTTGATAAAAAATCATTTTTGAAGTTTTATTGTGTTTAAATTTTTTACACACTGTTTAACTTGGTAAGAAGGCTTTTCCCTAGAAAATTAAATTTTTTCATACGGAAACATATTGGCTCATTCCGGCAAAAATATAGAGCACTTTTTTTTCCAACAATTTGATAGCACAAACTTTTTGGCCAAGTTAATAGGAGAGATAATTTATTAAGAATACATTGCAATTCATGACACAAAATCCAACAAGATGCGCAAACGGCTTTTAGTTTATCTAGGTACTCACGACAACATAAGGCTAATAAACAAATGAACATAATTAAAAATTTAACATCCGCCATAATGTGGCTTAGAACTAAACCATTTTAAGGAGTTCATAATAATCTAAATGAAATAATAAAAATAAGAAGAAGAATAATTTAAAGTGTCAAAAAGTGACGGGGGGTGTCGTTGAATTTAGAATAGATTCTGAATCGATATACTCAAAAATATACTGGGTGTTCCATTTAAAAGTCCAAAGTGCATAAAATGCAAAATAATATCACATATAAACCCACCAATTTTATTTCTGTAATTGAAAACAATAAAAAAGATATAGGGGTGAGCATTTCTTCTGAAATACCCGGTATAATAAGAATATATTATATCACCCTGTATCCTATCATGACAATGGCCGTAGACGGTTGTTCCAAGCTAATACCTATACATCGTGAACAGCATATATTTTCTTTCATTATTTAGGACGACCAGTTCTCGGTGGATTATTTTTTATTTACCTCGTATGTACATACACTTTGTTGTAATAACTTGTTACGAACTGTCGCTAAAAGGTTTAGTTTATGTGCGTGTCCAATAATTACCTATTAAGTTAATAACCATTAGGGATATGTAATATGCATGATAAAAAACACATTTTTACATTTTTTACTATTAAGTATTTTGCTATTTGAATAGCAGTTAATGGTACATTGTTTCTACATTTTACAAATTACATTTACATTTTTATTACACCTTAATAAGGCAAAATAGAGATCCAAATTTAAACATAAGAGAGTTTTTGCAAACCGATTTATCCATTTACACCCGAACAAGCAATTTTCGTTCTCGATCACTAAAGTAGTATTTCACACTCTAGATACAAAAATAACTATTTACCAACTATTCTTATAGCCATTTCAATAAATAAATGTTTTTTCAAAGCCGCCTTCGATTTTTAATCATTAAAATTACCATTTGAATAGTTATTAAAATTAGTTTCCTGCAAATAACTCTTAATAGGTTGATTTTTTTTAGTTATTATTTTTTCTCACTGATATCACCGAACTGATAAAATAAAACTTTAGCAGTATGTAAGTGACCATCATAAGAAGCCAAATCAGCAATAAAATATATTGTATATAATCTAAAAAAATCCTGAAACGTGCCATAGAGTACAGATAAAGTGTGCAACATATCAAAATTTTAACATAATTAATAATCGTGCTATAGATTACGGGAGGTGAGATGAAGGATCCTATATATCGAATTGGTCCCCGGTGGGACATCCTTTATACATCGTGTTATGAAAATTACTTATTAAATTTAAACCGGCAATTCCTGAGATGAAAACAAATTAAAGAAAAATAGCTATAAATGTCGCCTTCAATTAATATGCAGTATAAATCATCTGACGTCAAACCAGAAGAACCACGTGTGTCGCACTGACAGAAAATGTAAACAAGCTGGCGACAGATGTCAAAGATGTAAACAATCAATAGGTTAAAAAAAGTCAGTGAATTCTGACCGGTGTTGTAATATCTAGACGTTAAACTCTTTAGAAGGTCAATGACCGTTTGACTGATTCGAAGTTGTTTATGTTTGTTAAAAAAAATACAATTTTATTTAAGCCTCTTACCTTTTCGGTCTTATTTAAAAGCAATTTATAAAAAAAAATATACACCAAATACGTTTTAGTAGAACACCGGCCCATAACCTCGCAAAATCATATAAATTCACATGGGAACGACGTTCTAATTATTTCGCGCGTAGATTTGTATGCGCTTTTGTCACACATATCATATTAAATTTACGTAGGAATAACTAAACGTTTGCTGTTTAAGTTTAACATTCGAACGCGTTTATTCGGGTTTGATGTGAGGCCTATTAGAAATTTACGTTTTTATTATTTCTGCATTTTGTGCACTATTGCGAAATCTTGGGTTCAAATAATTTGTATCATATCTCCTATGTGCTTTGGTTCCATGTGTACGATAGTGTTGTAAAGTGTAATTATGCGTTAGTGTTTATTGATTTTGTGTAACGTGATAATTAGTGCTTAAAAAAATAATAATTTGAAACTCGTGTGTGTGTGCGTTTCCTTAAATGATTTAGTGTAATTCGTTCTGTTTCACTATGTATTTTTTCTCTCGACGATATGCCGGTCATGTTCCGAGATTGGAAAGAAGAGGACGAAGGGGGTTTAGTGGGTACAACCTTATTATGCAGCCCCACACTATCACCAGGGCACGTGATGGGCATAAAGCATTTCCCATAAAAAAAAAACTGAAGATGTCTGTGCCGTGGATTCCTTGCTAGTGTCAATGTCCTGGATTTACATTTGGATAAGCTAAATATTTATTTTTATAAGAAACTAAAGTATTATATTTTTACACAGTTTGGCAACATTGCGCACATATTTTGTGATAAATATTCCACAGGGTGATATGATACAGTGCCGCGGAGTGACCTGTGAGTTTTTGGGTGTGTTACCCCACTTTTAAAACGGTCGATTTAAAAAAAATATGTAGTGCTTCTCTAGGACACCCAAAGAGTCACCCATATAAAATAATAAGTAATTCCCATAATACCCTGTATAATAAAAGTAATTTATTATCTCTTTTTATTACAGCTGCTATTGTAATCAGAGAAGCATTTCACACAGTCATAGGTGAGCATATTGATCCTTACCCTCGCCTTGCAACTGAACATTAATAACAGTAAATCAGTTGCAATATTATTACCGCCCGATGAACCAAGCCGCTTTATACGAGGTTAATTGAATCTAAATTACCATAAACGGAGGTCAAATTTGAATTCGATGTATGCGGGGTGGCTTTCAGCTCGGAAATAATAATTATAAGTTATGAGGTTCCATGCACAGAAAGTCTATTTTCGATTTTAAATAGGTTTGTTCACAATTTTTTTATTTAATATTGAGTTTTAGCAAAAAGATTATTTTCTTTTGTAAACAAATTTATTCACGGCTTTTATGCCAAGTTGTAAGATCTAAACTAACATAGCAAAAGAAAAAATCAATAACTATTATTTTTTTAAAAATCGCCAATTTATTTTGGGTGCGGAAGATACAATATGTGATCGTAAAGTACTCGATAGGATTTTTAAAATTATGTATCGCAAGACCCCATTTCCTATTCAATTTTTATATCCGACATTTTGAATTTGGGCACCATGAACGATGCAACAAAATGTTGCTATAATGTTTTTGGAATTACGAATAAAGAAGTAATATTCTGGCATCTTAAAGTACTCGGACCTTCAAAATGGTGTATCGAAAGACCCCTTTTAATACTTAATTTTCTTCAACAAGATGGCGCATTTGCTCCATTTTGTTAGAACTGTCATTTTTGATTTGATTTGAAGAACCGCACTGTATAACTCAAAATGTTTCTTGTTTATATTTGAAACAAACATTAAAACTAAAATGATAATTGTATGCACAAGGGAGAAATTTAAATTCATATTGTAGTTACGCAGTAACCAAATGTTATGATTATGCTTCGATATTTAACAAATCATTACCTTCCTACAATTGACCTAGATCAATAATGGAGGTAAATAATAATGATTTCTGGCAGGAGGTTAAGAAAAATTATTTCGACGAAAATCGGTTAATAATACGTAATTAAATAGTTAGTAGTGGAGAATAGAATTAAATCCAGAATTTCAACAAAAAAGACAACATAAAATATCATGTGTGTCATCTTAATTTTCACGGAAATAAATGCTAACACAGCAGGAAACGCGTTTGTGTAATCACGAAACAATCAAATCATTTATGCTAATAATTTAAACTCAACGTTTACACTTCATTTATCCAGTCGTAACGGAACACTTGTAGTCGACAGACTTCTATTTTGACGGAAATACCACGGCTCTACTTTAATATATATAAAAAGGCATGATTATTGGAACTAGTTTTCCTACAACTTATTTTTTTATTCAATTACACCCAAGTAACTAAAAAATACATATTAAAGATTTTAGTTGCCGGAGTTCCTCAAGGGTCCATATTGGTCTGCCACTCTCTTCCTACTCTACATTAACGCCCTTCTAGTGGAAATCAAAAATCCGATATTTAGCTTTGCTGACGATAGCACACTTATCTGATCTTTCTCTTTGAATGCACAATCATCGGCTGTCGACTTACATATTCGCAGGAAGCATGAAGTATCACGCCTTAACAAAGACCTGGACGAAATTTTGGCTTGGGGTGACAGTAACCAAGTAGAATTTAACGCTAAAATACCCAGGCAACAGTTTTCTCTAAACAGGTTAACATTACAGAATCGGATATAGTCATGGCAGAACACGCAATCCCACTGGCTTCATCTATTAATTTGCTGGGCGTCAATCTGGGAGGAAATAATATGTCTTCGCATAACCACGTTGTGGCAATCGCCAAGATAGCTTCTCAGAAACTTGGTGAACTCTTCTGAACCACAAAGTTGTACACACCTCAAGAACTTTTAATACTATACAACAGGTTGGGGATTTGACTCTCTTTTACTGATATTTTCACGGACCGTGCTCGGCTGACCTTGCCCTCTTAATACCGCCCAGAGCGTCGAATAGCAGAAATACACGACGAACCCCGAATAAACCCATCCATATGTGGTTAAGCTTAGTACTCCTCGAACTTCATTATTTAAGAATTCTTTCATCTGGAGGAAAATCATCCTTATGGAACGACGTTCCCGAGGTCGTTTTTCTCAACGAATATAACCTCTAAAGATTCAAAACGAACGTGAATCGCTTTATTCGCACACGCACCACTCCCAGAGTAGCACATTTTCATTATTGAAAATTCAGACAATCATTTTGCTCTTCTTAGCCTGCCTTTTGAAAGCAGCCCCTGGGGCATCTCTCGTAATAGTCCAGCAGCAGTCGGCTAACATCTTAAACTTCCCTTTTTCTTGATACCTTCTTTCAATCTTTGAAATATCCTGGTGGAACCTCTCAGCATGTTCGTCACTTACAGCACTACAATTTTCCGGAACGTAAACTAGATGAGAATCCAGGAAATGATTTTTCAACGACATATTACACCGTAGGTTTTGGTAACACAAAAGAAGTTGGACAATCAGGTTTCGCATACATTTTTTCTCCGGAAAGCGTTTTTTGATGGGCGATGTCAATGGAAAGTAACAGTCAGTAACGTGGTTTTCCGGTTCTCGCCAGATCCTAGGAACAGCGAGGGGCATCTTACGCTTTTTTCCACTTAGCCAGTCGCGAATGTTGGACGCATTTGTAACAGACAGATATGGGTACCCCAATTTTTATCCTAGTCTCCAACATTTCAGCCAAAATACAGTGCTAAAACTTTTTTAAATGGCTAAAAGTACGTTTTTGCTTCACAAAAGTCACTTCACCACGTATATAACAAAAATAATCCGGCTTATTTAAACAAGCTCGCGATATGTTACTCAAAACTCTCTAATTTCTCAAACTCTCGATCAGCTGGCGGTTGAAATACTACAAACTTAACTAACAAATTAGGATTTAAGTTATAACAAACAAACCCCTTGTAAAGTATACATGGTATAACAAATCCAGGTATTTGTCATTTACTGGTCGAGTTTACCCATACATTAAGGGCAGATATGTAATTATCATAATTAGCATGGATCTATAAAAACGGAGCCAACTGAGACTTTTCCGTGACCTTCAGTTCAGATGCATTACAGTCTTGTTACATTCGAAAGGGATACTCATCAAGGCTTTACCTATCCGAGTCTAAATTACGCGAAAAAGTTGCAGTAAAATTTCTGCGATTATTCTAATTTGACAGGAATTAATGTTAGGTTTAGTTCGTTTGCCAGCGGATAAACGTAAAATTGAGGTTATTCCCGTGATTTATACCGTCCGGTCTGCCGAATCGAGAGCATTTAGAAATTGGCAGAATAAAGGCATTTTCTAAATTACTGATTATCAAAGGACATGATGTAATACGGACAATTATCAATTACCGATTAGACTGACCGAGCGACTAGAGAAGCCGATATTTCTTAATTTCCGAAACACTCTTTTGTAGAAACCCGAAAAATACCTAGTGTAAGTTTAGGGACTAAGATCGTTTTAGGGTGTGATGAGTAGTGATCGCACTCAAACGTATTTTGATAACATAACCATTTAGAGGGCTGCGAGATTCGAAGGAAGCAATATATCACCCTTATCACATGCATATTGTTGAGTTGTAAACTAGAGTGAACATACATGCGTTCAGAACGCAAAATGGCCAAGTTTTGATACCGGTTGTAGATACTACTTAGTAAAATTATTATAGTATTATTGAATACTTTATTGTAAAATTTCCTATAAATATAATATTAATTACATTTAGTAATTAGTAATATGTACCAAAATAATATTGTAAACATAATTTACAAAAAAACTCTATTTAGGATTTCTAATAAATTTAGTAAAATCAAGTAATTACTAAAATATATTGTATTTTATTGTATTTTACCACCCAATGCCATTCTTTCAGCGTGAAAAAACATAGTTAATCTATTAATGACGATTTTTCATTTTCATCCATTTGATTTCAACATGCACCTCAAAGTTTCACAGGAAAACGGAAAGTTTATGTCACTTCTTAGCTGTTGTAGCAATTTTTTTAAGGTTGGACCCACTTTTAGTTCCAAATAAAACTTTTGTATTGTTCTCCTCTCTCGCCAAAGTCGAAGACGCCAGGAGATCATAACAATTGATCCGGATTGTTTTCTTTCCTTTCAGTATATTCTTTATGAATGTTTCTTACTGCTCCCACGCTTACTCCCGCATAAATTGCAACCCTTTCTAGCTATCGCTTAAGTGGCAATTTAAATGCTTTAATTTGTGATTCCTCTTCACACACCCTGTACACATTGGCAATCACTTCACGGGTTATATTCAATAATTATCACAGTTTTAAAACAACGAACACTTTTTAAAAAACTCAATATAATACAATATAATAACTCTTGCCATTTCTATCACTACGCAACTGGATGATGAAGTATATCGGACATCGCCGAACAACCACGCCGACATAATGGGCGTGTCACCAGACGCGTGTCGTCATCCTCTGTCTGGGATACAACTTATCAAATTAGCCCTAGCCACCTGTTACCCATGGTTTCCGTTGATATTGCACTATGTTCTATGTTGCCTTTTTTTAGATTAGAAGTACTTTAACAAAAAAATATTTTATTTTGCATTTAAATATTAAAATACATAGTATGAAAAGAAAGTTTTAAGAACATTGAAACAATAATATAATATAGTTTTTTATATATATACTTATGATAATTTATTTTAAATGGGAAAATTTAATTTTATGGTTTACTTTGTAACATATTGTTAAATTAAAATTTAATATATGTGACAACATTGTTAACCCAAGCAATTTTCTTGTCCGCATTCCTTTCGTAGCTGCTATAGATATACTTGTCGACATGTACTATGTAAAGTTTTTAATAAAGATTTTAGTAAATTTTACGAAACATTTTAGTAAAAAACAGACCCGAACAAACCCAATATGGACAGAGCAGCGCATTTTGTCGTCGATGACCGCCACCTGAGAAATAGCGACAAGTGTTTCAGACGAAATTCATTTACAAAAAAGAGTGAGACAGCATGGGAAACTGTTTGGAAGTTAGAGCAGGAGAATTAATTAGTAAATAATTATTTTATCGAATATTTCCGTAACCGAAGTGAAAAAGAAAGTTAATTCAAATTTTATTAACATTATTTTAAAATTAAGTTATCACAAAATTGAGAGTGGCCAATTGTTACAAGATTTTCGACATGTCGGCTTGTAAGACTACAAAAAACTAACCCAGTAGGAGCTAACCAATTCTTAAAGCCTTAATTAGCGGATTTGTCAAATGTCACAAATAAATGAGAAAACTGGTGTAAGGTTAATAGTAACTATTAATTTACTTTTAAATGTACCATTATTAAAAATCTTAAAAGGATTTATATAAGTGGGTGTCTTCTGTTTGTGTGCTTTCATCCTTCAGATATGTGTCAGTAAACCATTAAATTCCCAATATCAATAAACAGAAGCGTTTCAAAGCAAAAGCAGAAAGTAATTAAAATTTTCAAAATTAAATTAAGTTTAGCCATCGAAAGCATTGGTTCTTACCTTTTACAGGCGGAGATTTAATTTTGTGGTCTTGCGAAACGTTAATTAATTTCAGCCCAGAGAAAAGACACTTTAAAAGTTCCCCTTTGGCAACAAACCTGCAATTATGTTGTAAAGTATTGGAAAATTGTGGCAGGAGTAATAAATCTGCCCTTGATGAACTATTGGGGCTTTTAGATTTGGAGAGGGACTTATATCTGCCAGTTTAAGGAGATGATTTCATCATAACTTTAGCGATAGAGAGTCAAGCACTCAGCTGCCGCGGCCGCGTTTATAACAGAGAAAATTTGTATTTTTTTAAATGGTATCAGAAATAAAATTTACTATAATACAAGGAAGTAAATACTGCCATTAGACTCCATAACGAGACTTATGATTTAAAAATAGAACAGGGAGTGCGGTAGGGTGATACTATCTCTCCCAATCTATTCACAAACCTATTGGAGTTCATGTTCTAGCGTATTAACATCGAAAACTTTGGTATTAACATAAATGGTGAGAAATATAATCACCTTCGCTTCGGCGATGATCTGGTATTAATTCCAGATAACTTCGGCGAGGCAACAGAGATGCTAAGAGAACTGGAGTTGGCATCCAGAGAGGTTGGGCTAAATATCAACATCAGCAAGACAAAGTTTATGACAAATCTGGTCACCAGTGAAAACCTAACAGTAAATAATTTAAATATCCAGCAAGCATAGTGGTATAACTATCTGGGCCACGAAATTCGATTAGGGAAAAACAATCAGACCTGTGAAATCAGCAGAAGAATAGATCTCACATGGTCAGCCTTTGGAAGATTGAACTACATCTTAAGGTCAAATATCCCCATGTGTCAAAAAAGAAGGGTTTATAACCAGTGTGTTCTACCACTACATATGGAGCCGAAACACTAACTCTAACAAAACAAACGGCAATGACAATAAGAATAGCACAGAGAGGCATGGAATGATCAATGTTGGGTTTATCTCTGAGAAATAGGATTCCAAATGTAGAGGTGAGAAGAAGAAGCGGAGTCACGGATGCCATCGAAAGAATATCAAATCTCAAATAGAACTGGGCGGGTCACTTGGCTAGATTGAACGATGGCAGATGGACGAATGGAAACCTAGAGATCAAGCACTTCGCAACAGGGACAGACCACCCACATGAAGGTCAAACGATCTGAAGCGCATCACACGAACTGGATGAATGCGGTACGGGATAGGGATAGATGGAATCATTTACGGGAGGCTTATGTCTAGCAGTGGACGTCCTTATAGCTGACTGATGATGATGATGAATATGAACTTTATACTGAACCACACTTATTTATATAAATTTGGTGTTAGCATTACCCGATTTTTTTCTATTGTGAAATAATTCATAATAAGAAATTTTGTGCTGTAATTTCAAATTTGTGTGATATTACCTATTGTTGGTTCTGTTGCAAAACATACTTTTTATGTTTTATTTTTTTATGGAATTTAATTATAAAACGGATTATAAGATCGAAGGTAAGGGAGTATGTATCTAAAAATTGTAGTATTTTTTTCTAAAAGGTTTGAAAAAAAAGTGATAACGCGGGTCAAAGACGTCTTGTTGTCAAAAACTGAACTTGTGTGTTTACAATTCTGTGTTGAAATATATAACAACACTGCCTCAATAAACTATTGATTGCGAACGTCCTCAGTAGCGGCCACGTAAATTTTCAGATTTCATATAAAGTGTATATTTTGTACAATTTCTTCAATTTATTTTCATCTCAAGATTTACCGGTTTAAATATAATAAGTCATTTCCATAACACCCTGTATATTGGTTTAAATGAGTATATATTGAGTTAAATATATGTTACTAGTACAGCTTGGGTATCTTGTTTTCAGCCCACGTTTACGATGTTTCGAGACGGACATCTATAATTAAAACCCGGTATAGGTAAAGTCCTCTAAGTTTATTTGTTTGAGGTTTAATTATATTTGTTCCAAATAGTTAATTATTAAACCAAATTTACTTTGATGTCACCAGAGATACATACAAATTCACTACCTATAACCTTCTCCTCAAATTGCGATGGAGTTCTAGGCTAGCTTAAAATAGGGTCAGAGTTTTCCAGCTCTATGGGCTAAACAGGGTAGGATTTAGATATTTTATAAAAGGTATTGGTATTACTACTTTTTTGCTAAAAATTAGGTAGCTGGTTGTTTAGAATTACAAGAAGATGTTTTATCTATTTGCAATTAAGATCCGTCTTCAAATACCTATGAACGGCATTTATGAGGAATATGACCTAATCGAAAATTAGAGAAACCTGTATTCAAGTTGCGCAATAAAGTACTAGGCAGTGCATGTTTTGCAAGACTGAACCAACAAGCAATTGGTTTCTTCTTACATAACGTGTTGTGTCAGTTGTCAGAATGTTTTTAACATTTGTGTTCAGCTTGTATTCAGGTTTTAGACCGGTCAAGAAGTTAATTTGTTAATTTGGATCCTTTTTGCTAAATATGTTTTTAAATGTTGTTGGTTTAGGTATTTTGTCAAATTTGTTTATCTATTTTAGAGTATTAAAAAAAATTAGGAAGAAATTACAAATAGAAAGAAGATGCCTTAGATGAAAAGATTAACTGGTTACATATAAAAGAAATTAAAATTGTCAAAAATAAACCTTACATCATTTTTATAAAAATAGATTACGAGAGCGACATAAACTGGATAAACATTAAAACAGGAAAGTGAAGGATACCAACTTTAGGCGTAGTATTTTATAATAGCTTATACGAGTGCCTCAAAGTAAAGCAATACTAACACCTAAACTGAACGATATAAAATCTTACATGGACCATATTCCCGCTGCGGATCAATATTTTTATACTAACCTTATGGGCGATGAAACCCTACAGGAAGATACTGAGGACTTTAACAGAGTGATTAATGGTGGATTGCCTATTAAATGTTTATGAAGAACTAGTGAATGGATCATTTTGAAAATTTGGTTGCTTATATAATTGTGAACACAGTAAACCTCTTGCCATACACCATAGTTTTATTCCCAATACAAACAAAACGAATAGTAGTTGAAGCATCTCCTACTGCACCACCGATCACCCGATCAATACCACTTGAACGCTTGACGAAGTAGTGTTTGGTCCAGACCAAAAAATTTAGCAACGTGAGTATAAAAATATTCTTTTTTCATCCAGTGATAACTACATTAATTAGTCGTAATGTTAATAGTTAACTTTAAATGATATTCTGTATGAAATATTAATCAGTGAGTTATTTGCTAGAACTCACTATAAAAACACATAGTTTTTGGTTTTAAGCTTAAAATTATTGTACATCTATGTTCAACAATGAACCAAAGCGATATGGTTCACTGTGTACCACTTACAGGTTTTAAGATAAATAATAATTTGAGTAATTTTTTTGCAGCATGGCTCGCAAAAAAACCCGTAAAATTGGAAGAAAATATGGCAGCAGCTCTCGAGCTTATTGGAGGTGGTGAAGATAAGAAAAACGGCAAAGCTTAGAGGCATTCCAGACGAGAAAGCGACAGACGCAAAAAAAGGAAAAAGCTATAAGAAAAGTAAAGTTTTAATATTCGCTAGTTCTTAAGAATAACGTTAATTTCATTTATATCGTCATAATTTTAATATTGTGACTGTTTCGTAAAGATTATCTTAAATAGATAGATTTTGTTAAAACCTTAGAATTATATTTTTTTTTGTTAACTAAACATTTTTTTAGTCTTGATTTTATATCATAAGGTCACTAAAAACTTCTTTTGTTAGCTGTTAGTTTATAATTTCTTTTGTGTGTAAAATTATAGAAATGTGCTATATAGGTTCTCTGTGTAAAGGCTGATGGTTTATTGTGTCCACAACATACAGGTCGACAACTTTATCTGTAGCTACAAAAGGAATGCGGGCAAGAAAATTTCTTGGGTTGACAATGTTGTCACATATATTAAATTTTAATTTAATAACATTTTACCAAGTAAACCCTAAAATTAAATTTACCCATTTAAAGTAAATTGTCATAAGTATATAAGAAACTAACATTCTATTATAGCTTCAATGTTCTTAGAACTTTCTTGTCATACTATTTATTTTAATATTTAAATTAAAAATAAAATATGTTTTTATTAAAGTACTTCTAATCTAAAAATAGGGCAACATGGTGCAATATCAACGGTAACCATGGGTAACCGGTGGCTAGAGCTAATTTGATAGGTTATATCCCAGACAGAGGATGTGAGACGCGTCTGGTGACACGCCTATTGTGCCGGCATGATTATTATTATTATATATTATATGCTTCATCCAGTTGCGTAGTGATAGGGTTTGTTTTAACACTGTGATAATGAATGAATATACCCTGGTAAAACCTTTCATAGTCAAACCCGTGAAGTGATTGCCAATGTGTACAGGATGTGTGAAGAGGAATCACAAATTAATACATTTAAATTGCCACTTCAGCGAAAGCTAGGAAGGGTCGCAATGTATACGGGAGTAAGCGTGGATGCAGTAAAAAATATTCACAAAGAAGATACTGTAAGGAAAGAAAATAACCCGGATCAATTGTTGTCATCTCCTGTCAAAAAGGGGCCCCGTCTCTCTGCCGTCGGAAAAATCGAAGGCTCGACTTTGGCATTGTTAGGAGAACAATACAAAAGTTTTATTTGGAACTAAAAGTGGTTCCAACCTTAAAAAAGTTGCTACAACAGCGGAGAAGTGACATAAACTCTTCATTTTCCAGTGAAACATTGAAGTGCATGTTGAGATCAAATGGATTTTATTTTGGCGAAAATGCCAAAATAAGCGAAAAATAATAATGGAATATTGCACTGGTGATACAAATATATTCATGCTATGAAATAATATATATTATTACATTATTAAGATAATAATGGCACGCCCATAACTAGGCCATGTTTTAAAAGATATTGCTTCCCCCTTACCGATACCGCATAGCTATAGACTCGCTTATCGAGCTATAGTATATAGTGAATCATGGGGACCATTACAAAAATATATAAAAAAATTTTTAAAATACGAACTTAGTATTCCTATAATCACACAAGTAAAATGTCAATACGTTATAGTTTCCACTGAATAGGTTTTTAAGATTAATCTATTAAAATGAAAAGGTAATAATCGTATACATAAAAAGTGAGTCACTGTGGGACAGTTTACCCTACACGGAAATAATAACGTGATCTCCGTAAGTTTACATATGTGTGTAAGTACGTACAAGCCTCCTTTGTAGCTTAGCTTCAAGATGTGAATTTCTCTCTCCATCCGACATCTAACATATAAGTTAACTTATTTACCAGTTAGCTTTAGTATCTACGTGATAAAATAATTTTCCTCCCTATCACCCTATTTGCCTGTACCAACCCTGCATGTCAAGCTTTTCGTACACATAACAAACACTCTCCCACATTGTGAAGGGAATTGTAATTAGAGGAGCAAAAATTCAATTAACGCTGCGGCTTCAGCGAAAATTTTGGGTAATACTAAAATAAAGTCAAAAATGCTGAGGGTTTTTTTTTGCTTCGTGATAAACGTAATCGATCTAGTTCATGACTGTAGTTAATTTAAATACCGGGTGATGCATCGTGAAGTTGAACATAGGAAATTCCATGCAATTTTTGAGTAGGACGAAAATTGGCTCCGCCTTATATTTTATAGAAAAACTGCATTATAACTTCTTGAAGAGGCCGACAAGTGCCGAGTTTGAATACATTTCGGTGAGCCAATCCTGGGCTATTCAATTAAACGTTATGGCAAAACCACAAAACATTCATAGTTCAGGTAATACAGCAAACTAAATTTAGACATTGATGAAAGAAAAATTAGTGTAATTGACAATATTTTTTTTTACATCCATTTTGGCAATAGCGTCATAGAAATTATTTGCTGGTTTTTGCTGTATTACCTGAACTATGCCATCACATTTAATTGAATAGCTTAGGATTGGGTTACCAAAATATATTTTAACTGGGCACATGGGTTTACCATGTCGGCGTCTTCAAGAAGTTATAAGAATGTTTTCTATAAAATGTACAAGGGAGCCAATATTCAGCTATCTTAGAAATGACATGGGATTTCCTGTTGTCAATTCAACGATACATCACCTGGTATATTAATCTGTCAGGAGGTTCCTATGTGCTATATGCTCTCTTATACCAATGAACTCTCGTGAGAGTCACTAAGGGAATCATTGATGTCAATTTCAACTATCTATGTTTAATTTTTCATACTTTAATAGTTATTCACATACCAAGGTAGGAAAATAATGCTTTTCTTCCGCTTCGCGTCGGGTATTAATATCCACGGCAGGAAGCGAATTTTTCTCTTGAGGTATATACGGAGCTTTTTCTACTACTCTAGTTCAACCATTTCGATATTAGAGGGCGCCAATGTTGAAAAATTCGATTTCCGATATTCAAGTATCAATATATCAACGATTTCATTTATATGGTGCTCAATACGATAATTCGAGGAAATTTCAAATATGTAAAAATAGATATATATTATATATATTCAATTAAAAGATCCAGTCTGCTTGCTTTTTAGATGACATTAAGATCATCAATAATGTAAGGTATGGAAAAATCATTTCATAACCATCCGACTCTAACACTATAGCACCTAAAATCCGAATTCAAACTGAATTGTACTACCCAAAAAGGGAAACCCTCTCCATGAAAAACAAGCAACGAGAGTTCGAAACCTGTCTGCAGGTGGTGACATTCTATCAATGGAGAGGCTTCCCTTCCTTGGTATTACCACTAAATCTGAATTTATATTTTACGAGATAGCACACCCTGTACATTTATATGTAAAGATTTCCACAAATCTTCTCTTTTCATAATTATATAGACGAGGTAAAGAAAAGTCTTGTTTATCAAAAGTTTTAAGAAACTAAGAGGGAGGAAACATTTTTTCCTTCCCGAAAAAAAAAAGAACCATTTTCCTACCTTGTTTCGGGGTTGAAAATGATGTTTCCTAATATCATCGTGATATAAATAATGCATCGAATACTGTAAACACAGATTATTACACGAGTGCCAAGAGAACATGTTATTATTAAACATCTGGCTATCAGAATTATTTGTTGTATAACGAAAAAATCAAATAATTTACTAATTAATCAAGAGAAGAAATTTTGGCTAAAAACAATTTAATAACATTTTCAATGACATTATTTTATAGGTCGGTCAACGGTTGAGAGACTGTGGCGGGATTATGACAGCTTTAATGAAGCTGACATTGATAGAGGACCAACCGCGTGTTTTCGAAACCTATTTATCTGTGTAACCTGTGGTGTCTTAAAGTGAGTTGGAGAAATTATGCAATATTTTCTGTAATATAATAGTGTCGAATTTGCTAGTGAAATTCTAATAATAATTCAAACAACTAATATCTGTGTAAAATTTGAAGTTTTAAAGTGTACTTACGCATAAAATCTTGATGAACGTAAATTTCGGAAAATTTAAATTTCACATATGTTAGGTACATAAAAATAGAATTTAAGAAATATTTTCGACTAAATAAATTAGATATATCACTGGATTAGGCACTGACCCAAAAGAATCGCCATGCCACTAGCGAAACAATAAAAATTACCATTTCTTCCAAACATGTTATATTGTCGAAAAGACGATTCGTAAACTAACAACGCGACGTTTTATCACTTTGCTGTTCCTAAACTAAAAATAAAAATTATTTCAGCAAATAAAATCTATAGCACACAGTGCTATCCAATTATCTTTTCATTTAAGCAATCAAAATTCGAAAATAACGATACAAATACAACATACAAAATTCGTATCATCCTCTAGCATAAGAACATTTTTCGGGCTTAAAAACCGGTTCGTATCATTGCTTAGTGTGGTAAAAAGCCAATAGTGTTAAAATATCACAATTATTACACTGGTCAACACATAATTTGGTGCCGGCTATTTTGCTACTGTTTCTAGGTAATTTGGGTCTGCTAAACCTAAAAATAACGTCAGATTTGCTCCATCAGACCGTTTTCAAAAACTAGGGCCATAAGCTATATTTTCGAGATTAAGGGTATTTTATATCGCATAATTATACACATAGATTCAAAAGTTTTGCATCACTCTGATTTTGGCATGTTAAGATAATTTCAGGAATAATTTTTTTTTTCTAAATGTTTATTTATGTTTATCAGGTAAAACGTTACCATTTTTTGTAGCAAAAAAATTTTTTATCAAGACATTTGTTTAAGATAACATTTTTAGTGTTGTATTTTGTTGGCGCTGGCCAGTTAAATTTTTCGGTCCAGTGTGTAAAAATGAATCGCTAAGTAATATCTGAAATTGACCGTGCAAGAATCGTAGCTTTAGTTGAGGATGGTCATTCTCAAAGATTTGTTGCTGAAAGAATAGTGGTTTTTCAAAGTGATGTCTCTCGCATATGGAATCCCTATCTAGAGGCCAATTCTGTGCGAGACAGACCACGAAGTGATAGAAGGCGTGTTACTAACGAACAAAACCGCTATATTACGTTAACAACTAGAAATCCTACTATGCCAGTCCCACAACTTCAGACAGATAGACGTACCCCAACTACAATATGACCACCGAGTTGGTCGACTGCATTGGGCTGAAACGCACGTTCGATTACCCGTAGAATTTTCGAATTCTGTCCTATTTTCCGACGAGACTAGGATTTGTCTGGTAAACGATAGTCGCCGAATTCGTGTTTGGAGAGAATCAACAAAAGCCGCTCAACTTGCCCATGCTCGCCCCTTGCCTCCATTGGCGGGAGGAAGCGCCATGTTTTGGACAGGTATTATGTTTGACTGGCGTACTGAGTTAGTCCAAGTTCAAGGCACAATGACTGGTGACAGGTACATTAGGGATATTCTACATTCTTATGGTAGAAGGTGGAGAGGGGATGTCGGTATCAATTTTGTGTTTATGGACGACAATGCCCGGACCCATCGTACTAGAGCTGTGGATAAATAGCTAGAAAGTGAGGGAATCAAGCGCTTGGACTGGCCTGCTTTGTCCCCTGACATGAATCCGATAGAGCATGCTTGGGACATGCTCTCTAGGGCAGTTCGCGTTAGAAGAATCCCACTAGAACTCTCCAGGAGCTTGTCGTCGCTGCTAACGAGGAATGGCAGGCTATTCCACAAGAACGGAACCTTACGCACAGCGTGCGGCGTCGTCTTCAAACTTGCATTGAGGCCGGAGGAGGAAATACGCTTTATTAGAAGCTATATTTTTTTAAATTTCACAAATTATACAATATAAATAAATTTTACTTCTGTTAAGTTTTTTTTTTGGAAGGTTTAAAATGTTGTGGTAAAATAAAAAAATTTAAAACTCATTGATTTTTATTTTAAACTTATCAATTAACTAATATTCAGTCTATTTTTACCATGACGTGATTACTTATTCGAGAATCAGAATGATGCAAAACTTTCGAATTTATGTGTATCTGTATTACTGCTACCACCTAAAAAACCACTCAGGAGTGGAAGAAAAATATTTATTGTACATAACAAATACAAAAATCATCTGTAAATAACATTAACAATATTAGCTTAAGTTATTAATTTAAATTAACCTCAACTAATAAATAAAAATGAACTAATCTGTATCAGCCAAAAGCTTCCTTTTATTTTCTCGCATTAGATTGAAAAGGAGTCTCGTTGAAGACTCCAGCAGTAATCATGTGAATGTCCCATCTACCCTGATATCTCTCTTCCATAGTTCTCCTGGTGGAATCGTTCCCCTTGTTCTTCACTAAGGTCGCCAAGATTCTCTAGAAATCGTTCGAAGTGACTGTGGAGAAAATGAATCTTAATCCTCATATTACATCCATGTTGGTTAAAATTATTGAGCATATCTTCCACTATCGCTCGGTAATTTTCCGATTTATTATTTCCGAGAAAACTTTGCACAACTTTAAAGGAGGTTGAAATCTCCGACAAGGTCACTTAGCTCCTCCTGAGCAAAGCGTTCGAGACTCGTTAAATCTCCGGCAAAATCGCTGTCCTCTTTTTCAAATCGGTCACTCTGTAGCTTGTCAGATGACGTTTCCACTGTATCCTCTGGTAACGTAGGCAGGCTGCTATATGTTGGAATTGGTATTTCTTCAGAATGCTGAATAGGTCTTCTTGATGACTCCAGGTTAGGATAGTTCCACTTATGCCGATTGTTACGATCAATGCCCTTTATTTTCATAAGGCAAAAATAACTATCGCCAAAGTGGCTTTTTGGTCCCTCCATACCATAGGAACACCAAACTTTAAACACTTTCTTTGTCTTTTTGTCCTTTAACGCAGGTGTTCGACACAGGTTTTGTTATATTATGAGTAGGCTCTATCTCAAAAACTAGAGCTGATACGAAGAAAAGCTAAGTGTATTTGGAATCACCGCATTCAAAATAACTAAAATCAGTTCGCTTTTCCTGCGGCACCAAGACAAAAATTTTATTTTGTGGGGCTGTGTTATTTATGAAACGTTTCTTCGACTATATAACGTGTTTAGAAGAAGTGATAATTTTTTGTTACCTCTATCTCTAGTGGAAGGACAATTCTTTTGGGCCAGTACCTAACCCATCTATAAATCTCTAATTGGCTTAATATAAAAAATAATTTAAATTAAATTTTTATGTAAGGTATGTCAAGTTTAAATATTACGAAATTTACATGCATCTAGACTTTAAGCACTACTTCATACAATTAGACGTATCAGGACATAAAATTCTGTGTCCTAAACTCTAGAATCTATCAGCTACAAAAAAAGTGTTACAATTGGTTCATTATTAACAAAATAACAGCTTATTAATTAGAACGTGAATTTTTGAATATTCGATAATCAATTGGCGTAGTGTAATTAAATACACATGCTACAACGTTGGGATAAAATATTTATTGGGAAAAATGATCAATAGAATATGCATGAAAATATTTAAAGTTTCTAATACTACCACTAGGTAGCGTAGGTGCTATGCTATTATATAAATTCCTTACTTTCTACTGATGCTTTCCAGGTAATGTAGCTATGGTATTTTTTTTTCTAATCTTTATACTATCCAATGTAAATTTTATAAATGGTATTTTTTTTTAGTTGCCATGGTAACAGCGAGGGGAAATGTAATAGTTAAAAAAACTGAGAGCGCTCTAACTTCGGTATGCGTTAACCGAATTTCACAAGCTACGGCTTATTTTTATCATGATTAAATGTTATAGATATGGATGCACGTTTGCATTTAAATCTTTTGTGAAATCGAAGCTGGAATTTTTTTTAAAAAGCAACTTTAAAATTTTTGATAACCTTTAATCCGAACAAGCCATAGCTTGTCAAATTTGGTTAACGCAAGTTACAGGCTTTCGAAATTTTTAACTATTACACTTCCCCACGCCGCGCCGTTAGCATGGTAACTGCCAAAAATACAAATTATAAAATTTATAGAGATAGTACAAAGATTATAAAAACGAAATTCCTGACCCACATTACCTTGAAAAATTAGTAGATAGTAATTATGTTATATAATAACATAGCGCCTACGCCCCCTAGCGGTTGTATTGGGAACTATGAAATATTTTGCAGCAAATTATTTTTATCGTATTTCCCAATAAATTTTTTACCCGAACGTCGTAGCATGTGTAATTTTGAAATAGAGCCGCTCCCAACCGTTATTGAATCTTCCTTCATGTAGAATGTTCCTATGGGACACAAAAGGAGTCACCAAGCAAGCCCATTGGTATCCTGTAATCAGTGGTGCCATTTAGCATGTAATTACACGATTTCCGTGTATTTTCATGCCTTTGTGTGTAATTTGTGTGCATCAGTCAAACATGTGTGTAATTTTCGTGTAGTTAGAAATATACCACTTTCAGGTATGTTGACTTTTTTTTAGGAATCAGAGCCCGAACAAATTTCAGTGAATGGTGTAAAAATCGTGTATTTGTGTGACTAAAAGTATATAAAAGCTTGTGATTTTTCTAGCTATTTGTGTAATTTCACAAATTCAGATTGGCAACACTGCCTGTAACCAAAAAATAAACATCACCGAGAGTTTACTCATTAAAATGTTTGCATTTTAAAAAAAAAATTAACTTTATTAATACGTGGTTGTATAATATTATAATAATATACACTTATTGAGATACCTTTCGTTTCTGAAACTAACGCGTTCTTAAAATTCTATTAGTTTTAAAAATTTTTCTTCGAAGTCTATCGAAAAATTGAATCAAATTATCAATTTAATCTAAAAAATTATAAAGCTAACATACATGGTCTATCATAAAGCTTATTAACGCCTCAATCGGTGACGGTGGATATAACTGCTAATGGTCGTTAAGTGGTCAATTAAAACAGACCGTTTATAAAATCGATTATATCTTTTCGAACGAATTGGTGGTATGGTTCGAAAATGGACCCCCAGGGTTAAACAATTTTGTCAGAGATGCATTTAAAAGACGTTAGTTGGTATATTATTTGGTGTTTATTTGTGTACATATACAGGGTCTCCCAGTAAGGCCGGCGAGGTACGATATCATTTTTTTTATGATCGATCAAACATAAGCACTATAGGAAAAATCCAATAGGGCACTCTGAAAGTGGTGCGTGTGCAAATAAAGCGATTCACGTAGGTTTTGAATCGTTGGAGGTTATATTCTTTGAGAAAAACGACCTCGGGATGGTCGTTCCATAAGATCGAAGTCCTCCAGATTAAAGAATTCTTAAATAATGAAGTTCGAGGAGTACTACGCTTAACCACATATGGATGTGCGGCAGTGGTTCGTCGTGTATTTCTGCTATTCGCTGCTCTGGGTGGAATTAAGAGGGCAAGGTCAGTCTAGCACTTTCCATGAAAATATCTGTAAAAGAGAGTCAAATCCCCAACCTGTCTTCGATGTTCTAGGCTATTGAGGTTCTTCGTTAGCTCGTGGTCTCCGATCAGATGAATGGCCCTCCTTTCGATGGAATCCAGTAGCCGAAGAGTATGCTTGGGTGCAGAGCTCAAGACATGAGAGCAGTACTCTATAGTGTCAGAAGTTGTTGAGGTGTGTACAACTTTTTGGTTCGGAAGATTACACCAAGTTTCTGACAAGCTATCTTGGTGATTGCCATAACGTGGTTATGCCAAGATAATATTTCCTCCCAGAATGACGCCCAGCAAATTAATAGATGAAGCCAGTGGGATTGCGTGTCCTGATATCCGGTGTCATCCCAAGCCAAAATTTCTTCCAGGTCTTTGTTAAGGCGTGATACTTCATGATGTCTGCGAAGATATGCGTCGGCAGCCGATGTTTGTGAATTCAAAGAGAAAGATGAGATAAGTGTGCTTTCGCCGGCAAAGATAAATATCGGATATTTAGTTTTCACTAGAAGGTCGTTACTGTAGAGTGTAGAGTAAGAAGGGAGTGGGAGAGAATATGGACCCTTGAGAAACACCGGCATTGATGGTGAAGGTGTCTGAGAGAAATCAGTCAATCGCCACTTGCAGAGAGCGGTCCTTAAGAAAGCTAGACAACCATGCACAGAATCGACTGGGCATACCATAGGACCGCAGTTTACTTAGAAGCACCTCATGCTAAACACGATGAAATGCTTTAGAACTATCCAGTCTAACAGCCCGAAACTACCCATGATGCTCGATTGCGTTGTTCCAAAGATGGGTGACAGGCTAGAAGATCTCCAGTTTATCTGGACTTTCGAAAACCATATTGATAATCGCTGATAATGTTGAGGCCATAAACCTTATGTCTTTGGCAAAAAAATTTCGTTGACTAAATCGACCAAGAAAAATTGATGAAAAATATTCCCAAAATGACCGCTAGGGGGCGCAATTACTATTAAATAATTAAAAATTCAAATTTCTTCGAATTATCACTGTTATGGTTCTTATTTAAGGTTCAATTGACGCCGCCATTTTTATACGATTATCTGTCAATCCAATTTGGTTACAAAACATTACATAGATGTCGCCCTATGGTTGCAAATCATAGTATTTATCTTTTGGCGTAAACATTCCGATCGTGTGTAAAAATCTAGTTCTCTCTCGCTCTCTCGCGCGCGTTACGAAACGTCGGTTCCACCTACAGGCCAGACATCGCCCCATCTCAAGAGTAACCGGACCTCTCTCTCACGAGCACGCCGGCGATGAATCGCTAGTTGAATTTATTTGTATTTTGCGCTTGAGTTCTTTAGCTTTTGACCGCAGCGTTGCCAGGTCTAGTGCAATTTCACTGACATGTGTAATCTTTATCAAAATGACCTTTCCTAGTGATTTTTTTCAGTTTCAGCGTCTTCGCGGGTTCGCTCTAAAGAATAACTTTTTTTCGAAAAATTAACAATAAAAAGTTTCCCATATGGCGGCAACTGTATTTTTTTAAAATACTATATTTTGTTATCATCATTTATGTTAGAAATAAAATACTATGTTATAAGATTTATTATTAATTAACGAACTCCCCCCCTATTTTTTAAAAATTTTTAACCTAGTGAATTTTTAAAGCGCGATCTAGTGATTTTTCAAATTTTGACCTGGCAACACTGATTTGGCCAGTATTCGTAGTTATTACTTGTGTTCAGGGCCGACTGTTCACAAATCTTATAATGTAGATGTGATATTTTATATCTATTAATTTTTATGTCATACCAGTACATTATTGTGTTTTTATACCTAAGATACCATATGCATAATGGATTACTTTATGTCCGTGCAGGCATAAAATACACAGTGTGGCCCGCGCTAGCATTCAGACGCAAAAAACAGTTTTCAATTAACTTATTCTTTATTAACAAAACATAAATCTACGTTTATATATTATTTCGTTGTATTTACATAGAACTGGCAATTCTGGAAGGTTCCGCTGATAGCTAAATTTCTTGCAGCAAAGGTTGACTCATGATTCATTGTCTGGGTCTCTAATTTCTGCAAGGAAATGCGAGATCCAGATGGTACGCCTGCCAACATCTTTGAAACCTCATTTTTTTGAAGATATGCTATCCTCTAAATATCCTTCAGTAACTATGGTACTCTTCCATCGTATGAGTTTCTGGATTTTCTCGGTAACAGGTTTTGCGTTGGCTTTTTAGCCTTTTTTCAATTATACAAATAAATATTTTATTAAAAACTAAACACCCACCAAATCATCAATAAATAAAATCTTTCAACATATATATTGTTATCAGGAACTTACGTGATTTTAAAATTTCGAAAAAAATCCATTATTTCATTTCGTCGTCGACCTGTTACAGTACTGAATTGGAGCAAGTTTCCTGGATAGTGTTTTCAACGAATTTATATGCCAAAAATGTCTTGGAATAACCACGTTGTGGCAATCGCAAAGATAGCTTCTCAGAAGCTTGGGGTACTCTTCCGAACCAGAAAGTTGTACACACCTCTACAACTTTTGACACTATACAAAGCCCAGATTCGACCATCACTAGAATACTGCTCTCATGTCTGGAGCTCTGCACCCAAACATACTCTTCGACTACTGGATTCCATCGAAAGGAGGGCTATTCGTCTAATCGGAGACCACGAGCTGACGAAGAACCTCGATAGCCTAGAACATCGAAGACAGGTTGGGGATTTGACTCTCTTTTACAGATATTTTCATGGAAGGTGCTCGTCTGACCTTGCCCTCTTAATTCCGCCCAGAACGACGAATAGCAGAAATACACGACGAACCACTGCCGCCCATCCATATGTGGTTAAGCTTAGTACTCCTCGAACTTCATTATTTAAGAATTCTTTCATCTGGAGGACTTCATCCTTGTGGAACGACCTCCCCGAGGTCGTTTTTCCCAACGAATATAACCTCCAACGATTCAAAACCAACGTGAATCGCTTTTTGCGCACACGCACCACTCCCAGAGTGCCCTAAAGGATTTTTCCTATAGTGCTTGTGTTTGATCATCTATAATCTATTACAGTGTGACCCGTTTATTAAAAGCGGGCATTACAATTATTGTGAAGTGCTTCGTGAATTTATTCATGTAGTAACTTCAAGGCCACCCACAAACACGCTAACTTTGATGTCTGATTAATGAATTTATTCACGACTGATTTCATAAAATTACAAAAAAAAAACTTCTCAATGCGGTTCCGTCTAAAGGATTACCACTCCGGCCCTGCCCATCTTTAATTATTATCAATGAAATTTATCAATGAATAAAGTTATCAACCACCCTCTGGTGGCAAACCCATTGAACTAAGTTGACAGACCCATCAAATTTATTGATTTTATTCAATTGACAATTCAGAGCAGTTCGATCATATGGTTACATCATGTTTTTACATATGAAGAAAAAGGATAGGAATATAATCAGACCTGGTAGAGCTAACAAAAAATGTGTCGGGCTCATGATCCGAGTTTTGTGAGTTTCCGTGTTTTGTACAATTTCGGTACGTAGAATAATAAAAACCAACGCCTGCTTTCCAAAAATTTTAGCATAGAAGACATGTGAATTGATTAGAGAACCAGATCGGCTAGTGAAAGAAGGTTATGTTTACTTCATTTCCGAGAACCGACGTGTTACATTCACAGTGAAATTTTTGTAAATTTGAAGGTATTTTAAATTATAAAAACAACTGTTTTCTGTGTGAAACCAACTCCAAATATGATCGCTTCTCGTTCATTAATGCTTCTCTGAACTGCCAGTCCAATATTGGTTACTAAATTTTGTTTTCAATTAAATTGTATGTACCGAAAGAGATGCATGTTTTACCTTCATATAGATGTATTTTCGGCTTGGTTGACCTTGGTATCTACGGCCTTAATAACGGATATAAAAAGATCATTCATTTCTGCGAAAGATTATTCGTCAGACTTTCTTCGTATCGCTGACGATAAAGGTGGGGAGAGCGTATAAAAAATAGTTTTAAAATTACTATATCTTCCATACCCCTTATCTAAATTTAGTAATAACGTTTGTTGTGAGCGCTAGTTCACACTGCGTCCTCTATCTTTATTCCTTATTTACAACAATGGCAACTTTGATATTGAGTTAATTTGGCATTTGTATATTTAAAACGTTCGTTTATTATTTAAAAAATAACAAAGTTAGTTTGACTAATACAGGGTCTTTTCTAACCTCTCTGAAAAATTAAGCAGGTGAATCCTCACCTTATTTTAAGACGAAAATGTGGTATAAAAGTTTTTCTCATGTCGCTTTGTTTTCGAAATACAGAGTGTTAAAAAAAATATTGCTGCGAATATCCTCCAGGAGCCAATAAACACCCATCTACACGACGTGATAAATTGTTTCTTACGTGTTGGAAAATATCGGGACTGGAGCGAATCCTATTAAAACCATCAATAATACGCAGTCCAAGGTCTTCTTCAGTTTCAATAGGAGTAGTATAAACGAGTTGTTTGAGGTGACCCCAGAAATCAAAATCCAATGGATTCAGATCCGGCGAACGGGGTGGCCATGGGTGAGGTCCTGCTCTACCTATCCACCGAGCAGAATATTGTTGATGGACTCGTATAATTTGACGATAAAAATACGAAAAATAACTAAAAAATTAAGGTACTCCTTTACCCAGAACCCCGCAAATGAATTAATTGTAATATTTAAAATTGACCCAAAGTAAAGTGCCCTAATCCTTTATGTTTAACAAATATCATTACAATATCGTTTGGCATTAATTAATAAAATGAAAAATACAATATTTTTGTCTGTCTTTGGAAAACGAAGCGACATGCAAAAAACTTTTATACCACAGTTTCGTCTTAAAATAAGGTGAAGATTCATCTCCTTCATTTTCTCAGAGAGGTTAGGAAACACCCTGTATCTTAGATCAATATGTTTCTTGTATATCAACTGCCAATGCGATATATAAAAGAAATCTTAATATAGAATACTCTCATTATTATGTCATGTTAAAATAATATCATTTCATACTTTTTAGTGCATTTTTCAAGTCTGTATTTTACAGTTTAAATTAGAAACCACCACCCAGGTAAACAGATTTCAACTAGTAAATTTATTAACAGCATAATCCACTAACCACCGGTAAGCTTTATTAGAACAGTGAGCACTGTAACTTCATGAAGCTGTTTGCATAATTGTTATTGTTTGATGAATTTAACATTCACAGCTTCATTCCACGACTGCCTATATATTTTGCGGTTTTATCAAAATCCAATCTTTAGACCTGTTAAAAATAATTTGTCGCATTTTATTAACATAAATATCTGGATGGTAATAGTTGTAGCTACGCATTATAAATTATTATCTGCTTTACTACAGGTGGTTAATTAACAGGTAGGTATTTAACTAAAAATATTTGGTACAATGTGACCATATTTCGATGGTTTTATAGGGAATCTCGTTTCCCATCTTGCTGGAAGACGGCGCGAGTCCAGCCTATTCCAAAGGAACAACGCTCGACCAGTCGCATTGCTTTCAGTTATATCAAAAGTAATGGAAAAAGCTATTAACCAACATCTTCTAAAGTACATAAAGATCATCAATATTGTTTTCGGAAGTTAAGATCAACTGGAGATCTTCTAGCCTATGTCAACCATATTTGGAACAACGCAATCGAACATCATGGGGAGTCTCGGGCTGTTGCACTGGATATTTCTAAAGCTTTTGATCGTGTTTGGCATGAGGGGCTTCTAAGTAAACTGCGATCCTATGGTATGCCCAGTCGATTCTGTGCATGGTTGTCTAGCTTTCTTAAGGACCGCTCTCTGCAAGTGGCAATTGACGGATTTCTCTCAGACACATTCACCATCAATGCCGGTGTTCGTCAAGGGTCCATATTATCTCACACTCTCTTCTTACTTTACATTAACGACTTTCTAGTGAAAACTAAAAATCCGATATTTAGTTTTGTTGACGATAGCACACTTATCTCATCTTTCTCTTTGAATCCGCAAACATCGGCTGCCGACGCACATCTTCGCAGACAGCATGAAGTATCACGCTTCAACAAAGACCTGGAAGAAATTTTGGCTTGGAGTGACAGTAACCAAGTCGAATTTAACGCTAAAAAAATCCAGACAGTAGTTTTCTCTAACAAGGTTAACATTACAGAACCGGATATAGTCATGACCGGAAACGCAATCCCACTGGCTTCATCTATTAATTTGCTGGGCGTCAATCTGGGAGGAAATATGTGTTGGCATAACCACGTTGTGACAATCGCCAAGATAGCTTCTCAGAAACTGGGGGCACTCTTCCGAACCAGAAAGTTGTACACACCTCAACAACTTTTGACACTATACAAAGCCCAGATTCGGCCATCACTAGAGTACTGCTCTCATGTATGGAGCTCTGCACCCAAACATACTCTTCGGCTACTGGATTCCATCGAAGGAGGGTTATTCATCTGATCGGAGACCACGAGCTGACGAAAAACCTCGACAGCCTAGAACATCGAAGACAGGTTGGGGATTTGACTCTCTTTTACAGATATTTTCATGGAAGGTGCTCGGCCGACCTTGCCCTCTTAATTCCGCCCAGAGCGACGAATAGCAGAAAGACACGACGAACCCCTGCCGCCCATCCATATGTGGTTAAGCTTAGTACTCCTCGAATTATTTAAGAATTCTTTCGGAATCCACTGGCTTACTCAATTATTCTACATTCAATAGTCGAGATAAAAACAAGTTTTTTTTTAAATGGGCCACCCTATATATTAATAATGTAATTTAGTTTTTAACCAGCTTCTCAGGAGTATATAGTACTTTATTTTTAGTCTTAATATAATGCCCGGTATTTTCCCTCTTTGAAAAACTATATACAATTTTTTTTAGTATGCCATGGCAGGTATTTAAAAAAAAACAAGTACATAGGTACTGGTGCAATTAAATATTAGAAACAAAAACTGAAATTTTAATTAACTTTCTCATAAATATTGCACAAATTATGCCTTAGAAATGTTTCCTACATAGTTATTATTTGTTATTATTTAATCTTCGTTGTGGTAGATTTTAGACCGAGGTTTAGAAAATGAACATTGTTCAATTATATTTAATTTTATCATTTGAAAAAATATTGTATCCGGCTGTCGTCTTTCCACATATCTACAAGTAATTTAGAAATTTTTATAAATGTCATAGAATTACTACAAGGAGGTTTATATTTGCATCTGCATTTTCGTTGCACTGGAAATAGTAAGCGGGCATGTCGTATTCCACAGTGCCATACAAAATAGTTATATTTCAAATACCAACAAAACAAATACAGTAGTTGAAGTATCTCCCACCGCACCACCGATCATCCGATAGGTGCCACTTGAATGCTTGTAGTAGTGTCTGGTGCAGATCAAAAAATTTAGCAACGTGAGTATAAAAATATGTTTCTTAACATTTTTTTCCAGTTTGATAACTACATTATTAGTCATGATGTTAATAGTTAATTTTGAATGATATTCTTTCTGGAATATTAATCACTAGCAAATAACTCACTATACAAACAAATAGTTGTGGGTTTTAACATTAAAATTATTATGTACCTGTGTTCAATAATGAACCAAAGCGAAACGGTACACAGTGAATCACTGGTTCACCCTTACTAGCTTTAGGGAAAATAATAATTTTACAAATACAAAAAAAAATATGGCAGCAGCTCTCGAGCTTAGAGGTATTCCTTACCCAACTGTTAGAAGATATTATTTGAAAATTTAAAATGCAGGCGAAGGACATAATGTCTAATTAGTTCTTAACTATAACGTTAATCATATCTTAAAGATACCATTTACTATCTAGCTAACGTTTTGGCAGTCCAAGGCACTGAATATGAAGTGAGTTTCTTGAGGAGAAAATCTTTAACGCAATATGTGTTCTGTATCCCTAACATTCTTGACTTATCCACGGTTCTAAGAGGGGAGCTCAAAATAATTTTGCCGAAACCTTTGGATCTTGACAGTACGTCTAGGGGCAAGAATTCTTTTTACTCCTTTAACATAGACTTTTCTGGTCTTAATATTCGCTGATTCTTAAGAATAACATGAATTTCATTTATATCGTCATAATTTTATTATTGTGACTGTTTCCTAAAGATTATCTTAAATATATAGATTTTGTTAAAACGTTAGAACGTATTTTTATTTGGTAACTAAAAATTTTTTATTTGTTAACTAAAAATTCAACACCTTGTAGCAAAAAATTTAAGCCGTTGCGGAAATATGTTCATATAAACTTTTCTTTATAAAATTACCTAAGGAATCACACCCTGAAATATTAGCACGTCATTAAGGAACACCCTGTGTCCCATAACTAATGGTACATTGGTAATGAAGAGCTGATAATAATCGAGATACAGGGTGTCCAAGTAAAAATTGAATATTCAATTTTCCTAAATAACTTATTTCTGAATCAATATTTATGCACAAAATTTTGTGACTAGAGGGAAAGGAATTTGAATTTGTTAATCATTTTGATGTGGATTATAGGGGGCGCTCTCTGCGGTACTCTAGATACATAAAAAGAAGTGTAACTTTCTTGGGCCTTTGTATAATTATGTTTTGTTAAGCATTAAAGGTATACTTTGTAAATGTCGCTCCGACTAACCGTTTTCGAGATATTTTCAACTACAATTTCTAATGCGCCTGTTTAAATTTTGATTTGTAAATGTGAAATTTGTCACAGTAGGCTTTGGTTAAAACAAATACAATGAAAGCACTTTGAAACCTCATTTCTGTCAAAGTTTATTTTCATTTGTCAGCATTGTGGGTGTTTCTAAGGAGTTCTTGAAGATACTGTTATCAAGATTTAAACTAAAAATTCCGCGACATAACTTGTTTTCTAACGGAGAAATGTGAGACATGGTATGTTTATACGCATAAGAAAATTTTAACGGACGAGGGGCACATCGACTTTATTTGGAAATGTATCCAAATAGAAGGCAGCCAGATCTTAAAATTTTTAGAAGCCTATACGACAGACTGGGAGAAACAGGATCCTTGCGTCCAAAACGTAATAGTGGAGGACGTTCGAAGATTATTACACCCGAGCAGGAAGAAGAAATACTTGTTCGTCTGGCTAAAAACCCAGAAATTAGCACAAGACGTATGGCTGCAGCAGCTCCAGCAAGTAAATCAACTATTTCTAGAATTTTAAACCAAGAAGGGCTTTAACCATACCACTTTACACCTGTTCAGAATTTGCTGGCTGTTGATCTTCCATCTAGATTGGATTTTTCCCATTTCTGTCATATCCAGCAAAATGCCAACCCAATGTTTTTGAATAGGGTTTTGTCCACCGATGAAGCGACTTTCACAAGAAGGGGTATCTTTAATTTTAGAAATAAACATGTGTGGGATTTAGAAAATCCTCACTTAGTAACCGAACGACATTTTCAGAACGAGTTTAAAATAAATGTTTGGTGTGGCCTCATTGACATCTCCATGTTGGGTCCGTTCGAGCTACCACCCAATTTAAACGGATAGCTCTATGTTAATTTTTTGCAAAATCAGATATCCGACTATTTGGATAATGTACCGTTAGAGCTAAGAAGAGATATGTTTTTCATGCAAGATGGGGTCCCAGCACATTATTCCAGGCTTGTCAGAGACTACTTAAATGCCGAATTTCCTAATCGATGGATAGGTCGTGGAAGCCTTGCCTTGCCTTGGCCTGCCCGAAGTCCCGATTTCAATCCCCTTGAATTTTGTGTATGGGGATATATGAAATCACTTGTTTATAATGAAACGATAAATAGTCGGGTGCAACTATGGCAAAGAATTCAAGATGCGGCGGTAATGTTTCAAGACGAACGCTTGTTATTTAAAATCAGGCGATCCTTCAATAAGCGTGTAGCCAAATGCATTGAAGTTAACGGCAATCACTTTGAACAATTTTTGTCAAAAGCAGACCATTTCTATTATTGATAGTTTTTTATTTATTTACGGAAAACTTGAATTCTTATTTATAAAATAATAAAATTATAATATAATATTTATTTATATTAGTGACCGCTCAAAGTTTTATTTAAATATTTTCAGAAGCGCACTGAGTATTTTAAATGCAAAAATCTCGAAAACGGTTAGTCGCAGCGACATTTACAAAGTATACCTTTAATGCTTAAAAATGACGGAAAACTGATATTTTTAATAAAAACATAATTATACTAAGGCCCAAGGAAGCTACACTTCTTTTTATGTATCAAGAGTACCACAGAGAGCGCCCCTATAATCTACATCAAAATTATTAACACATTCAAATTCCTTTTCCCAAAAAAACGCAGAAATATTGATTCAGAAATATGTTATTTAGGAAAATTGAAAATTCAATTTTTATTTGGACACCCTGTTTCTCGGTTATTACCAGCTATTGAACTAAACTAAGTATGGCCAAATCGCAGTATTTTTACCCAAGGAACCTGCAGTTTTCCTGTGTACCATTAGTTATGGGACACCCTGTATAAATATTTTCCTAATTATTACTAAAAATTTAGATTCAAATTGTGCTATAATCGAATGACATTTCTTAATAAAATCATTCCAGTCACAGACAGTGCCTTAAGTTATGGTTAGTTTTATTATTTATTATTTTTTATATTATTATAGTAAATTTTTCATTCCATGTAGCTTCTTCGGATATTTACTGCTTACTGATTTTGTCTTTACATGGTGAGTCGGAAAAAATGGAGCAAGCTTCATGAGTGAATTATCTATGTGAAAATAATGCACAAAAAACTCTACATACTTATCTGATTTTCGTTTGTTTTCCAGTTATAGAACACTTCATTTAAACTTGGTAATTTTTACAATTAAAAATAATAGTACAATAATAGTCATCAGTAAAATGCACGATACATTTTAAAATAAAAAACTACTGGATTTTAAATTATGTTCATTTCCATTCGTTGTAAAATTTAAAATATATTTTAGTATTTGCTTGATTGTACTAAATTTATTAAAAATACTGACAACACTATTTATAAATTTTATTTATCTACAATATTATTTTGGATTATTAATGAAACATAATTAATCCTATATTTTATAGGAAATCCGACAATTAAATCATTACTATACTAATTTTACTATAGTGTTTGTTCCGTTCACTTACATTCGTTGTAAAATTTAAAATATATATTAGTATTTACTGGAATGAATTAAATTGGTTAGAAAGACCAACTATAGTGTTTTGTAAATTATTTATATTAGTATATTAAAGTACAAATTTTATAAAGCATAATATTTTAGCACGCGTCCATGTTAGGAAACAAGCGGGTTGCGGGAGTTTTCTAAGTGGACAAGTGCAATAATAGCTTTATAAATGCCATAAAAATTTAGTAAATTTCTATGTTAAAATTTTATGTTGGCAATAATCAAATTATTTATCAAATGAGCTTTGATAAATTATACGAATCCGCCATTTTGTCGCGAATATTGAAAGCTTTCTTAAAATTAATCAATAAGGGATCAAGAAGATATTATTAATTTAACTCCTCCTGAGTTAAGGGAAATTGCAAATAATACATTGGATCAACTTTTACCAAAAAAGTCCAAGAAAGTATACGTAAAAGACTACAAGACCTTCACAACCTGGTGTACTGCGAAGGGTGTTTCTAGAAGTAGTGAAAATGTTCTAATCGATTATTTTGTGAAGGAAAGTAAAACTAAGAAGTCGTCGACTCTGTGGTCCTTATACTCAAAATTAGGAGCTTGCATTAACATTTATGAAAACACAGATATAAGAAATTATGAAAGACTTCAAGCCTTTTTAAAAAGGCAATCTGAGAGCTACAAGCCCAAAAAATCTTCCATTTTAGATTTAGAGGATATCAATAAGTTTATAACTGAGGTTGAAAATAGCATTTACTTAGGTTTAAAGGTAAAAAAATTGTACAGTATCTACCTATACATTAATTTTTTACAACCAGTTCTTAATAAAAGTGGATTATTGGATCCGCAAATAAGGATTAATCCTGAACAAAACGTTTCAAACACACAAACTATGCTCGATTTTAAAATTAACGCTGCAGACACAAGTACGGTTACAATAAATGTTTATAACAACTGCACTTTTAATAATAAATAAGTATAATAAGTATTATTAGCTTTAAATTGTTATCCTTCTAACAGAATATATTACGTGTTGATCTAAACTTGTGATTGTGAGGTTAGTTTAAGAATTGTTTATTATGCAACCAAACATACACAGCAGTACCACCAACCGTTTAAAATGAAAAAAACGGTATCGAAAGCTTATTACGATACTGAAAATGATATCGAAAATGCTTTCTTATGAAAGCAAAATAGAAAAAATATTATTTTGGTACGGAATATTAATAAAAAAATTAAATTTTTTATTAATACTATATTTTATAGGACAATAAAATCGTTACTCTAATAATGTTATTATAGTATTTTCTTTGTACAATGTTCCGCAAGCGTAAATAAATTAGAAATTTGACGTCTATCAAAAAATATCTTTAGAGAAAATTATGTTATTTTGATAAATTCTGAACCTACGCTACGGTTAAATTAAAATTCGCAAATGGTTTAACTTTATCCCGTCTTTAAGGAAACAAACTTTAATACAGAAAATACTTTTAAAATCGAAGTACGGTATTAATTAACGCCATTAAATTTCACAGTAAAAAAAATTTAATTAACTAGTAATCAGGTCAAATATTGAAGAGGTAATGAAAATTAAACAAAAAGAATAGAAAATCGATTAAATTTTAAATTGGTTTCAAGATTATAAGAACATTACCGAAAGGGCTTACAAAGTCTTACAGATAATTTTCATTATATCCACACCATTATAGTTTTTGAGACACACCGATTATTTCAGGAGCAAAAAAATTTAAAGGAGACAAAATTCTTAGTTTATAGATTTAAATTATAAAATATTTTTCTATTCTAGAAAGTCTATAGAAAGACAGTTATAGTTTATTGAAATGGTAGATAGCCAGGCACTAAAAATAGGATAAACGAATATAAATAATTTAGGAAAACTAAATTTTAAAATTTTAAAACCATATTTCATATTTAGGTTTATTTTGCAATTACAAAATACTTTTTCCGAAAATCGTTCGGAAATATTGACATTTTTGATAACATTTTTGAAAGAAAAAGTCGATATTTCCCTACACTTAGTCGTTGCTGGGCAATGGAAAACAACTATTTGGAAATATTCATTTCCTTACTGTAAGGAAATGATATTTCCTTACAGTTGTTAGTATTCTATATAAATGATTGAAAAAAATTTTGTCAAGTTTGACAATTCAACATTAATACGTTTCCATAGTAACGCAACCAATTTTATTACCAAATTCAAAGCATCATTTATTTGTGAATAAACTTATTCGCGATTTTTTCATAATTAATTAATATCTGTCGATTTTTAAACGATTTTCGGAAAAATAGCATGTTTACCTCCTAGGAAAAGCCACATTCCTCACAGCCGTCGAGGAATGTTAGGTATTTCCTACTCGGTAAACAATGTACTATTTCAATTATAGGTTTTCCTGATTTTCAAAAATAAACGCCTTTTTCTCCGCTCGCCTTACTAAGGAAATGTATAATTACCAACTTTTATCAAAAATACAGTTTTCTGAAAAATCAATAATTAAAAAAAAGTTTTCCACTTGCTGCCAATTTTCTTGATCACTTTGTATACAAGGTACCAGTGCTAACTTGATTTAAATTAGCTAGTAATATTTTTAACGTCCTTTAAGATAGGAAAATGCAAAAATAATAGAGCAACGTGTTTGAAAGTAGAAACCCATATTTTTTCTGTTAAAACTTTAATTTTAATCATAAGAGCTTAAAGAAAATTCTCTCATAGAATCAAAATGAAGGAAGTTATAAAGCTCATACTGAAAAAATTGAGCTGGATTTGCTATTTTACACATGAACTTATAATAAAGCAAAATAAAATATTTATTTCTTTGAAGAGGTTAATGCTACCATTCTATTCTGCAATACAAGTTTGTGTACGTTTTCGAGCTACTCGAACTGTCTATAATTTGGTCCTAGTCGATTTTATCCCTTCCCTAACTATAATATTTTAGGCCTCAACGTGTTCGTATCATTTTTTAGTTTATCGTAAGTTAGTGTTTTCATTGCTGTTGGTTTCTTTTGACAAGATATTTTCTAGGGTCAAAGTTATTTTAATTAAAGTAAGTTAAAGAACAATCAAATTGTTGTATTTATTATTCCCAATTACCATTATTAGAACATTAATTAGCATGTAAAAGTGAATTGGTTAGAAGTAACAAAATATTTTTTGCTTGCCTGAGCTAACGCACTAAACAATTTAAATGCAAATATCTCCGAAACGGTAAGTCTGAGCGACCTGAACTTAGTATACCTGTTTTATGTAATAAATATGAGAAAAGTATTATTTGTTTTAAATACTTAAATACACTCAGGCACAAAAAAGTTATGACCGTATGAATGTGCGAAGAATGCCGCAGACAGCTACATTGTATACTAAAATTTCACAAAGAAATCAATTTCTCGTCCTAAAAAAACCATAATTCCCAAATTTTGTAAAAAAACGTTAGTTTCTCTAAAAGTTATTAGAGAAAAATAAAACTGAAGTTTTAACTTTAACACCCTGTATCTAGTTAATATCAACTTTCGGATATAGGTCAGTATCATTAAATCCTAATATTTTTACGAGTCTGTGGTTTTTCCATGTACCATTAATTAGCGGACACCCTGTATAAAGTTTTATTCCATTAAAAAAAATATATAGTTTACTTCCAGTATAGAAAAGAAAACCCAATACTGAACTTTTATCTGAATTCTTCTATTTTAAACCGTGTTATACATTGTACAAGTTTGCCAATATAAATAATTTTACATCAATATTAATAAGAACAAAGTTACCAATCTCGGACATTTAATTTAAATAACCCTATAGACGTTTGGAATTAATTTAGATCAATCAAATTTCTGCTACGCGGCTCTAAAACTACATTTCCGTTCTTTCCAAATCAATTCGTAAAATAATAACGAAAACTCGAAACGACACCGGCAGAACACGAATTGTCGGGCGAAATAAAAACGCCCAATTAATGTAATGCGCGGGTTAAAAGTCGAGCAGGTTTTCTGTCATTTCGCCTATGAAAAATTACCAAAAAAAACTTTCGTTCAATTTGATTGATGGCATTAGGTATGTATATTTTTGTATGGCAGCAACTTTGCGGGGGCGACGAGCCATAATAAAAATAAATTTGAACGAAATTAGTGATTGATTGCTATAATTGTTGCCCAAAAAGAAATCGTTCGGCATTCGTAAACACAAGAAAAAATAACAAACGTGCATGTTAATTTACCGCTGACAAATTTTCTATTAAATAAATCATTATTTCTCGTTTCATAAGCTGTGGTAATGTGTAACAGTATTTATAGTCCAAGATTCCTGGAAGACTTAAATAACTACGTACACCGAAAGAAAACCTTCCGCAAAAATTTACCATTTTATGGCTCTACAACGTGTCCAAGATAAGGAAGGCTAGTACAGGGATCTCGGAAACCGTAAGAGATATGAAGTCGGTTAAATGGATGTAAAGTTGCGCATTTACGTGCCTAATAGTATGCCGTTTAGAAAGTTTTAAAATTCCTAGTAGTTCCGGAGATATCTGGAAAAAACCGAAATTCTGAAAAATCGTTTTATTGTTTTCCTGGGTTTTTTTGAGATCGAATTCTAAAATAAATTGCACTTTTACATTGCCACTTTTTCCGCTCTATATAACTGCGTTAATTGTTTTGTAATCCGACGAGTCGTCTTCGAAGGGCCATTATCAACTTTCTTTTTTTAAATACGGTTCTGTTTTTCTGATATTGGAATTTGAGAGCTTTTTTTCTTCCGAATTCAACGATGTATGACACATTGTGGTTTAATGACGTTTCGAGGGTTTTTTGAACAACATCAGGAAATTTTGGGATACGGTCCTGTATTTCTCCTAATTTTATAAATAAGATCTCATAAGTAAGCTCTAAATTTTTACTTATGTTGGACTAGTTCAATAAATAACAAATAATTTAATAATAAACCACAAATAAGTGAACAAAATACAGGAACAGTATTTCAAACTTCTGTTGATTCGGGATTTAAAAGAAAAGTAGGCGCTTGAATTGGTTTTACTTGGCATTCACATTGTGATCGTTTGAGAGCGTTTTAAAAGGTTTTCTATTTTCCAGAAAATATGGAACATAAATTTACAAATGCTGAAAAGTTTGATATTCTATCGCATGTTTTATTTTATCTCAAAAAAACTGTTATGTGGCAGTTAGAAGATGTTATTTGTGCTTAGAGAATAACGGAAATCATTTTGTAAACCTGATTATGTGGTTCCTTACTTTTTTCGTTTCTCGTTTTATTACTGTTTTGAAATGATTTTTGTTCACTTATTTGTGGTTTATTATTAAATCATTTATTTTGTTATTTATTGAACTTGTCCAACACCCTCCTTATCTTGGACACGTTGTATGTGACTGGAATAACTTTTATTATGAACCGCCATTAAATTATCGCAAAAATGTTACCTAAATTTTTACTAAACATTACAAAACTATTGACAGTGAAACCTCTCTTAGGCGGACACCTACGGGACTGTATAAATGTCGCCGCCTAATATAGGTGTCCGCTCATGGGAAATTTGTTATTAGGTAGTATGTATATGCAAAATTATTACTATGTATATGTATATACAAATAAACATTTATTAAACATAACAAAAATACACTAGTTTTAGTTAGGATGTAGTACTAAAAAAATCTAAATTTAATACCAAGTCTGATAACAATTCCATTGCTGCAGAGTCAACTCTATTCTTCTCATACTCTTGTAATTTCTTCACCATACTAATTGGCTTGTTGATAATTGGTGACATTTGTTTGATTACTGCATTCAACTTCTTCATCAGAGTCATCAGATATTGATGTGGTTTCAGTTTGGGCTACATAATCGGTAGGAATGGCTCATCATCAGGTATCATCTTCTAATAGCACATTACTATCAATGTTAATGAACTCGCCCAAATCATTCTTATGAAATTAAAAACTTCCACAACATCAATTTTCTCTTTCAGACTCAAAACGCGACGGTTTTCTGCCATTGTTTACTATTTTAACCTTACAACTCACAAATAAACGGCGGACTACTGTCGGCGAAGTCCTTTCACTCTGCCACGCATACTCGATTGGTTCCCGGTCTGTCTTCAGAAAGTTTTTGCACCGTACTTATTCATCTCCCAAATAGTTTAAAAAATTTTTGTCCGTTTAAAAGAAAGGAAGCTTTTGTTAAGTTTTGACACAAGGTATTCCCAAGTTATAACCGTGCCAACGTCGCTTGACTTCATCGATCGATGGTATCTTTCCTGTTAAGTTCTTCACCTATTATTTGTTACGAAAAAATCCCAAGAATCCGTTCTATCTCATTTATGACTTCTATTCTTGTAAAGATATTTCTACAACACTTCATTTAAACTTGGTCATCTTTAAAATAAAAAAATACTTAAATAATAGTCAGTGAAATATACCATGCATTTTAAAATATTTAACCATACATTCGCTGTTGTAAAATTTACAATATATTTTAGTAATTACTTGATTTTACTAAATTTATTAGAAATTCTGTACTTTTTCAGAAATTATGTGTATTTACAATATTATTTTGGTACGTATTAAAAATGAAAATTATAATTAATACAATATTTATAGGAAATCGTAGAATAAAATCTTTACTATAATAATTTTGCTAGTCTTATATACATATCTACGACGATATGTTCTTATTTAGTATCGTAACTGGCGATAGAAAGGCAGCATCTATAAGAAAATTTCAATTTCCTTCCAACAAAAATGAGGTAATAAAAGTATTTTATGTAAGCTGCATCGTAAATATTATATTGTTTCCATGGAAATTAAAATAGGAATCACGTTGTTTCCATATACTTAAGATGATTCAATCGCCTTAAAAATAGGTCCCTTTTTACCCTTTCCTTCACCGACATTATAGAATATCGTTTTTCTTTAAACAAATTAAAACCCTATTGATATTTTTACGGAGAAAATAAATCTCTGACAAAAATATAAGCCCTTTAACATGCGTACAAAATCTATATTTTTTTTATATAATTCCAACATTTTAACTTTTTGCTACAGAATGTTGAAATTCTTCTTTACAACGTTATTTTTTTCGAAAATATACTTTTTACGAAGTCAATTCGAATAGTCAATCCGAAAACAGGTTCTTGGGATATAGTCGGCATCTTCTTTGTGAAGCATGGGAGGCGTGAAAAATATTTTACCCAATTAATTTATTTTATTTTATACAACCAAACTAGGTTAGGTGAGGTGTTGTGTTTATGCATTCTCGCGTTTCCTTATTACAACAATATTTAACGAATTATTCAAATTAAGCTCACTTCCCTTCTTTATAGCTCCCAACACCTTCTTTCTAACCGAATTTCCATGTTTTTACTTCCCATGAATTTAAGAATTACATCCTTTGTGATGCTGTTGGGAACTTTGTTTGTGTAGATGTGAACGATAATATTCATTGTCCAATTTGGGGATATATTTGGCACCAATTGTTCAATAAACCACTTTTCGAATAAACCGGTGGTCATATCTTCATGGTGGTCAGCCGATGATTGCTTTATATTTCTTTCCGACAATAATAAAGCGTTAGAACAAAACCCTTATTACTGCCTGCATGCAGTACGATAACTCGTTTGCCGTGACAATTAGTGTGCATTTATTAGTATCATCCACGCAACTATATTTGATCATAGGTGTCGTTTCGTTTCACCAAAGTACATTATCGTCCGTTTTGATTGGGGATATTCGTTAATTTTACGTAAATAATATTCTTGCCGCTATTCTAGGATATGAAAAGATTCTAATATAACCCATCTTATCGCAAGCAGATGACGAGCTGGATGAGGAATGCACCTCGACAAAGTATGCCGACGATTCTTCCTATTTATTTTCTCATGGGGACGATAGTATTTAGATTCAAAATTGTAATCGAAATTTGAACAGTCTGTGTAATTGGGTCTGTCAAAATTCACTATTTCCGAATAATACTAAAACTAATTGCATCCGTTTTCACAATTACCAGGATCATAATAATTTGGATATGGAACTGCTTATAAATAATGAAGAAATATTAAAAATCAATACTACAAAATTTCTAGGAGTGCATTAATGAGCATCTGAATTGGAAAAATCATTGTGATCTGCTCAAATCAAAACTAAATTCATGTTGTTTTCTCGTTCGTTCACTCAAGAGCACCAGAAGATTCTCGTCTGCGTTACGGGGTGATCTTCTGAGGTTCGTCCAGTATGATTGGGGAATTGCTTATATGTCAGACGAGAATATTGGTGGGTATGTCGATGACTTACTTGTGCAGAGAGCTCTTTAGGAAATACAAAATTTTGACTGTAATTTGTGTATATTTATTTGAACTATGTATATATGTTTTTAAAAATAAATGTCGATTTGCTATTAACAGTGAGGTTCATACCTATAATACACGACAAGTCAGCTCATATAGAGTTCCTTTTAACCGAGTGAATGTGGATAGAACATCACCATACTCATTGGGGCCAGCAGTAATTAACAAGCTACCACCAAGCCTGACGGCTGTTGATAGTCTTATGTTGTTTAAAAAACGTTTAAAGCAATATTTGTTATCTCAGCCCTTTTATTCAGTTAATGAATATCTCACCAGGGTGCAATAATGCCTCTACATTTTTTTTTATATTTACTTTTTTTTTAACAATAACGTAACTTTTATTTTAGTAAAGTTTGTTTTTTAAAAATATTATATATTGTGTATTTGTATCATACATTTTATATATACAGTTCCCAGAAGAAATGTCTAAATTCATTTAAAATTCAGCGGTAAGTTTTTTCAAAAAAAGCTCGTACCCGTCGATTTTGATTTTTTAAATTTTTTTTTGTGTGGTAATTTCATGTATACACGGTAGCTCAAAAATAAGTTACGACCATCAACTTCATTTTTTCAAATGAATACATATATTTTTTATTTCATTTTTGGATTTTGCATTGAATTCTAAGCATGTTTCATGTACCATGTCCTATACATAAACTCAACAGTTATTGAAAAAATTAGGATTGAACATATCTATAAGTAAGACCTGTTTATTAAAAAAAAACACAAAAAAATCAAATTAAATGTTGAAAATGTGCGCCATTTACGGCTTGACAATATCCAAGACGATCAATAAACTCTCTTTGCACGTTTCCAACCATTTCCGGAGTTATGACACGCACTTCTCTTCGGATCCTTTCTTCCAACTCCTGCATATTGTTTGGCCTCTTAACAAATACTTTTGATTTGAGGTAACCCCACAAAAAAAAGTCCAGCGGAGTTAGGTCTGGCGACCTAGCAGGCCATTCGATAGGTCCTCTCCTTCCAATCCACCGATTGGGAAAGGTTTCATCCAAAAATGTGCGCACAGTGGCCGCATAGTGCGGAGGAGCACCATCTTGTTGGAATATCAGTTCTTTCATCAGGGGAGTCTGGATCCAATGGATTCGGAAAGAAAGCCACTAATGCTGGAATTAATTCTAGTTGGAGAAATTCGAGATATACTTGTCCAGTTAAAGACTGTTAAAAAAAAAATGGACCAATTACTCTTTCGCGTACGATTCCACGCCAAACATTTATTTTCTTAGGGTACTGGCTGTGAACCTATATCATCCAATGCGGATTTTCTGTTGCCCAATATCGACAATTTTGTCTGTTCACATTACCATTCAAATAGAACGTAGCTTCATCCGAAAAAATAATATTTTTTACTAAATTATTATCTAGATTGCACATATTTTGCATGCGTCCGCAAAACTCACTTCGCCTATCGAAATCATCTTCAAATAACTCATGCATTGGAATTTGTATGGGTGATATTTGTGCTTTTGAACGACTCGGTGAACAACAGATTTCGGCATGTGTAAATCGGACCCAATGTGCGACAGGGGAGTACATGGATTTTCTTCCAAGGAAAGCAAAACGTCAAGTTGTTCATTTTCATCTCGAGTAGGACGACCAGATTTAGGCAAATCTCTAACATGACTGAATTCTCTAAACTTAGCCTCTATTCTACTCACCATCTTTTGACATATGGGAGGACGATCAGGATGGATTTCATTAAATAATTGGGCTGTTTCTATTTGAGTACGTGTTTTATCACCAAACCTAACCATGCATAGAATTTAAATTTTTTCCCGTTCCGTTAACTTCACCATTATTGTGAAAACCGCAACTTTGAAACTATGCTTGACAATAATTATACTTATTTGAAATAAAATTGTCATACAGTTTCTATGGAAATAAACGGTGATAGTGAGACAGTACACTCTTACTTATTATGGAGCCCAAAATGCCATATTGCCAGAAGATTTGATAGATCGTTGGATTCTCTAAATGATATGTTCAATCCTAATTTTTTCAATAACTGTTGAGTTTATGTATAGGACATGGTACATGAAACATGCTTAGAATTCAATGCAAAATTCAAAAATGAAATAAAAAATATATGTTTTCATTTGAAAAAATGAAGTTGATTGTTGTAACTTATTTTTGAGCTACCCTGTATAGTACATGAAATTACCACAAAAAAAAAAATTAAAAAATCAAAATCGACGGGTACGAGTGTTTTTTGAAAAAACTTACCGCTGAATTTTAAATGAATTTAGACATTTCTTCTGGGACTCACTGTATATATTCATGTATTTGACTTTGACGTTTTCCATACATTGTAAATTGTAATGTCTAAGGAAATAAAGCATAAATAAATAGATAAATAAAATAAATCTTTTGTCCAATTTTTTGTACTTGAAGCCGCAATCTATCAAAATATTACGTATCGTGTCCAGAGATTTATATTCATAATCGTGATAATCTTGTAACTTATCCTGAATCATTTCTTATGTAGGGGCTTTATTTCCTTTGTAAAATTGATAAACTCGACGTATAACTTTTTTGTCACCATTATTTATTTTTATTTATTTATTGAAACCTACACAATACAGGTTGATATAGAACATATCATTAACCCATTTACAAGGTAGTATTTAATAATTAAACTAAGACTAGCACGGACACATCATTTACATACAATGCACATTCATACTAAGCTAACACGCCCAGCATACTGGAACCACGAAATTTTTAAAGAAAGTCTCTAGAAATCTACAAAATCTATTAAGTTCAACATTCGCTTTTTAAGTTTGCTTACAAATGTAGTTTTAGAATCTCCAAATATGTCACAGTGTTTTTGATTTTCATTATAATTAATAACCATACATCTACAGGAGATTTTTTTGATAATTGGTTCTAAATGATTTAAAATTAAAAATTCTATAGCCTATTTGTCTAGTTTTATTAGGTATACAAATACCAACCTTACTTAGTGTTTTATTGTCTAGTGCTAAGTTATTAAAAATTTTATAAATATTAACAGTACTGCTGAAAATTCTCTTATTATGTAAGGTCATTAAGTTGTATGGTAGTTAATGTCATGTGTCATTTTTATAAGAGGTCTGAAATGCGAATAAACTTCTTTTGAACTTTTTCAATCATTTGAATGTACTTGACATAAAGAGGAGACCAAATAACACTGGCGTATTCAAGCTTTGTTCTAACCAGACTATTAAAAAGGATCTTCAAAGTTTTAGTAGAAGTAAAAGATATAGAATTTCGAGAAACAAATCCGAGGTTTTTCTAGGATAACTTTACTATTGATTCAATGTGTAGATTAAATGATACTTTATCCCAAAACTCCCAAATCTTTTTTTCAGATACTGAATCTATGTTATAACCATTGATTACGTAAGCAAAGTTAGATTTTTTTTACAGTAGGAAAACCGCATGTATTTACACTTATCAATGTTAAAAGGCAAGCGATTTATTATAGACCAATTACACAGGGCAATCAAATCTCTTTGTAATTCAGTACAACCAATGTTAGATTCAATTTTTTTAAATAATTTTATGTCATCCGCGAATAGACTAACCTGCGAGTCCCTTATAACATCAACAGAATCGTTAATGAATATCAAGAATAAGAGAGGTCCTAAGTTGGATATTTGATTAATACCAGAAACGCGATAAATTTGGATGAATTGCAACCTCTAATTGATGCATAGTTTGTTCTATCCGTTAAGTATGATTTTATAAATAAGCACCATCGAACGATAGTGAAAATCTCTTCAACTTAGCTATTATCAGATTATGGTCGACTTTATCAAATGTCTTGACGAAGTCTATGTATATAGTATCAACTTGGGCACTCTCCGCCAGAGCATCTGTTGTATACTCTACAAAATCGATGAGGTTGCCAACTATTGACCGCCCTTCACGAAAACCGTACTGATATATAGACAATTTTTCTTTTACATAAAAGTTTAATCTATTAGTTATTATATTTTCAAATATTATAGCTAAGTGAGAGAATTGAAATTGGCCGATAATTTTTCACATCTGTCCTGCTACCACACTTAAAAATAGGAGTGATACGAACTTTTAGTTTATCAGGGAACAGTATATCAACATTTTTAGCTCTTTCTCGTTATACGGAATGCTCGATTATATCTCCTTCTTTAATCACTGTATAAATTCTAATACGAGCAATTTTAGTTAGACACAAATCCTTTATAAAATTTCGTTTCGTGAGGTCAGACCACTTTCACTTTTTAAATAAGTATAGATGTTTAAATAAGTCTTTTGCCATGGTTTGAACATGTAACTCTTTCTTAAGAATTTCCGACGGCTTACTTTGTTTTCTATAACAAATTAGGTTTATTTTGACCTCCTCTGTATGCTCCCGAGAAATAAAGTGGTACTTACCAGACACCCTGTATATTGTAGTAAAACATAATCATGATTTAAAAAATATTTGGATAACTTCCAGGAAACATGCATGTAGAAAACAGCAACGAAACCAATTATGTATGTTTATTACGTAAATTTTCCTTGTAACGCGGCAAAGAACCACTTTATTATCTCTATACCTGTCTTGTCGGCAGTGGATGGTGACTCTACATGTGTTGTATCGTATGTTTGATTAAGAATGGCGCTATTAGCGTCATCGATCTCGCATGCCGTGACTAATTCTCGACCGGGCCTCTATTAAACTCGCGCGCTTGCAACAGCTGTGGCCCCGTTTCCCATTTATTTGGAACAAACGCGTTCTTGCCTGTCAAGTAGTGGGGAAATGGAATTTACCACACAAGTGAATTTATTGATAATTCTTACTTTTCATTGAGCCCTAAATGCTGTCAAATTGAGTCAGTGTTAGTTTTTCTATCCATAAAAATAATTTAAAACCGTAATAATTATTGTATATATTTCCTATTATAACCACATATATATAACCATTATATTGCCAATATGAACGTTCCAAGATGGCGCGGGCCCATTGAGTTTGCGATAGGGTGGCAATTTTATCGATCGCGTCAGGGCCGGCCCGACATTATTGGTTTGTTGTTATTCGTCGCCATCTTTGGTTCTGGATGCTTTTTCAAATTACAGAATAAAAAGTTATTCATCCACACTGTTGTCGATATATTAGTGCTTCATTACCTAAGAACAATTTTTGTAAAGGAGTTGTTAATTTGTGGTGATTCGATTCGCTGTTTGGTAGGTTAGTGACTTGTTTTGTTTAAGATGAAAGGACACAAGTGCATGGTGCTTTCTTGCAAAAGTCGTGGATCAATACCAGGTATAAATTATTTCAGGTATATACATATATACGAAAATATTTTGCTTATCACATTATCCGATCTTCGGAACCGAATTTCACTAAAATCAAGGGCGCATCCAGAACTTCGGTTTGGGGTTTTTCGGGTTTGTTGATGATGATAATTGATGCATAAGTAGCTGATAATAATTCCCAAAATAGTCAATATACTCATTCATTCTTAATTTTTGGTTTAGAAAAAGTGAGGTTAAGAAACATACGACGTCATATGAAAGTTAAAATAAAGTTCATCGTGTCGATTGTTACAAATATTCGGACGGAATTTGGCACCAAAAGTTTACACCAATTAGGGCACCGTCACATCATCATATCGTCAGAAATCGTATGCATGGAACGCTGTCTTAAATTGAACCAATCAAAATTTTGATTGCAATAGTTTTCCTAACTAACTCAAATTTACATTAAAAAAAGTTCCGGTCCGGTGGAATTTTTACTTTCACAAGGAAATTTCCGAACTGCACAAACTCACAACGCCCCCTTCGATGCCCATAGCGGGGACATAATTGCAGATGGTATTAGCGATATGCTGTATATGTGATTATAACTGAGACCTTAGTGTTAATAAATTTTATATGTATACCTTTCCTCGGATTAAGCCACTATGACGGTAAAACACGTATCATGTTGATAATTGAAAGTGAAAATCATAAATATAAGTAGTTTGTCCTTTTTTTATTATGGATTTTTATCAATTTACTGTTGAAACTATAATACTTTTTAAATAAGCTGTTATGTTTAAATTACATCTAATAGAAAAAATATGATACCAAGGATTTTCTATTTAACAAATAATGTTTCTACTTCTAAACTCAAAACGACGATGTGCAACTGTTTTCTGTACTACTCTATCTTAAAAATCTTTAAAGAGTAATATAAATGCTAATATAAACAAACTTCTGTATCGTTAATAACAACAAAGTTATCAAAGGTAGATACTAAATTTAGATAGCCCTGTATAAAACCCTATATATTAATGACTTCATTAACGCACTACCCTAAAAAAATCATGTGGATTATTTCATTACCAATGATTATCCAAATAATTACAAAAAGTCAAGATTTCGCAAAACCTGGTAAAGTCAGACTAAGAGACGTTCTATAAAATTTAATTAGAATTTCTCGGTTATAAAATATAATAAAAATTACCATGTTGTATTTAAAAAACGAAAGTTGACAGCTGTTTCCGGTATAACCGGAAATTACAGGAACATTTGAATATTTTAGTTAAAGAGAGCGTATCGATAAACCTGAATCCCTAAAGTTTCTGAAACACGTGTTCAGTGTTCTCCATAAAGTTTTAATGCAAGCTAGTCGTGAATCACCCTGTATACGTATAATAGAAAAATTTTGTATTTCTAATTACAAAACCAAGCGGCACTGCTAAATTCGACTGGAGTTGAACTCCCAAATTCCTACATGCATGCCAAGTTTGAATTATTAAGGAAACATTTATTATTTATGATATTTAGTGATATTAATTATAGCACACTTCCCAACATTGAGATACATGCCATTCTCTCTAAACAATTTAGAGATTCAGTTTAAGCATATAAAGTGTAGGCTCCCTTAACGGGAACTTCTAATGATCATTTCCTTCAAACGGTCAAATTTTTTGGAACCGATTTTTGTTCTATGTTTTAACACATAAAGGACAGTCCAATAGGCGGGTGCTCCTAGAAACGTGAGAGGGCAGTAGTTTTTGTAACCAAGACTGGCAAATATCTAGAATTTTTGGGAGATTTGCGTTTATTTTTACTGTTTGGGTTTGTTCGGGTTTGTTCGGTTTTTTTTTATGATCAAACATAAGCAATATTAGAAAAATCCTTTAAGACACTCTGGGAGTGGTGAGTGTGCCAATAGAGCGATTCACGTTGGTTTTGAATCTTTGGAGGTTATATTGGGAAAGTCGTTCCATAAGGATGAAATCGTCCAGATGAAAGAATTCTTAAATAATGAAGTTTGAGCAGTACTAAACTTAACCACATATAGATGGGCGGCAGTGGTTCGTCGTGTATTTCTGCTATTCACCGCTCTGGACGGAATTAAGAGGGCATGGTCAGCCGAGCACTGTCCATGAAAATATCTGTAAAAGAGAGTCAAATCCCCAACCTGTCTTCCATGTTCTCGGCTGTCGAGGTTCTTCGTCAGCTCGTGATCTCCGATCAGACGAATGGCCCTCCTTTGGATGGAATCCAGTAGCCGAAGAGTATGTTTTGGTGCAGAGCTCCAGACATGAGAGCAGTACTCTAGTGATGGTCGATTATGGGCTTTGCGTAGTATCAAAAGTTGTTGAGGTTTGTACAACTTATTGGTTCGGAAGAGTACATCAAGTTTCTGAGAAGCCATCTTGGCGATTTCCACAACGTGGTTATACCAATACATATTTCCTCCCAGATTGACGCCCAGCAAATTAATAGATGAAGCCAGTGGGATTGCGTGTCCTGCCATGACTATATCCGTTTCTGTAATGTTAACCTTTTTAGAGAAATCTGCAGTCTAGGTTTTTTAGCGTTAAATTCGATTTGGTTCCTGTCACCCCAAACCAAAATTCGAGGTCTTTGTTAGGGCGTGATACTTCATGATATCTGCTAGCTAGACAACCATGCACAGAATCGACTGGGCATACCATAGCATCGCAGTTTACTAAGAAGCCCCAAGCCCCTCATGCCAAACATGATCAAAAGCTTTAGAAATATCCAGTGTAACAGCCCGAGACCCATGATGTTCGTTTGCGTTATTCCAAAGATGGGCTAGAAGATCTCCAGTTGATCTGGACTTCCGAAAACCATATTGATGATCGCTGATAATGTTTAGGCCTTCCAGGTACTTTAGACATTCTTTGTTAATAGCTTTCTCCATTACTTTGGATATAACTGAAATCATTGTTAAGCGTTGAAAAGTCTACAAGCTACTGGTGTTAGTTCATCGGCGCATCTCTTGAGAACTATAACAGGAATTTCGCCTTGACTAGAAGCTTTTTTGACGTCGAGCCCTTTCATGATTCGTTTAACGGGACGCTGACGGAACACGATTTTGGTCATTTCGGATTGAACTGCAGGAATGTTGGATTGTGTTCTTCCCTGGAAATCTACAGTGGAATACGAGGAGGTAACAAAAATGGTACGATTCTCAGTGGTAGGGTTTTTTTAATGTCGGCAAGCCAGATTTTTTGATATGACCACAAGCTCACAATCCTTGCTAAACCAGGTGTTGCCGTTGAAATGGCATTGGAGGAAGGGATAAATGCTGCCATGCTAGTTAGAATGACCCTCCCCAGCACAGTGCTCTAGTTTCTCTAAAGAATCAGACCTGAGCGTTTATTAATCACCGAAAAAAGAATGTTAACACTAAAAGAAAAGATGGAAGTAGTGAATATATTGAAAAACTATCAAGTCAAATAGCGGATATAGCATCGCGATTTCACATACGAAAGATGAAAGCTACGATGATAGCAAAAATAAAGAGAAGATCTGACTTTTATGTCAGTCTGGTATAAATGACTGCCGAAAAAGGAGTTTTTTCAAACTACATTTTTAAACATCAATATTTCAGAAACCGCTATTTCTAGACATATGGCTGGTTATACAAAAAGTTTTAAGTTCTTATCATATAATTCGAAATTTGAAAAAGTTACTCATAAGCGGGTAGAACCGTGACTGACTTCTTATGGGAGTTTTCACTCTACGAAATAAACCTATGCTGTTCACTGCAATTCAACGCTGTGGACTTCATTTATGTTTAGATATTGGCCATTTTCACCAGACCCCATCACAGACATTTAGAAATTTTTCTGGCTAATATAATGTTTAAGATGGGCTGTAAAATAATTCCGCATAATTTTCTGGAGGTCGCTACGTCTAGGGTCCTTGAGCAACCTTTGACGGCACGTAACAATAGCCCATTTTTGGGCTTGGCGATCATTCTAGGTTTACTTATTTCTATGGTTTAAGTCAAGGTGCAATTCATAAGACTCTTGTAATGAAGTACTTTATATAAAGGTTTTGAAATCATCAGCAAACACAATACACAATTCCTACGTAACCCTAAAACAAATATTAAAATACATTAGAGGAATTTTGATAGCGACCGACTTTTTTTGAATTGTTCGCAATTTTGATAATTAGTTTTAGGAAAATAAGGACTCGGGACAGCGGGAAAACCTAAAAAAATTAAACAGCGTTAAAATATTCACCCTAATGTATTTTTAATGGCCGATAAAAGGTCACGGCATGCTAGATCGTAAACACTGTCAATGATAATGAAAGATATATATGTATAGTCAACACACATTGTATTATTTGATAACAGCAAATACAGAGATGAATCGGCATAAAGGTTTGGAACAAGGCAAGTTTTTTTTGAAGTAGTCGATATCAAAGTGTAATGACGAATGGGAAAATAGACTCAAAATCTGGTCCACTAATTTAATAACTATATTTAATAAATTGTAATCATTCCATACATGTTTCGCATAAACATTCATTTTCAGTGGAAAGTTAACTGAGAGAACTTATGACATTTCCAAATTATAACTGTCAAAAAGAGGGGAAAAAGCCATTAAGTAAAACATGACAAAATTATTCTCAAAACTTCATGTAATTTTGGATATATGAAAAATAAAAGGGAAAGGATTGTTAGAGAAGAATTTTATGAAAATGAAATTAATTACTAAAGAACTTTATTTTCATTTTAGAGGATAAACTCCCAGTCCTGTTCCAGTCCATATGTGGCTGGCAATTTAAAATGAAAGAAATTTTAAGTCGTAATGATGAAAGAAATGTCTTAACTTCGTATTTGGACTAAGTTTTTAAGTTTCAACGACATTTCCATATAAAATTTCCATGCATATTTTTAATAGTTAAAGTACTTAAGGCAATTTCGAAAAAAGTTCCCTTACTATTATCCGCAAGTGAAATATCTAATATTCTATGCCTATATTTTGAGCGTTTCCTCAAAAAATCAAATTTATTTCAAGTATGCTATGAAAGCAATTATGCATAATATGTACTGAGCACTAGTATAATGATGTCTATATGGAGGAAAATTGATTGATTGTTTGAAAAAATAACTTTCTAAATCGTTTCTTCATTGAATTTATAAATAAAATGCAGTTGATTATTTTAAATTGTTTTGAATTTAATGTTTTAATATTATTTTGAGAAAACGCTTTGATATGGATCTAGAACAGTAAATGCTTTTACAAAGAGCAACTAATTTTTCATCAAATTAAATAAAAATATACAGGGTATGTCTTTTTTAGTCCAAGAGCTAAGGTAAAAAAATTATGTAGATTATTTCATCACCTTAATAGTCTAGATTACTCAAAAACTGTAAAGCCAGAGAAAAATGTGCCTAGATTTTAATGGTTAATCGAAAAGTATAATAAAAAATTGTATTGTATTTAAGTAACGAATGCAGATAGCTACTTCCGGCATAACCGGAAATGACAGGAACATGTGAACATTTTAGTTAAAGAGAGTGTATCGATAAATCTAAATCCCCAAAGTGTCAGAAACACGTGTTCAGTAGTTCTCCATAAACATCCAATGCAAGCTCGTCGTGAATCACCCTGGATACAATATCGATAGTGGTCGATATTGATTCTAGCTTATGCTCTCTACTCTAGGATTCAAACCTTTTGACGTTTGGTTATGTGACTAAAATTTCAAAAGAAAACAAATCAACTATATAAATAGGAAAATATAATCCAAATAGAAACCGTAAGTATACAGGGTGTTCCCTAACCTCTCTGAAAAAATGAAGGAGGTGAAAATGTGGTAAAGAAGTTGTTCGCATGCATAAAGGGTGTTAAAAAATATTGTATTTCTCACTTTGTTAATTAATGCCAATGATTAGATAATGCATATGATTTAAAAACTTTAAATAATGAACTCATACGAACAAAAGTATTGCTGCAAATGTCCTCCATGAGCCAGTAAACACCCATGTATATGACGTGCTAAATTGTCTCTTACGTGTTGGAGAATTTCGGGACTAGCGAGAATCGTATTAAAACCATCAATAATACGCAGTCCCCTTCAGTTTCAATAGGAGTAGTATAAACGAGTTGCTTAAGGTAATCCCAGAAATAAAAATCAAATGGATTCAGATCCGGCGAACGGGGTGGCCATGGGTTTGTTCGTCCTCTTCTACCTATCCACCGAGCAGGATATTGTTGATCTACATAGTTTCTAACACGTACTGCAAAGCCCCCCCTCATTCATGAATCACATTAAAGTGCTCTAATCCTTTATGTTTAACAAATATCATTAGAATATCGTTTAGCATTAATTAATAAAATGAAAGTACAATATTTTTTAACACCCTATATTTCAAAAACGAAGCGACATGCATGCATGTATAACCACCATATCAAGCTAAATTTTAAACTAAGTCCTTAATATTATTATTAATAGAAATATAAATATTAAATCCGGAATAAAATCCAACGGCAAATAGCAAAAACCTATATTTTTTACTATTCTGCATGCGGTTGATGGTAATTGTTACTGCAGGGCTTAGGTTGATCCATGGCCGTCTGTATTAAATCTAACAAATTGCCGACTGTTATCATAAAGATAACCCCGGTCGGACATTTGTGATAAATTACAAAAGCTTTGAATTGACAATACGATTTTTTATTCTGCTTTCATAAAAATCGGTATTAAAAATACCGCAGGAAATGAAAAGGATTATTCTTTTATATTTGTGTTTTGCAAATTACTTTTTCTTCACTAGAAGTTGTAATAATGCGTAAGAATAAGATTTAACAGTGGCGGGTTGGCCTCTTTGGTATTTATTTTGTTAACGAAAACATATTTCTAAAAACGAAAATATAGTTATGTCCAAGAAATAACTCTTGCGCATACACTGCATATGGGTCATTCCTTTACCTTGACATTTTTTAAACGTCCGGAATTTTTTTTACAACTTATACAGGGTGTTATGGAAATGACGTATTATATTTAAATGGGTGACTCCTTGGGTATCCTAGAGAAGCGCTACATATTTTATTTTTTTAAATCGACCGTTTTAAAAGTGGGGTAACAAACACTCTTACTTTTCACCCAGAGCCAATGGCAATTTTGCCAAACTTAATGTAAAACTGAAATTCCATATAAAATTGTAAAAATAAATTATTTTCTACCTACTTGTATTTATCTTTATACCTAAAGAACGAGGAAATCCAGGCACAAACACAAGTTTTTTTTTCTATTTCGTGGGAACACACCTGGAAGCACTTTATGTACACACAGTAATAGTGAAACAGAACCGATAGTTTGCTTTTGAAAATACAATAATACAGATTATGCTACAGATTATTAGATTTTGACGTCCAGAAGAAACGCGTCAATAAAAACAATATTCAAAGATTATTTATGGAATGGAGAATGGAAATATTAATGAGCCACCCTGCACCGAGCTCGATTATACACGCCTCGAACCGTCGCGCTGTTGCATTCCCTGCACTCTGCGTGTCTTGCGATCGAAAATATTAAATAACTACCGATCTAATAGAGGGGCCATTTTGTGGTAAAATGGGTTTTGTAGATAAGAGAACAAAGAACAATACTTTAGTATTTAAAATTAATTTAATGGGGGCGGGGGGGGGGGGGGGGGGGGGCAAGCAGATTAAAACTATTTCAATAATAACATTGTTATTATTTTATATTTGTTCACAATGACAATGTGGAATGACAACTGGAAATATTGAATTTCAAGTATGAGAAGATTGGAGAAACCGAGGAAATTATCAAAAATTCATGTGTGGATATTTTGGAAAATAAAAATTTAGTTTTTTCAGCAAAATCCTGAAATACATGTCTAATTGTATATAATATATAAGTTTAAAAAAAAAATTGAGCGATTCTAAGATGTCAAGGTGCGGTTTGTAATATATAATATATACAAAACGTTTAAAATTACAACTTTAAAATTTATAAACAATAATTACTATTAAGGATTTTTCACAATAATATGAATAAACTTTGAAAAATCATCTTTCACGTTTATTTCTAAATGTGCAATTGGGAACAATATTTTTCCGATAATTTTTAATGGAAACGAAATTAAGTATGTAAAATCCGTAAAGTTTTTAGGCTTATATATAGACGAAAACTTAAATTGGAGAAAACATGTTGAAAATCTTCGAAAAAGCGTATCACCACTCATTGGAATATTATTTAAAATTAGATATTATGTACCTTTAATACTTTTAAAAAATATTTATTATTCATTAGTTTATTCAAAATTTCAATATTTAATATCAGTTTGGGGATCTGCATATGCCACAATATTAAACCCTTTAAAAATACTACAGAACAAAATTATAAAATGTAATCATAAACTGAATTTTTTGGAACCGACAGCAATGTTATATAATCCAAGAGGATATCTAGATCTGAATAGTTTATATAAATTAAAAAGCAGTATACTAATTCATGCAATTAATAATAAAAATAAAAAATCTTGTATAAAATTTTTAAAATTAACTGATATACATAATCATAATACCAGAAATATTGACCATTTAAAAAAAAAATATAGTTAAAAGTAGAATAGGGATGAAATCTATTTTATTTGATGGAATAAATATTTATAATACATTACCTAAAGTATTAACAAAAAATTTTAATTTAAAATTGTTTAAAAAAAATGCAAAGAAATTTTTTCTGGAAAACATACAAATTACTTAAAAAAAACCCATTTATAATAATTTTTATTTTGAATTTTTATATTGATTAATTACTTATTTATGTTCTATGTTATCATATTTCCTGTAATGGACTACAATAGCTCGTTGGGAATAAACATTATTATTATTATTATATATATACTATTTTATAATTTCTTAGTTAATTGACGTGTACAGAATAATAGCCTTTATTTGGGGGGCTGCCTTCGTATAAACCCAAATAATTATTTTTTTATCATTTGTATACGCCACAATAATATTATTAACCATAAAAGGTCTTTTTACGGCTTTTTTAGTCTGCATTTTAAGTGGGCATTTCTCTAAAAGAATATAAAAAAGAGTCGTTGCTCAGAAAATTTATTATTTGTCATAAATGCTGGACAGGGGTTATCTCAATGATAATGGCGAACAATTTGTCAGATTTAGTACGGACGTGATGCAGCGGAGGGTCGACGTAAGCGCTTTAAATAAAATTACAATTAACAGCCCGCATAACAATGAAAATATGGAGTTAAATAAAATATTTAAAACTTTTGCTTTCCTCACAAAGGGAAGGTATTGAAATCGCCAAAGAAAATGGTCAAAATCTTTCTATTGAATGGTCTAGTCTAGATTACAATGAATATCACAATTTAAAAAAAATGTCGAGTTGTATCTCGAAATTTCGAGTTCTAACTCGGAGTGTTCTTATGTGGCCTTACTTAGTGTATTTCTCCATTAAAAAGGCAAACATTCCCTCTCACAGAACTTAATATAAATACAATTTTTTTGTTCCTTTAATGAAGACAGAACTCGTAATATCGAGATAACTCGTAATTTCGAGATACAACTCGTAGTTACGAGATACAACTCGTAATTTCGAGATACAACTCGTAGTTGTGGCCCTTTTACGAATTCGTACTAGATCATGGAGAAGGATATTTTCCATATCTGTAGCGCCGCGCCGGTCTGATCGCCCTCTATTGCCTCGGAAGCTCAACAGGTACTTAACAGATAAGAATGAAATTTTATATGTGGATTATATATTAAGACTGCTGGAAACCGGATATACTTCCGACTCGACATACAAGGGGTAAGTACTGTAAAAGGGACTTTTAAGTATTGTTGCGCTTTTTTACTATTCCATTAGTTGTCGGCATGGTGTTCTATATGTACAGTGTGGCCGTTTAAGTGTGCAACATATGGGAAAGTATTTTATTACCGATTTCTCAGAAAATTTTATTGTTGATAAAAGTTGGTGCATGTTCGATAATCGTATTTGGTGCACTTGGAATGGTTGCAAGTTAAATGACGTACAGGGTACGACAAAACATATAAAACTTGTACAAGAATAAAGTACCCCTATTTCAGAAAATTCAGCGAAATGTTATTAAGAAAAGGTGTTTAGAATTAAAATAAAAAAAATTTTATTTTAAAGGTTTATTAGAAAATTGTACAAAATAATCGACAAACATGAAATTCTACTAAAATAGTCGCAGATACCTATGGAAAAAAACAAATAAGGGTTAAAAAGTAAACATTATGACAGTTTGGTGGCATTATTCATTCTTAAATAATTATTGTTATTAGCTGATCTCAAATGCCTCCTCCAGTACAGTTAACGTTAGCCGAAAAGGCAGAATTAGTGCTAATATGTGGAGATAACTATAAAACAGTGCGTGAAGCAGGAGTTATATTCAATGAACGACATCCAGATAAACAAGTCCATCCAGAAATAGAACATCAACGTGATTTCCATAGACACATACTTTTTGGGGATGAATCCACGTTCACTACAAATGGCGTTGTTTCTTCCCAAAATTGTAGGTGGTGGTGGGACGAAAATCCAAATTTTGTCATTGACAACAGAAACCAGTATTACCAAAAAACAAACGTTTGGTGCGGTATTATTAACGACAAATTAATAGGGCCGTTCTTTTTTCGGAAAAACCTAACCGGTGCTACCTATTTACATTTTTTGGAAAACGAACTAACAAATTTTTTGCATTGAACGTGAAGGTGGACATACGGAGACGCGTTGATAATTTGTTAATAATGCAACACAACGCCATTTTTTTAGTAGAATTTCATGTTTGTCGATTATTTTGTACAATTTTCTAATAAACATTTAAAATAAAAATTTTGCACTTTAAATGGGAGTTTTCAATTTGAAAATTATCATTACTAATGTTTTATCTTGTTAAAAATAATTTTTACGGTATTTTAAAGTTGTGTTTAATGTCCTTGCAACAAACATGAAGTTTGTGATTCCTTAATAAATTAAAAAGCTAAGTTAATTTTACAAATATGCTTGAATTTGAACAAAGATGTGTGAAATTGATTTGATTTTGTTTAATTTATCAAGGTTTTTAGGGTAATAATAAAAAAAAAAATTTTTGGGAAATAATTAATATTTTTAAAAAAATTTTGTTTTTTATTTTATGAGGCCACGTTTTCAAACCTATCCATAACTTTTAATTCTAAACACCTTTTCTTAATAACATTTCGCTGAATTTTCTGAAATAGGGGTACTTTATTCTTGTACAAGTTTTATATTTTTTGTCGTACCCTGTACGTCATTTGACTTGCAACCATTCCAAGTACACCAAATACGATTATCGAACATGCACCAACTTTTATCAAGAATAAAATTTTCTGATAAATCGGTAATAAAAAACTTTCCCATATGTTGCACACTTAAACGGCCACACTGTAGAGTCACTGAGATCTAGGTTCTTCTTAATGAAGATATTTTGATATATCTGTCATTTCCAGTTATACCGGAAATCGGTATCAATTTGATTAGTTAAAATGGAATACCCTATATCATATTACATTTTTGGATTCTACGCAAGATTCTAGACAGGTTTCGTATAATATCATGTTATATACCTAAGTCTAAGTATGTTTGACATAATCTAGGCTTTTATGTCTAAAATAACGTTTGCAAACCTTAATATAATTATTAATTTTTACTATAAGGAAGCCTATATTATTTAATTTTGGTCAGATTTCTTGTTGAAAAGGACCTGCTTTAATTGAGTGTTTATATGATTTAAATGCCAAGGCATATTATTAGTAATTTTCAAATGGTAAGTGACAGCTTTGACAGCTTCATATATTTATTTAGCATTTAACTTCTTTTTAAAGTCGTCATAGCAAACTAGGAATAACTGAACTTAAAATCTGCAACAAAATCGCCATATAATAGTACATTACAATACAAGTAAGGTAGGCGAGTTTGGTAAATCACGCCAATGCGGTAAAGACACCTACCGTAAGTGTATTGTACGATATTTTATCTCCACGCGTGTTTTAGGGCACCAATATTAAAAACTAAAAGAGCATTGTTTAATTTAAGAAATATTAATATTAATTGTAGAATTTCTAACATTTCCAAACGATATCGACGAAGGAAATATTTTAATATCCGATGAGACACAAGAATTTAAAGTGACAAATTTACTAAAACTGGAGGTTCTCTCTGCATATTGTTCTACGCCATTTATTTGCTTTGCAATTCCTATTTTATTTTGTACAGAATTTTCAATATTGCCCTCCGCAACACTGGAAGACTTCCATCCACCCTGTCTTTTTAAATTCATGCTATCCCCGCCAGTATCTACTAATATAAAAACTTGTTTTTATAGTATGTAATTACTTACGGCATTAGTGCGATAAAATGCTACTTACCGCACGCGAATAGATATAGTATATTACAATACAAGTACGGTAGGTACGTCTTTACCGAATGTGCGTGATGTGTAACAAAACGAGTTTGGTAAATCACGCAAATATTAAATATGCTTAGACTTAGATATATGACATGATATTCGAAATCTGTGGCAAGTTGACACTGACTTCCGGTATAACCGGATACGTCAAGATATGTTCCATAAAAAGATGGACATCTTTTATAGCGAGCACCAATATTTCACAGAAATAACTTTTTAAGTCCGCGAGATCTTTTAATAGGCCACTCACCATGAATGACACTGTATTATTATTATTTTAACATAAACTTTTCTTCATAAAATAACCTAATGAATCAAACTCTGAAATATTAGCACGGTATTAAGCAACACCCCGTAGAACTTCCGAATGTATAGTCGATTGTAAACTGATTTCAATATTTAGGATAAAGTAACCCTTTTAATTACTACCATATCCCAAAGATTTTCAATCGACATGAAACAAATTTGTGACAGAATTCCATTTATTTTTAGTAATAATTTTAATTAAATATCCATTATGTTCCACTATACATATTTAGAAATTACTATTTTACTAACTATTAATTCAAGTAAATAAAGCTTATTGTCTAACGGATTCCCTTTTATTCTGTCACGCATTGTCTGCATGGTGCGATAGATATACGTATAAATTATAATATACCATTATACAAAAATGCTTTGTTAGGTAATATTTCATTATAACATATAACAACGTTTTTGCTATTAAACATTTTTTAACCAAAAATCAATTAACATATTTTTTAACGGTAATAAATTCAGTGGCGGTTCTTCCACAGGAGCACATGCGCACGTGCACCCCCAAAACAAAACGAATAAAAAATATTAATTTATATTCATTGAATATTATTTACGGTATAAAGTCCGACCCTCCCTAATATTTTATCGTACCGTCAAACTAAAAAAGTCCGACCCTCCCTAATATTTTATCATCCCCTCAAACCAAACTGTTTAGATCTGGCAACCGTGTCTCGGTCGAGGTAAATGACGATTATGACGAGACTTGCTCGCACGTGCGATTAAGTAGTGCAGTTTCTCTGTGGTAACAGGTAGCTGGTGGCAGCGGTGGATAGCGGGGCTATGGCGATTTAACAAGGAAAAGGCGAACAGTTTTTGTGTGCACCGAGCTGCTGTTGTCTGTTCGTGCATCTAGTTATAAATATGTTTTACCTAACGCATTTTCTTATTACTTCTTTTCTTTCTACATTTAAAACGCCTAGAAAGTAATTGTTTGGTCGTTACACAAAAATAAAATTTTAAAAATAATTTCACCATACTGGTGAACCCCCTCTATCATAGGTCACGAGCCGCCACTGAATAAATTGTAAAATCTCTAAAAATGTGAAAATGTGTGGAACAAACCCTCGTTAAAAAAATTGCTTAAAGGACCTATGTTACCAAGACATGTCTTTAGAATGTCTCAGTTTTGGCATAATTTACAGTAGTTATTTACGTAAGCATTTTAACAAATAATAATAACGCGGGTTTGTTCTGGTTTGTTCTGGTGACGACCAACAAAACTTCAAATTAACATAACACCTTGCAGCAATTGCTAAACATCCCGAATTTATCCATATATTTTTAACAATTGCATTGCCATCAAATGGACTTCCTGCACTGCGTGCATAAGTATCTTGTCATACGATGATTTGCTCGCGAGTACAACTAGCAACGCTCTTACGTTTCTCCAACACTAGGTTTTCTTCAGCCGGTGCTAAATCTACATCCGGTATCCTCAAAATCCTACTTTAGACGCGCGTATTTTGTGGGGTACTGGACCCACTTCCAACATCACTTGCATCATCAGTGAAGTCATCGTGCCAGTTTCTTCGAAACTTTTATCCAGAAACTAATTCTTTCTGATGCACCGGTTATGTCACATTATTTAAAATTACCACCACAAACCGACATGTAGCATCTGATAGACTACGGAAAACTGAATTGTTCCTTGCAAAAATACTACAAATCAACTAAGTAAAGCAACAAATAGTTCATCTATAGTGGAAGGATTTGCATAAGTGACGATTGGTAGGCGCTACCACTATAGAAATATGACTTGATTTATATATTGCATAGCCTGTCTTATGTCTGTTTCCACATGTCCGCTTAAGCTAAATAATAAAACTATCTATTAATAATTGTATTTTGCTCTTCGTACCATAGAATTATTTTTCATCTTGTATCTTCAATATTTGTTTTTATATGTAGAGCCTTTCATTCAGATCACTGTATATTACTAGGCCTTAAAAATAATAAAATATTTAAAATAAACTTTAACTAAGCCGAAAAGTTTATCATTTCATGCAAATTTTAATACTCTTTTTACGTACTAAACCGTTAAACGGCACAACAATATTATTTATGGCCCCGCTTGACAGGTAAATCTGAATTTTGCATAATGGTGAAAGAAGCCAAACGGCATAAAAAGACTTTTTAGGGAAAATTTCATAAATTCTCTGTAGCGATCAATCACTTTTTGTCGATTATGGAAAATAGATACTGTCAATTTGCATCGTCTCCCTACTTTGCCATTCATGCAAGCTCGAAAAGAATATGTTTGGTATTACCCTAAATGACTGTAACTTTATTTTTATGTCCTATGGATGTGCGGCTACATATTTTTATAGCATATTCGTGCCCATCTCTTAACATGATATATAAAGACAATCATTTTCTCTCAAATATTACAATTTGTTCCTGGACGACACTCGAAATATAAGTTATGTTTGTGTGCATGAAGAGGCATCAGCTGTAAAATTGTATGCTATATGTTCTACTTCTTTTAGTTAAGTTTTACAAAGAAAATATATTTTAACCAATTGTGTTGTTACGTCGATTTTTCAAGCGAACGATAAATTGATTCGTTGCATATCATAGTAATCTTAAACTAGCTCGTCGTATCACACGATACGCTTCGGAGGTTCGGAAAGTTAGAATCCAACCTTAGGATTCATGCACTTATATCTCCCCCCACGTAACCAGTAAATTAATAATTTTGATGTTATAGTAAGAGATTTGAAAGATTTTGAGCTATATTGTTGATGGTAAATAGTAATTTATTATGTTGATGTTTTCTTTTTATGATCAAACACTAGCAATATAGGAAAAATTGTTTAAGGCACTCTGTGCACATAAGGCGATTCACGTTAATTTTGAATCATTGGAGGTTATATTCGTTGAGAAAGACCTCAGTAGTCAAATTGTATCCGACTAGGGGACACTGTTTAAAACAAAAGGATATCTTTAACCCCAGTGCGATAGTCTGTTACCTATCGAACTACTAATGTTCTCATCGGTTAGGCAAGGATGTCAATCTAGGTTGATTCATTTATTTTATTAATTTAGCAGAAAAAGAAAGTGTTTGGCAAATGCAGGAAGCAAAGTTTGCTCAAATTGCTCAAAAGTCAAAGGTTGTGCCAGACTCGAGCTTTGCAGAGATTCAGAACTACATTAAACTTTAAGCATTTTGTTGAACTTTTACCTAAGGAACGTTATTCCACAAGGAGGACTTCCTCCAGATGAAGGAATTCTTAAATAATAAAGTTCGAGGATTACTAAGTTGAACTACATATAAATGGGTTGAAGTGGTCCGTCGTGCATTTGCTCTAGGAAGAATTCAGCTGTCAATGGAAGACGAACATTTGCCATGGTCAATCTCTCCGATCAGACTAATAGTTCTCCTTTCGATGGAATCCAGTAGCAGAAGAGTATGCTTGGGTGCAGAGATCCAGACATGAGAGCAGCATTCTAGTGTTTGTCCAATCTGAGCTTTGTAGAGTGTAAAAAGTTGTTGGGGTGTGTAAAACTTTTTTGTCTGGAAAATGCGATAAGAGAATAACAAGTTTCTGCGATTGTAGTTATACTAATGCATATTTCTTCCCAGATTGACGTCCATTAAATTAATAGATCAAGCCAGTCGAATAGTGTATCCTGCCATAACTATATACGCTTCTGCAATGTTAACCATTTTAGAGAAAATTGCTGCTTGAGTTTTCTTAACATTAAATTCGACTTGGTTACTATCACCCCAAGACAAAATTTCTTCCAGATCTTTATTGAGCAGTGATACTTCTTGCTGTCTGTGAAGCTATGTGGTGGCAGTCAAAATTTAAAGTGGAAGATGTGACAAGTGTGCTATCATCAGCAAATCCTGGACCCTTTGGGAATACCGGCATTGATGGTGACGCTGTTTGACAGAAATCCGTCAATCGTCACTTGTAGAGAACGATCCTTAAGAACGCTAGACAACCATTCACCGACTCGAGTGGGCATACCATGAGATCACAATTTACTTAGGAGCCCTTCATGTCAACACGATCACAAGCTAATGATACAGGCCGTGTTGAAAATAATTTGCAATATAGATATTAGCATATAGATATTACAACGTCGTTTTTTTTTTCAAGCGAAAAGGAGAAGGCTATGAGCCAAAAAGTCTTTGATTTTGAGGCCAAACCTTCATGGTGCGTTAAGAGTTCTAGTAAGCAGCTAATTAACTGAGAAGTTTTGTATTTCTCGTCAACTTTATTTGCTCCCTTCATACATATTTGAAAATCTGTTATTTTATCTAGTACAATTGTAAAAATTAGTAAAAGGCAGTTTTGAATCTCTTACTTTATGCATATGGCATTTTCTCAGAAGCGACCATCCCGATAACGACTCATGAGTAAGAATGATGTTTCCAGCGTCAATCCAATGGTCAATTAAATTCATTACGTGTTCATTTCACACAACTGAAAATTAGTATTAGGGAATGTACCTGCTTCATAAATAAAAAATTACAAGTGTATTTGGTGTTGTACTCGAGTCATAACAATGTTTTACGCAGAACGTAGCTGTGATTAATTACTTTCCATTAGGGTAATTGGGTTCATGCACTTCTGATCAGCTTTCGGGCTTGTGTGTCTGTCGACGGATTAATGATATAGCAATCTATCACCTTAGTGCTATGGGCTTAACGGAAAATTGAAAACATATTAGGATTGGCTTTGTTGTCATATTGCAGATATAGGATAGATGGATACATAGGCAGTGATTTGAATAATATCCAATAATGTTGTTTACTGTCTATTTATATTAATAAAAGGGGTTCAAGATAAGAACCCAACAGGTTTTATTATGTTAAAAGTTTATTCTCGAAATGCGGACGGTGTGCAGTTCGATCCTGGGCTGGTATAGCAGACTTACGAGTAACTAGATTGTTAGGCGAGGCCACCAAACTACGCAATATTTTTCCACGATAATACAGTGCAGTTACCAATGGGGACACAAACATAGAGCCATGGTTTAACCAGAGTCGTCCGGGTCTACCAGGTGCAATTATCGAAAGTAACCTTATTGATTCTGAGTGGTGGTTTAGACGGTGCCACCTGTAGAGACACATGGATACAGATGGATTTAAAGGCTATATGGCAACACTCTTCGAAGTCACACCATAGAGACGTACAAGGTGACACTAATCTAGGTCTGGGATGGATACGAAAAGCAAGAGAACCGTAAAACTGTGCTGATAATAAGACCAGCTCATAAAATACTGTCTTAAGATTTGGGACCCACGTAAAACAGCAGATTCCATTCACACATTTCAATAAATCATCGAACCCCATTTTTGAACTTACTACCGACTTTAACGGTTTCACAGTTAAACTGGAAGTATTTAACTCGAGAACTAAAAACATAAACAGGAACTTCTTTCTCAAGCTGAAGAAAATGTATTTTTGATTAAATATTTACGCCTTAAATATAAATAATAATTTGTTTATGCATGATTTATAATAATATTTATAATAATATTTTTCGATCGAATTTATATAGAATAAAACCTTTCTTCAGTCAAATAACTTTCGAGGAAATTTTAAAAATGAATGTTTTAATATAATGTAAATTATTGAAACAACGCCGAAGTAAAATGAAACTAACACAGTTATATATAATAATAATTCCGAATGTAATGTTGTAGGCTGTGCAGGGGCATACTCACGGGGATGGGAAATGCTGCTGTAGCTCCCCTTCCTAATTGGAAAAATAAAATGTAGATGGAAAAAAATATAAACAACAAATTACTGCGAAATTGTGTCTAGGTAATTTGGCATATCAACATTTTCTTTTGTTATGATCAAACACAAGCACTATAGAAAAAATCCTTTAGGATACTCTGGTAGTGGTGCGTGTGCGAATGAAGCGATTCAGGTTGGTTTTGAATCGTTGGAGGTTATATTCGTTTATTCGTTTGGAAAAACGACCTCGGGAAGGTCGTTCTATAAGGATGAAGTCCTCCAGGTGAAAGAATTCTTACATAATGAAGTTCGAGGAGTACTAAGCTTAACCACATCTGGATGCGCGGCAGTGGTTCGTCGTGCATTTCTGCTATTCGTCGCTCTTAGCGGAATTAAGAGGGCAAAGACAGCCGAGCATTTTCCATGAAAATATCTGAGAAAGAGAGTAAAATCACCAACCTGTCTTCGATGTTCCAGGATGTCGATGCCCTTTTTAAGCTCGTGGTCTCCGATCAGACAAATTGCCCTCCTTTCGATGGAATCCATTAGCCGAAGAGTATATTTGGGTGCAGAGCTCCAGATATGAGAGCAGTACTCTAGTGATGATCGAATCTGGGCTTTGTATACTGTCAAAAGTTGTTGAGGTGTGGACAACTTTTTGGTCAGGAACAGAACACCAAGTTTCTTTGCATCCACCTTGGCGTTTACCACAACGTGGTTATGCCAAGACGTATTTCTTTCCAGATTAACGCCCAGCAAATTAATAGATGAAGCAAGTGGAATTGCGTGTCTTGCCATGACTATATCCGGTTCTGTAATGGTAACCTTATTAGAGAAATGCTGTCTGCGAGAATGTGAGTCTGTGCAATAACCGTTTCGACGAGGTTGAATAACATAACTTGTGCTCTTTCAATGTTCTAATGACTCACATTTTGGTCTTTTTTCGGAATGAAAATATTAATGACTCTCACAGCAGGGAGATCGATTGTAAGTTCTGATATGCTTCGACTCGTCGCCACTGTATCGTAAAACGGATTTTGTAGATAAGAAGATAAAGATCAAAACGGTATTTTTTAAAATTAATTTAATAGGGTCATGTTAAAACTATTTAAACAACTAAATTGTTATTAATTCTCATTTGTTCACAATGACAATTTTTTTAAATACATTTTGGAAGCTAACTATAAAATAAAAAATTACCGACATTGATCCGAATAAAACTGGAGATTTCAAACATGAGAATATTGGAGAAAATCCAGCAAATTATCAAAAATTTGTGTGAGGATATTTTGTAAAAAAATTTTTTTAGCAAAATCCTGAAATACGTGTCAACTAATTTTATGTATATAAGCTGTAAAAAAAATTTCAGACTAAAACGTTAAGGTGCGGTTTGTAAAAAATGTCGCCGAATTGAGAAAAAGACACAAAGGAATTTTTTCCAGCGTACGTTCGTACGTACATCATACCATGATATGAGTGGAGTACGTAGCCCGAAAGGTCCATCCATTTTGTGCTTGATAATTGATAGGTAACTCTAACGTTCTCCGTATATAACCCCTGTATAACTAATTTCCTTATAGAAATTTAGTTTTGAATCTTATTTGACCAGAATTTTGTTAGATGGCAATTTGGAAATTTTAATGTTGTCCCATTATTGGCTTCCATCCGAAGGTTTATTCCCCCAAACAGGAATTGATTATTTAAAGCCTATCTAACTTCTAAGCCTTTTTAATTTAAATTTTGAAAATATAAGAACTTGTCGACACTATGAGTAAAGTGGCCAGTCTTAGTAAGTAATGAAAAAATCCACCGCAATCTGAAGGCGTGCTTACTTAATTAGCTTTTACGAATGCTGTTCTTTACGATTACGATTTCGATTATTTTTGTAATGTGAGGGATGCCAGGCGTAATGCCATTGCCGACTTGACACGCACGTGTCAGTCGGTCTTCGGTGGGCCCACCATCCTTTCCCCGCTAACTGGAAGCTGTCAGCAGTCCACCAGAGCAATTGAAGAGATGAGGGCAAATTTACCATAAGAAAGAATGAATGATTTCAATTTAAAAGTATAGTTAGCTGAAAGTGAGCGCGGTTCTGGGGATACTAGAAAACCGACTGCCTTCTAAAACAATTTTTTATTTCATCTTTCTCAACGCTACATTGCGTCATTCTTAAACCATCTAATCTCTTGCCGTCGACGCCCGTAAAGCCGTCCTCATGATTTTTGCTGATGAAGCATATTGAAAGATTACGTCAACCTTCGATCCTGTTTCCTTATTAAATTATTTAGAATAATTTGACGGAAATAAAATTCATTAATTTTCTGAAATTGGAAAAAGCCAGTTTTACAACAAAGAATGACTCATATTATGCATGATATGTCGCGTATGTTGATTATTGGAAATAATTACTGGTTACTCGGATGCTAAGACACTCACTTGCAAATTTCATCCTTGTAAATAACAACTGTCATTACATCCCGTGAATAATACACTGTTACATGCATTCTTTATTACGTTCATGAAGCATCGCAGAATCTAACTGATGGAAGGTTGCATGATTCCCTAGTCAATACATTGGATTGCAGCGATATGTAGAGATTAGCTAGCTATATCCGCTTCAGGGAAACTCAATGGTCTTCAATTATTAAGAGTCTGCAAATAATGGCATATCGATAAGATGATTCCACTTGTTTACCAGTAAGCTATTATTAACCTATAAATTATAATGGATGAAGAATATATTAAGTTATTTAGATAAACATACTCAGGTCCGTAGTTGGATATAGGTATAGTTTATGGTTATGAAAATCTGGGCAGTATTTTGACATTTTTACATTATTGTGAATTTGAAGAAGATGATTTTACCTTCAGTTACCCAAGTTAAGTTTATAATATTTATAGTCTTCAATAGTACGTTAATCCCATATCTAAATACTAAGGTAAAAACCCTTTTTGCCTACATACTGTCGCGCCGCTCCATCTGGTTTCAGTTAGCAACAATGTGGGTCACTAAAGTATACTAACAGTATTATCAATTTACACCGCATATTTCGCCCTTGCTTGGATACCTGCCGCGCGTGACTATCGTTGCTTCAGTATGTTTCGAGAGTGGATTGACGCTGTCGAGGGTTCCACGTGCTTGTTGTATACGAATTTTAAACGTTTTGTTAGTTGTAGCATTACCCGATTTTTTTCTATTGTGAAATAATTCATAATAAGAAATATTGTGATGTGATTTCAAATTTTTGTGATATTATCAATTGTTGTATCTGTTGCAAAACATACTTTTTGTGTTTTATTTTTTTTATGGAAATTAATTATAAAACGTATTATAAGATCGAAGGTGAGAGAGTATGTACCTTAAAATTGTAATATTTTCTTTCTAAAAAGTTTGAAAAAGAAGTGATAATGAGGGTCAAAGACGTCTTGATGTCAAAAACTGAACACGTGCGTTTACAATTCTGTGTTGCAATATAAGACAACACCGCCTCAATAAACTATTTATTGCGAACGTCCTCAGTAGCGGCCACATAAATATTCAGATTTCATATAATGTGTATATTTCGTACAATAATTTAAAGCGCCATTTAAGGTTATTTTTCTTCAATTTATTTTCGTCTCAAGATTTGCCGGTTTAAATATAATAAGTCATTTCCATAACACCCTGTATTATCATATTAGTGGTATAGGCCATGCCAAAAATAGGGAAGAGAGAAAAATATATCATCCAATATCCCTAACCCATTTACGCCGGTAACCAGGTCGGATGAGGTATATCATGGTGTACAGGGGATGGTACGCACTTCCCAATCGGTAGGTAATACCGCAATGCAAGAAACAAAGGGTAGATAGCACTTGGGGTAGCAGCTAATAAAATAAAACCTTCCATACTCAATTGTTGAGAAAAATGGGCACTCCAAATAATGATATTCGAAAACGGACCTTTAAAAGTCCTTACCTTGATACTGGTGGAGACTTCTGGTTTGGATATTTCCAGCATGAATGGGGATGCGGGAGATAAGAATTACGATCCGTTTTCACTACCGAAAAAGTCCGGTCGGATTCAAGTATTTACTCGACTCTGTTCCTCCATAGCATCGCCGCGAAGTATCTAACCTTTAAAGGCATCCATATGCGCGGAGATGTCAAGAAAAGTTTGAGTATTGGAGTTTTGATCTTGAATTAAAAAAATAATAAATGAAAATATAAAGTAAAATTAAATTTAATTAGAAAAATGTAATTAATAAACCAAAAAAATTGGCTTGTGTGGATGGACCACTCTTCCTATAATTCCAGTATTAAATAATGGCCCGGCTACGTATATAGTATAGTGAACTTGGCACAACAAGCCTATCTTGGTTGGTTGGTTAAAGGCGGGCCTATCCTGCTCTGCACATACCTCAGAGCATCAACCATTTATCCTATAACTCTAACAATATTAAAAGCTCTTTACTTTGAAAATATTATTAGCCTTTAATCTAACATCTGATATTAAACTTCAATATAACAATTTTGCAAGCAATTTGGCCTATTAAATCATTCATAACTACAATCTTGTATATTGCCTCGTTAGAACCATACATTTAGTCATTATAGGGTAATACTTACTACGAAGATGCAACGTGTCAAATAATTAATTGCAAATAGATATTTTTGACCTAAAAGCGACTTTAAGGGAGATTATTTCCCTCATTGTAATGAAATCATAGAATAAATTTTGCTTAGATAAGTGAGTAAACCAAATATCAAAAATGTCATATTTTATTATCAATAAAATTCTTTGTTGTTTGCTGGAAATAATCTCGCTGTATACCACTCAACCTATAAATTTAAATGGATTAAATAATCCAAATATTTTTTGCATGATTGTGCTTTTTGGCAAATAGTTTCATGCAAAATAATTTTGCACTCAATCGTAATATCCATATACAGTGAAACCTCTCATAACGGACACCTCTGATAAGCGGAGATCTCTATTAAGCGGCGATTTTTTCATATTCCGGAACTAGGTATATGAAATTCCATGAATATCAACCTCTCTTGGGCGGACGCGGACAGGATATTTTCGTACAAAGGGTGCGAAAACCCTCCTTTAAACGGACAAAAAAATTCTAAAAGTGTTTGGGAGACGAATAGGTACGGTGCATAAACTCTCTGAAGACAGACCGGCAACCAATCGCGTATGCGTTGCAGCGCGAAAGGACTTCGCTGAATGAAAGTATGTGTGATTCCCCGACAGCAGTCCACGTTTATGACAGAACAATATCGCGTTTTGAGTCTGAAAGAGAAAATTGATGTTGTGGTTTTTAATTTGATAACAATGATTTGAGTGAGTTCATTAACATTGATAGGCGAGTTCATTAACATTGATAGGAATGTGCTGTAAGAAGATGATTGTGACCCCATTCTTACCGATTATGTGGCCCAAACTGAAACCACATCAATATCTGACGACTCTGATGAAGGAGTTGAATGCAGTAATCAAACAAATGTCACAAAATTATCACAGCCATTAGTATGGTAAAGGAATTACAAGAGATGCAAAGAATAAAGGTGACTCTACAGCAATGGAATTGTTATCAGACTTGGAATTACATTGTCTAGATTGAAAGTTTAAATCGCAAACACGTCAAACTACTTTCTTAGATTTGTTTAGTACTACATCCTAACTAAAACTAGTGTATTTTTGTTACCTAATATCAAATTTCCCATTCGCGGACACCTCTATTAGGTGGCCACATTTAGACAGTCCCGTAGGTGTCCGCCTAAGAGAGGTTTCACTATAGCTCACAATTGACGATAATTGACTACAGGCTGAGACGACTGAGTACCGAACCGAACGCCGCAGACCTATTTTTGTTTGACGGAGAACGAATGATAAGAAATATTGAAACGAAATAAAGAATACTATCTAAGCTAAAAGCAACAGAGACAAACAGTTCAGTCTCCCACTTTTGCTATGCTGCTAGCGTCGAAACACTCGATACTATCAAAGGAAATGAAATATAATGCATATTTTTTTGTATTCAATAAGAACGAATATGTTCTAAAATAATAGATCAGAATAGAGATGTGCGATACTCCTAAAAGTACTGGTATTTGTGGACTGATATGTATCGACTTAGAATTAATTAGAGAATATTGTAAAGTCAATATATTGTTGAAAATTTAAATATAAATTATTTAAATATATATTTTTCTTTAATTGATTAATAAACCCGTGGGAAAAAATATCTCTCTTTTAAAAGGAGTACGGAATCACCTTAAACATTTTACCCGAATGCAGTAAAGGTTGAAAGCTGTATTTGCTAGAAAAAATGGAAATCACTAACACCCTACAGTTTAACATGGGCTTCGAACCTCGGTCATACTCTGATATCAAGGGCTATCAACCCTTGGTTTCTCGCCGATCGATTGGGAAATTCGTCTCAAATACCCCCACGAGATATCCGATCACATCCGGCCTTGTTGCCGGCGTTAATGGGGTAGGAATAGGGGATGATACATTTTTGCTCTTCACCGCATATCTCACTCTGCGTGTTCTACGCTCGAACATATACCATACGTTCAAATGCATCAAACTAGACTGGTATTTTTTATATTTTCTATTAAAGAGCTGAGATACGCGACGTGAAGAACGCCCATGTATAGCTTGTCGTTTGGATCTGTGGCTACGCGGTATCCGTAAGAGGGAAGGAAGCCAACAGGTCAAAGGGACAATCCATGAGCGTGCTACTATTATTTTAAAATTAAATATAAAAATACTAAAATCTATAAAACAATGTTGTTTATTAATTAAAAGTCTAAAAACCGGATTTTTTTTGTAAAGAATGGGTTTTGGTAGTAAACTCAATCATAAAGAATTTTTCCCCTTGGCACACTGTATATATATTTGACGATAGACCATAATAAATTGATGTTTTCTTCTTAATTCGGTATTTAATTTGATAATCGTAATCGTAACTGTTATTATCTTTGCAAGTAGTACAAAGTATTTTATTATATATATATTAATTAAATTTACATACCTGTTTTAAACTCTAGATATAACTTTTCGATAATGCGTCTTATTACACTAAAGTCAAATTTTAATTTGTCTGTAACTGATAAACGAGAACTTTTCTTGTCGGTCGACGATAACAACTTTAAGGATTATTTGCTTTGCTTCATCTTCCTTATGAATTTTTTTAATCACGCTAATACCAGCTCCTGTATACATGGAGACCCTGTCCAAATTTCGTTTTAACGGCAAATTAAATACATAATTTCTGGCTTCCTCATCACAAGCATTATAAAAATTAGCAATAATTTCCCAAGATTGGCCATGTAAAGTTTTTCCACGAATATGTACCATTGCAATACAAAGAAAAATGCAAAGAAGTTTTTTTTACTATTTGCGCTATTAATTATATAATACACGTAACCTCCACCACTCGCTGCCGCTGGTCAAAAACCATAGCGCGTCTGCGCATAGCAGTGTCATGTGTCTGGCGTATGTCTGCGGAGGCGTGGCCAAATCATTCGCATATTATATTTTTGTCTCTGTTTAATGCTGTGAAACAAAATAGAGGCGGAAGTGATCCTATTAATTGACTAAATGTTTGGAGTAAATGCGTATTACTATGTTGTCAGATTTGCTAGTAAATCTATAATTCAATTAATATTTTAATTCCGTGCGCTAATTAAAATTAATGAGGTGTGAAAATATTAATTAAAACTCAAAATACCTCTCAGCTTTTCAGTCTGACTAATAATATTTTATAACTTTTTAACGATTAGGTTAAGTTCTGTATTCATAGGAGGTGTAAATAATAAATTTTGTAAAACTTATGAGATTTTTGGTAAGTAATTTGACAACATCGATAATATTTCGTCTGCATTCTTTAAATAGTTTTGGTAGCCGCAGAGCGAAACGACAAGCTGTAGTTTGACACTTGGTGTCATGTCATTGCACACGTGCGTTAATTCCAACGCACGTAAGCTTTTGAAATACATTATCTTCAATGGGGACGTACACACGAGCGTAAATTAATGCGCGTTAGAAGCAATGTATTACAGCAAACGCGCTTACTAGCATACAATTTGACGCGCATTGAAATTAACGTTCGTGTGCAGTTGCACTTAACTGGCACTTAAGCTACACACGGGCGTTAATTTCAAGGCGCATTGTGTGCCAGTACCAATGAGGACGTTCACACTAGCATAAATCAACGCACTTTAAAATCAATGTAGTTAAACCAAAAACATTTAATTAATACATAGAAAGAATTGTTTTTATGTTGTCAGAATCATACAAACAGTAGTCAATGATGCCAAGACTGTACTGGAATTCCTAAATCTACCACCTGCGTTTGAAACCGAAAAGTATAATATTAATTATAATGAATGCATTTCTCATGTGTACCTATTAAATAAAAATATTGTACTATATATATATATATGTGTATTTTTTTAATTTTATACTCATAAAGTTATTTATATATATCCCAAGAACATCAAATTGCAATGTTTTTAGGAAATAACAGTGACAACGCTGTATGCACATTTTTACCTGCTAGTGTAAAGATTACCCTGAAGTTTGCTAATTTAATTCATTTTCGCCGGCGGTGTTGATACCTATACTATTTAGAGCCATTTATTAGCCATCTACGATGGTTCGTCCGTGCGTGGTGTATAAGAAATTCGATCATTCTAACCCCGGATTAATATTTAGTCGGTAAGTGAGAATAATGAGAATATGTTTTTTTTTTTAGGTAAAGCAGTGGTGTAGCTAATTCTATATTTTAAGTAAATATTGCAAAAATATGGATTATTTCTTTATATTATCTGAATTTCTGTAAAAAATACCTACAACGATTACCTGTTTATGTTAGATCGAAATTATCTAAACGTGTACCTTATTACAGCCATTTTTTAAAGCCATATTCTTCTAACTTTTTTGAAAGTGTAGAATTGTGCATGATAAATGGTGTTTTGTGAATGTAATGTTTTGTCTCCCTTTTATATTATATGTATTCAACAGCGCGCGTACTGACGCACAATTAGACGCGCGTTGAAATTAAAGCTATTGTGAAGCGGCATTTCGCGTTAAGTCAGGTATTATTATTTATTTACAGACTTGGTCCTTGAATTCGAGCGTATTTTTTGATTCAGGTAAACACAGTTGAATAGGAAAAATAAAAATTATACAAGATAAAAAATTGATTTTACCGTACATTATATCGATTGGACCATTTTATGGTATGATAAAAAGAAGTACAGATTTGTGTTCTTCTATTAGTTATATAAGAAAAAAGTATAAGTTTAAAAGTAAATTATAGTGTGCATCCTTTTCAGCGCACAAATATTTTGTGAAGTTTCATAATTTTTCGTTGTCTTTCGACAAAATGATAATTCCACCATTTTTTAAAGGTGAAACAGTTTACATTCCGAGTATTTTTGAAAAATATTAAATATTCCTTGCGGATTAAAACATTGTTTATTGATATATTATCAGATTTAATTAGGCGGGTTCCCTGTCTCTGCCATTTTTATCTGCATTAGTGAGCAGCTGTATCAAAGAAAAATTCCATTTTCTCCAAGAGACCTGTTTGGTAACTAACAATCTTCTGAATGCGACACAATGAAGATTTCTTACCTTGAAATGTAAAAAAAACATCAATGATTTATAATTTCCGCTTATTTAAATAGAGATTTTTTAAAAATTTTAACAGTCGCTATTTTGAAATAGCTTGACAGAATCGCGCTAAAATTTATGAGCATACTATTTCAAATGATGTATCACAAGCTGCATATTTCTATTTAAAAAAAAGATCGATGTCGTCATATCTTTGACAAATGTCTATAAAAAAACAAACGAATAACGTGTCCGAGCGTTTTCCCCAAAAGTTACAGGTTAAGGATATATTAATTTTATTCCGGACTTAGGGCCACTCAGTATATAGTATATTAAAGTTTAAACGTTGTTACATGTTTCACCCATCTGGGCATCATCAGACCTTAGAATAAAAATTTACACCACAACGCAAACAACTGCACAAACATCAAGCATTTACATAAAAAAATAAAATATATGTTATTTAAATAAATTACAAATAATGACTGTTAAAAAAAAATTTAAATATGTATAAAATAATAAAATTTAAATAAAACTATCGACCTTCGACTATACCAAATGCTTTCACCGATTACGACATATTTTCCGTTAAAAGCCCTAGTAGCTATAATATTCCTTGTACTTCAGCGACAAGCATCTCATCGATTTTTGTATTCTTTTTATTTTTGAGCGTAGTTCATGCAATATTCAAAAAGGTTACAGACGGAATATAAATTTAAAACTGACTATTATTAAAAAAATGAAATTTTCTTATGATATGTATGGCAAGATATTTCTTATTCGGTACAAGTGTTCCTCTAAAAAACATTTTTTGTTATGTTAAACCTTCGTAATAGTAGGTATGTTACTTATACGAGTGGCAATGCAAGTTATTATTTACTATTTACTGCGAATAGAGTAAGTAGCATACTTTTTGAATATTCGATAAAAAAAGAATATATAATTAAAATGCCGACAGGTTATTCCTCTGTGTGTACAAGTTAAAGCACATTTAGTAGCCTAACAAAAAATAAAGAAGGAAACCAATGGACTTTCTTTAAGATTAGGATTCCAAATTTGCAATCAGAGCCATCTAAGTTACAACAACTCAGTTATAAAATGTGGCGTTTTTTACAGGTTATAAAGAGATGAGAGTCATCGGCTGATCAATATTTATATTCGTGAAGTTTTAGCGGTTAATAATAATGTTTTTTAAATTAAATACCAATGTATGAAAAAATTATTATTTCCCAAACCACCCGATGATACCTTATACCATTATACAATAAGGGCGTAAATACTCTATACAGTAGCACTTAAAATACTATTTCAGATTGAATGGAAATACCAAGAAAAGGAAGCCTTTTCCATTGATAGGATGTAACCACCTGCAGACCGGCTTCGAACTCTCTTGTTCTCGTCCGTACAGGGTAGGTGTAGATACCTATCATCAGAGAAGACTCTACTATTTCAAGCCATTTTATTAACGGTAGTCGAGAAAATACAGGGCAGTCCCACACAATCTCAACATACGTTATTTGAATAAATCAAAAATTTTTCGACTACCGTTGATGATAATACAGCGTGAAGTATTAGAGTCTTCTCTGATGATAGGTATGTACACCTACCCTGTACTGATGAGACCAAAAGAGTTCGAAACCGGTCTGCAGGTGATTACATCCTATCAATGGAAAAGGCTTCCTTTTCTTGGTAGTACCCTTCAATCTGAACTAGTATTTTAAAATACTAGTTATTGCCGTTATTGTATAAGGTGTCATCGGGTGGTCTGGGAAATAATAATTTTTCCATACATTGGTATTGGATATTAATACCACCTGAAAGGTATAGACTTTTTATTTTTGATATTTAAATTGTCTTGAAAGACCAATAGTTAGTATTGTGCTACATTGTGATTTATAAATAAGTGTTCATTGTATCATGTTTCAAAGTGTTATTTTAAAATTTTGAACTTTGTGATATACCCTGTATATCACAAAGTACCTAAATGACGTGCTAATATTTCAGGGTGTGATTTCTTAGGTCATTTTATAAAATATTATGAACATATGTCCGCAACGGCTTAAATTTTTTGTAGTACTTTAGATATTATTTTCAATTTTGGTATGTGTTAATAGGATATAGAATCACAAGTTTTATTTAGAAAAGTTAGTCAATTGTTCCACTAATGGCGTCCCTGCAACCATATCCTTCGATATTTTTTCCAAAAGGATGGTACGCCACTGACATTTTTCCATGTGGATATTTTTCTGATTAGCCTGGTCAATTCTACATGAAAACGGTCTCTTGAGTTTTTCTCGTCAGACGCACCGTTCTTGATTAAAACCACTACGTTCATATTGAAACTCATTATTATTCATTGATAAAATAATTAATGATAAATTTTGATTTATAAAAATTGTTCCAAATGGCCATCTTTACTTAAAATGCATGCCGAATGACGATCGCAAATTTGCAAACAGAGCCATCTAAGTTGCAACAACTCAGTTATAAAATGTGCCCTTTTTGACAGGTTAGAAAGAAACGAGAGTGATCGGCTGATTCATATTTATTTTCGTGAAGTTTTAGCGATTAATAATACAGTTTTTTAGTTAATTTATTAAGATTTAAAATGTCTTGAAAGGGTAATATAATAGTCATTGTATTGTGTTAAATTTTGTTTTAGGGTGTTATTTTAAAATTTTGAAATGTTAAAAAATGTACATCTTGTAAAAAGTAATGTTTTAAACATTGATAAAAATAGTTACCTAACTTCAAACATAAAATGCAATTACTCGAGAATTTCCTATTTTTTTTATTACATTATTTAAAATAATAATAGCACGCGCATGACTAGACCATGTTTCAAACGATATTGCTTCCCCCTCACCGATACGTCATAGACACAGATCCACTTGGCGACCTGTATGTGATATTTTGTGTCCCTGTAGGAAGCAACTCTCAGTGGCGTAGCCAGGGTTTGGGGTCAGAGGTGCGCTGCGAATCCTTCTGGGGCCCTATATTTTTAAATACGCATTTTGTATAATAAGTATCATTTAAGTATATATTTACAGGCTTTGTGATTTGTTTTTTTTTGGTACTATGTCCTTTTCGTTAGGTAAAGCCCTGGTTTTTATTACATTTCGTTACGAAATATTTCGGTGGATTGGAACGCAAAAGTTCGTCGTTGGTCATTTGGTCACATGTGTGGTTTTTATTGCAGTACAAGTGCGTGGTTAAATATAAACGATATTAGGAGATTCATTTTTACAGAGTGATCATGTTTTATGTCCCCCCATCTTAACCTTTTTATTTTACGTACTTGAGAAAAATTAAAATGATTGGTATACAAGATTTTTAAAGTAGTATTTGCAATGGGAACAAATATCATTTAGGTATATTGATTTACAAGTAGGGTTGGGTTTACTCACCATGATATTGATTCCCTTTGTTGGATACCTATTTTATAATATGCAACGTTTTAATTTTTCTCAAGTACGTAAAATAGAAAGGTTAAGATGGGGGGACATAAAACGTGATTACCCTATACAAATGAATCTACTAATATAATTCATAATATGTAACCACGCACTTCTACTGTAGTAAAAACTACACATGTGACCAAATGACCAACGACAAACTTTTCCGTTCCAATTCACCGAAATATTTCGTAACGAAATATAATAAAAACTAAGCTTAATTAAGTAGTGAAGAACCGTATGGTCAAAGGAGCGGGGGAGGGGGGTGGTATTGCGACCGCCTCCCTCGCCTCCGTATGGCTACGCCACTGTCAACTATAAGAATTGATCAATAACAAAAATACTTCTGAATTAATAATGCTTAGTTAAATGCTTGGTATTTAAATCCAGTAATTTTGCTCAGTATTAATAAATAAGCGTCAGACAACATTACGATGTTCAAATAACTTACTTAATTCAAATTCATCTATGGAAGAAGGTACATAGATATACATTCTTTACAGAGGTATTGCAGTTACTTATTTTTGTCTATTAGAAAATGAAATGACGTAAATTTACTTCGAGAGAAGATGAATAAATATTATAAATATTAAATAATATTCGGACATTTCCTGCGATATTTCTTATTAAACCGTAAGCGACAATGTTCCTGTTCGTTAGAAACATAATTAGGCATTACAAAAATTTTTAATATTTTTAAACCATACATTTGGTTATAATGGTGGCGCCGTTTGTTCGGGTTTGTGACTTTCATTATCACACAAAACCTGCAAAAAATGACCAGAAGCAATAAAAGTTAACAAAACAGCTGAATTTCTTTGCTGGTTAATAATAAATAAGTTGCTACAAATGCGGTAATAATAAAATAATTCTTACTGAAATTGTATCTATAGAAGAAGCTAGATTTAACGCCATGGTTGACATTCCTGCTTAAAATACTTTTTAAATGTTAAACGGCAACATTCAAGCCCCTACAATTATCGTTTTTCAACCCTTTGTTTATAAATTGCTGGCATTCCTGCCAAAGAAGGATCAGCAGGAATGAAACTTCAAAAGCGCGCCACCGTCCTGCAGGTAGTGGGGCCCGCGCCAACGCCGTCGTCTGCTTCGTTTCATTCTCGTTCAGTTCCGCGCGAGCTTTTGGTTGTAAAATATACAACTCTCGGACTCATATCCTTCAGATCGCGAGTTTTTCACGAAGTCTTGAAGTCTTGCAGCAGCAGGAGTTGTGGACCCGCCCACTTTTAAGTGCGGTGCAAGTGTGAAGCCGGTGTTAGTCGGTGAATTTCGAATATCGTTTTCAATAGGATTTATATCTTTCGCTTTTAAATTCTGCTGGTGTTAGCGGCGTGTTTTGCACCCTACGCAACTTCCGAAAACTTTTAAACTTTTTTGATGTTTGAGCTGATTTAGCAGAAAAAATCTTGGATACAGTGCTTGGATTTACGGTGATTGTTTGTGTTTTTGATGTGTGATGTGTGACTAAATAACGTTGGCGAAAATGTTGGCTACCGGCGTTTTCAGTTGGCTCTGTGGCTGTGTGATTGCCGCAGCTTTAAATCAAGGTGTGTGTTTTATTTGTTCATATTTATATCTGCTGCATGGATTGGGTTTGTTCGATTGAACAAGATATGTTTTCCTTGTTTTTAGGGTATTCGTTAAATTTATTTTCAAATTGTTCTGGTGGAATTACAAATATTTTAAAATGCAATATACACAGGTAAATTGTGCACTTATCTCAATAATATGTGAGTATATATCCACTGATGTAGTATTGTTGTATTTTCAAGCTATGATATACGGGGTGTTTCCTAACCTCTCTGATAAAATAAAGTAGATGAATCCGTACCTTATTCTAAGACGAAAATGTGGTATAAAAGCTTTTCGCATGTCGCTTCGTTTTCGCAAGACTTGTTGTTGTTGTACAGGATATTGTATTTTTCATTTTATTAATTAATGCTCATGATTTGATAATGCATATGATTTAAAAACTTTGAATAATGAACTCATATGAACAAAAATCAAATAAATTGCTGAAAATATCCTCCATGAGCCACTCATGTACACGATGTTCAAACCCTATTCGTATAATTTGCCGATAAAATGACGAAAATAACTTAAAAAATAGAGCTACTCTTTTACCCAGATCCCCGCAAATGAATTAATTGTAAAATTTAAAATTGACCCAAAGCTCTAATCCTTTGTGTTTAACAAATGTTATTAGAATATCGTTTGGCATTAGTTAATAAAGTGAAAAGTACAACATTTTTTTTAACACTGTATTTCCAAAAAGAAGCGTCATGCAAAAAATTGTTATATTTTCGTCTTACAATAAGGTGGGGATTCACCTCCTTCATTTTTCCGGTTAGGTTAGGAAACACCCTGTATAATAGTATAATATAAGTAATAGTCGTTGTTGACTCGTTAGAAAATAAACTAGGGGGGAATATTGGGTCTTGGAGCACAACCCAATATTCTCTATAGAGATACAGGGTGCAAAAACTTTTTAATATTTTGGTGTTTTCGGAGGTAATTACACTAGTGCCTAAAAATTTTCGATAATTTTGCATGAAAGCGTATTGCCTAAAAACAACAAGAGTTCATTTTCATATTTTGGCGAAATATTTTTTACAAAATTTGAAAATGAACGAATTTTGTTTCTCAAAGGAAATACGCTTAAATGCAAAATTATCTGAGAATTTTTAGGCACGAGTGTAATTTAGGGAGAAAATTACTCGAATAATGGTTAAAACAACTTTATATTACAACTTTTAAATAAAGAACTAAAAAAATTAGTAATTATTAATAACGCAATTGTAATAATATTTAATATTTGAGTTTGTAGCTGGAATAAAAGATTTATTTTTTTAAACGTCAAAAAGTGTCATTATCTTTGTCAATAAACAATAAAAACTTGGCGGGTTGTTTTCGATAGGTAGAGGGGTTGTTTTCGATGTAATCAATCGAAAACAACACCTCTAGCTTAATGTATGAGGGTAATTTTCAAGATAATTTCCAAAACGGCTTTAGTTAGTAAAATTTGAGATGTGAAAAGTACCTAAAATAGTACATATTTTGCAATAGAACTTGTAAATAAGTTTATCAGGGCGTGCATGCGATAAGGCGCTACAGTAATTTTCAACAAAAAATAATTACCACCTTTACTTATTCATATTTTGATAGCACAATCAATTTGTTAGAAATTGAAATGGCTAAATAATACATCTCTTAATATTTATTATTATTATATTAATTATATTATTAATTAGGCATTCATTGCTATGAAAAGGTGTATATCTAAATAAAATTATAGGAAATATTGAAAATGGACATCATCGGATTCATTACAAGTATTCAATCTTCTACGAAATATTTTCCCACTGTGACACAAATTTTTATTGCTACAATATCCTCAATAATTGGTACTTTTCATAACCCATGTCACTAAAATTACTAAAGCTGTTTCGGAAATATTTTGAAAATACCAAACAAATTGTTAAATGTTAACACCCTGTATCTTTCAAGTAAAGCATAGGCGGATCAATTTCTTACTTTTTGGATACCTAAGGAATCACCACCCGCGCGATTGCACATGGTCTTTTAAACACCCTGTATATATACAACAAGCCTATCATTGTGGGGGGGTTATTCACGTGGAGGAAGTTTAAAACATGAGCCGTAGGCGAGTGTAGTAAATCACCCAAGTTTGTTCGTATAGCAGCGGACATAAGCGAGTAACATCCTATACTTGTTCTAGACTACCAAACAATTTCAGCGAATATTACGACGAATCGTCATTCTTATAATTAATTATTTAAATAATGTCAAAAATTCATTATTTTTTTTATAGATGCTTATTTGTTAAATATAATGATGTGTTAAAATTATGCATAAATGAGGTTATTCGACGTCCGTTTATGAATAGATTTTTTTCTGCTCATACTGGTCATAATGGATATGATGATCATAATGGATATTTTAACAAATGAACTTTTTATTAGGCCATAAACATTGCATGAAATAACGAATTTACTGTTAAATTTTCTATTATTAAAATTTTCTGCATTGCCCATATTCGTATTAAATTTACATTAAAGCTTGATTTTAGAAATCAGTGAAACTAGTAAATAACGGATGCTATTATTATTAAAGAAACTCAAGTTAATATACAATTCTAATTGTGGACAAATAGTTTTTAAATAATGATCTAATTAGCAACGTAATTTAATTTAAAGAAGTTACGGAGAGGATAATATGTTTATTGTATTTGTTTATAATATTATAATATTACTATATTTTTAATTAGTCAATTTTCAAGATTAAGGAACAAATTATGATAAAAATTATTTTGCATCTTACAGTTCCGTTATGCAATTTTTGTTTCCTGTCTCAACATATGTTTATTGAGGAACCTTACTCGATATTTGATACAAATGATGACCAAGGATGAATTTAAATATACTTGAAAGAATTTTTTGTGATTTTTCGAAAAAGGATCATTATTAAAAATTTTTGTAACAAGCCTTTTGAAGCATCAGAATTATAAACGCTTGAAATAAAAAATTAAAGTCAATTAAAGTTTTTTTTACATAAGTTATGGTTTCTAAGATATTTGGTATTAATAACTTAAGACTTAAGTGGATTCCCGCATTAATTTCTTTCATGATAACTTTCTAGCTGAGAGAGAGTTTATGAAATTTGTGTCTTTTATAAATATATAGTTAAATGTGACAATTACTTAGAAATCTCTCTGAATGTTCGGGTTTGTTCCCTTTGGGTGAGCCACTGCATGCAACTAAAAATTAAATGCACCATTCACACAACAGCTAACTAAAATATTAAATTGAAGTAAATTTGGTATAAAATTTTAATTCCTTGCTTGCTTTAGGGAGACCAGAAGCTCCTTGCCCCTATTAAATCAGTTGCTGACTTTTAAACATCGTCTGATACTTGCCGCTGCGCTGGTCGTCTTTATAATAATATAAAAGGTCAAATTTTGAAATAAAAAATGAATGACGATAATTTGCTATAAAAATGGAACCCGCAAGAAGCGTACACTTTCGCCGTTTGAAATTATTTTTATGGATTTTATAGACTATGTTAACGAGGAGGCCGTTACTTTGTTTGCGTCTTTCAGACTCATCTCATGCAAATGATATTACACAAAGGGCGCTATGAACCGATTACCAGATTATTCCCTCTCCTCCCACCACCCTACTTACGCCACTGTTCGTTAATATATATAATAATATACAGGGTGTTTTTTAATTGAGTGCCGATACTAAGGGCTGTGAATCCTTGGGTGATTTTAAGAAGAAAAGGTAAAATTAACATTTGTCCTAAAGCTCTTCATTTTTGAGCAACAGAATGCTAAAATTTAAACAACAATATTTTATCATAATTATAATCACTGGTAGATATTTTTATGAAATTTTGTACACATCATTATCAAACAGAAATAAAATGTTTCTTTTGCAGTTTTTTACGTAGATTCCATTGACATAATCAGATTTTTTCTACATTCACTAATATAATCATTAAGAAGCATTTTTGATATTGAATGGTCGAATAAAAAAAAAGTTATTGTTTAAATTTTAACATTCTGTAGCTCAAACATGAAGAGCATTAGGACATATGTTAATGTTAACTTTTCTTCTTAAAATGACCCAAGGATTCACAACCTTAAGTATCGGCTGTCAATTAAAATACACCCTGTATAATATAGTTAATAACGATAATAATATAATGAGGTAGGATTTAATGATCATCATATTTTCGTTTATAGATTAAAATGCTTTAACTAACAATAAGTAACGTAAATCAAGAATTGCTTTTAGAAGTCAAACCCAAAACGTAAATTTTAAATTCTAAACTTGAAACAAACATTTCGAAATATATCATTCTTTTGCCAACACCCCTCTTATCAAAACAGGCTCTAAAATATGCTAAAATACTCTCTATACAAAGTTTGAGTTGATTGGTGTTACACTACGTGTGCTCCAAAGCCTTTATTCCTTCACAAAATAATTATTCCTGTTGGGCTTTAAAATCATCGGGTCTTGTGTTTCATTGTTAAGCATAAAACATTTTCACTGCCCTCGGATTGAGGAAGTCGCTTCAGGAAGAAGGCTATTTTCTTTTGTGTGACAAAAATCGAAGTTTCAAGGGTTTTTGACGGTAAACTAATATTTTATTTTAAAATTACAATTTTATCAAATTTGTTTAACCCAAGACGGAAAGTTGGAAACCTCGAAAATAACTGGGGTCTAATTCCGGGAGATGTCATTGATTTTTTAAGCCGATATTAAAAGTGTAGGTTCAAGAAGGATGTGTTTTGGCTTCATAATTGTTACTCTAGCTATATTTCGGAATCAATACAGGTTGTCTATTTGAGTTCCTACCCTTACTTTACCAGTAAATAATATTATATTATTAATAATCGGAAAGACACGACAATTTTATTGAGGAGGTGGTAAGAAGCTTATTACACACGATACCCAAACTTATTATACGAGCGAAGCGAGTGTGCAATAGGCTTATCACTCTAAGTTGTGTACAGGGTGTCCCATGTCGACACTTCTATAGGGTATCTCCGTAATTGTTAGTGCTATCAAAAAAGTAATGTAGGTGTCATGTGCTCTTTTTCGGTCACACTTATGGTAAAATCAAAATTAGAAAATTTTCGCTCGCTTAAGAGATACGGGGAAAATCAAATATTTACAATTACAAAATAACCCTATATTTTCTTAGTTAAAAGAGATACACAAAATGTTATATACAGAAGTTTCTGTATAATGATTGTTGAATAATCTGCCGTTTTCACAATAAGTATACGGGGTCAGGTAAAAAAGTTATCGGACCTAACCATATTTTTTAAAATGGAATACCCTGTATATTTTAATCTAAGAAGATACTATTTTAAATTATCCTTTCAAATATATAATACACCATGGATGATATTGGATTCCTAGGCGACTTATTTAAACTTTATTACGAAACGAAATAAAAGATTCATATAACGGGAATCATCGCCAATGTTCGGAATATGTCCTTAAATGGCTACCTTCTTTCCAGATAGCGATTAAAATATACATCTTGCGCCCATTTTCTTCGCTTTTCCACTTTTAATATAAACTGATATCATATCATATTGGTCTAATGTGGTTTAAAGTAATAAAGTTTAATAAATCGCCTAGGAAACCAATATCATCCATAGTGTGTAGATGAAAAGAGAATTTAAAATATATTTTTAGATTAAAATATACATGGTATTCCATTTTAAAAAATGAGGTTAGGTTCGATAACTTTTTTACCTGACCCCGTATACTTATTCTCAAAACTGCAAATTATTCAACAATCAATATAAATAAACTTCTGTATAAAATATTTTTCTGTATCTCTTTTAACTTAGAAAATATAGGGTAATTTTGAAATTGTCAATTTTTTGATTTTCCCCGTATCATGCGAGCGAAAATTTTTATATTTTGATTTTATCATTTTAAGTTTGACCCAAATGGAGCACATGACACCTACATTACTTTTTGATCGCACTAATAATTAACGAAGATACCCTATAAAAGAGTCGAAAATGGGACTATACATTTTCTACGACTTCAATATACTTTAATGTTAAATTATGGAAATATGCTAATAAAACGTTTTCCGAACCGGTACTCACATGGTTGTCGGTACACCAGTCAATAAAATTTTGATACACTTTTCCGTACTGCTCCCTGGATTTTTCTAGTAATAAATTATTTGCTGCGGATGCAGCTTGTTATCTAATTTTCCATGGCGTTTCCTCAATCTGAATATCGGGTAGTCCCTCATACTTTACTAATATGCCCAAAAATAGTATCAAAATTAAAAATGTTGGCGTTTAAAATTGCCTGACATTTACATTGTCAGGGCGACGCGATGGATTTCGTAGCCAACTTTGCATAAAATCTATTGGAAACATTCATGGTTTTGGAATATCACGAGTAATGTGATTTTTTCGGAACTGTGTAATATATATTACAGTCATTACATAATAGTAGATAGTGTAAGTAGGTTCTTACTAATAGAGTAGAAACAATTATTTATCGTTTCGTAATAACACAAAATTATAATGTTTTAAGGAAATCACTGCGAATTTGTCATAATTCATTAATTTCTAACCCTACGGTGTTGTTGAGCTGTATTTATGATCTATTGTATTTTTGGAATAATTTTTAATGCTTTTTCGAGCTAGAACTATTTGGAGCTATTTATTAGCTAGTCTACAATGGTTCGTCAGTTCGTGGTATGTAAGAAAGTCGACTAGTCTAGTCCTGGATTAATATTTCGGCCGTAAGTGACATTATTGTGGCTACGTTTTTTCGCTTAAGCTTAAGCAGTGGTGCAGCTAATTCTATATTTTAAGTAAATGTTTTTTTTTTTTAATTTATTTATTTATTTACGTATTACATATTATTTTGCAATACATATCAACTTAAATAACTTAGGATAATAACATGCATCATTATATTGTAAATACAATGCACCTAGGTATTGCCACCTGTATGTGCAGATTAAAATAAACTGTAAATTTAGCTCGTAAATATTACTTTAAAGCTGAAATTATATACTGGGTGACCTAGAAGTCCGGAATAAAATTAATATAGCCTTAACCTGTAACTTTCGGGGAAAACGCTCGGACACGTCAATTTAGTTTTATATATGCTCACATTTTGACGTTTGTTTTTTATGGACATTTGTCAAAGATATGACGACATCGATCTTCTTTTTAAACAGAAACATACAGCTTGTGATACATCATTTGGAAGCTTATATCTCGTACAGTATGCTCATAAATTTTAGCGCGATTCTATTAAGCTATTTCAAAATGGCAACTGTTAAATCTTTTTAAAAAATCTCTATTTAAATAAGCGAAAATTATAAATCATTGATGTTTCTTTACCTTTCAAGGTAAGAAATCTTCATTGTGTCGCGTTCAGAAGACTTCTTACCTTGAAAGGTAAAAAACATCAATGATTTTTTTTTAAATTTGAACAGTCGCCATTTTGAAATAGCTTCACAGAATCACGCTAAATTTTATGAGCATACTGTACGAGATATTAGCTTTCAAATGATGTATCACTAGCTGTATGTTTCTATTTAAAAAGAAGATCGATGTCGTCATATCTTTGACAAATGTCTTTAAAAAAACAAATGAATCAAAATGTGGGCATATATAAAACTAAATTGACGTGTACGAAGTTTTTCCCCAAAAGTTACAGGTTAAGGCTATATTAATTTTATTCCGAACTCTGTATAAAAAAATGAAAAAAAAATTAACCCATGAAGTAAAACCATTACATTAAAGAATACAAACACTAAAACTGCTTCAAAAACAGTTCCATATTTGAAAATAAAAAATTTCTAAACAGCGCATTGAAACTTTTTAATCTTTTAACATTTCTTGAACTAGATGGAATTAAGTTAAATAATTTTGGTGCAAGATACGTCATGGAGTGTTGATTTATATCTTTCTTTGAGCAAGGAATGTTCAGCATATGTGCAGCATTACCTCTGGTTATATAATTATGATGGATACAGTCCTTTTAGGTCTTACATTCGAATACACGTAACCACAAACCGCCAGGACATACCATGTTTTAATATTACATAGATCTGATGAGTAGAGCATATTAGAAGAGAACAGTCTAGGTATTTTTAGGATTGCCTTCACAATATAATTTTGGGCAATATTTAGCTGTTCTAAATGACTGCTGTACATTCCTCCCCAAGAGATGAAGGGCTCAACTAGTGCTTTATAGATCATAAGAATTAATTGTTTATTTAATATTCCTCGAAGGATATAAAATTTATGGAATAAAGCACGTGTTGATCCCATTTTAAATGTTTATCTATTACAATACCCAAATACTTTACAAACGAAAAGACTTGATAGAGAGAATCCGCGACATTTTCGTACATTATTTGACTAAAAAAAATATATCGATTTTTTTCTATTATCTACAACCTTCATCTGTTTAGTCTGAATTAAGATCGAAATTATCTAATAGCCTCTCTAAAATCTCAAGCCGGATTTCCCATTTTTAAATATTAAAAAAAAATTTTGCCTCTGCAGGGCAATAAACATGGATTTTACCACAGGTCAACATATGTAAATATGATTTTTAATTAAAATAACTTTAATAAAGATACTTAATAGCGAGTGAGCGCGCAGCTTATATGGTCATTTATATCTTCTAAATTATCTAAAACTATGGAAGTATTTGTTACTGTAAACAAATGATATTTTATGAATGGAAAGTTTTCCTTTTATATTATATGTTACGTTTTTAACATAAAGTGTAAGTCATGCCAAATATTGCACAAACTCTCAAAACTAAGGACATAATACAATTGCTAAATTTCAGCTAATTATTTTGAAAACTCTACTAGACTATAAAAAGATAAGCGACGTCTTCCATACGCTTTAAAGGCAATAAAGTAAAAAGTTTCCATGCACAAAGTTTTTGTTACATTTTCTACAATTTATCTCGAATATTGTTGGTATTCTGTCCGAACTTTATAGCACTATAACTTTCCAGCAACACAGCAATGGGATAACTAGCTGACGTGTTTCCAGCATTAATAGTTCTGTAAGTTACAAAACAATGCCATTAACGATAATGTTATAAATCGCCATTACAAGTATAAATATAAAATTTTAACATTATTCTCATAGCTGGACAATTTGGAGATATATTTTCGGGAAAAGAAACATTAAAAAAGATTGCATCGTATTATTGTTACATGCTTATTGAACTTAAAAATAAGGCAATAGAAGGTTTTAAATTTGTTAAGAGTTGGTTGGAAACTTATAAACTATCACTTAATCTAAATAAAACAAATTACATAGCTTTTTCATTAACAAGGGCTGGTCAGCCCAATTTTACAGATATTGCTATAGGTAATGATAGAATTGCTGAAGTAACCTACACAAAATATCTTGGTGTGCTGGTTGACCAGTCCCAGTGGCGGCTCGTGACCTATGATAGAGGGGGTTGACAAGTATAAGGAAATTATTTTAATCAACAGCTGTATCTCCAACTGAGCATTGATATAAGAGTTTGAATGTTTTCATGTTTTTTAATTTTTTGTGTTAAATGCCCCAAGTCGGCTATTCCATTTTTTGTCCAGGCAGGCTCGGCAACGCCGCGACTAAACAACAGGAAAAAAAACGGTTAGTTGTGCTCCATCCACAAATTCAGTTATTTTTTGGTTTGGAACAACCCGAACAAACCGGAACAAACAGACAAAGGCGCACTCCATAATTCTGCAACTTTTCCATCTAAAATCGCCATATCCCCGCTATCCCCCACCACCTGATACTAAAGAGAAACTGCATTACGTCCCGCCTATTTGAGCGCCTATTCTAGCATTTCTCGTCATCAATTTAACGAATGGCGCGCCGGCCGGATCGCGCTACGGTGAGAACCTATATACAGTTTGGTTTGACGGTACGATAACATATTAGGGAGGGTCGGATTTTATACGATAAATAGTATTAAATGAATATAAATTAATATTTTTGTATTTGTTTTGGGGGGTGAAGAACCACCACTGCCAATTCATGAAGAGAAGTCCACATATTGACTATATTTAATACCTAGACTCATACATAAATTTTATACATTGAGGGAATTCCTAAATGAAGAATCATTGGTGATGGTTTATAAAGCGTTTGTGGAGTCGCTAATACGTTACGGAATAATTGTCTGGGGTGGTGCCTATGGCACAGTACTTAATAAGTTAAATATGATACAAAAATATATCTTAAAATTATATTAAAAAAAATAAAAGATATCCAACAAATTTACTGTTTTCGGAGGATACTGTAAATATCAACAATTTATATATTAGCTGTATATGCAATTTTGTTTATCGGTGTCAGACCAAGCTAAACTATGTAGACCACTCTATCGAAACAAGGACTAAATCTAATAACAAATTTAAATTACCAAAAAATGTAATAACCGCCAATAAAAAGTTTATGGATTACTTAACACCAAAATCATTTAATTTGCTCCCAGATAATATAAAATCAATAAAATATATAAAAGCTTTTATTAAAATCTGTAATCAGTATGTTTACCGGAATACAGAAAAGTTTTCAATACTTTTTCAGTAATTCACCAAATCATTAAGGATTGTGGGTGAATGTTTCAGTAACATGTGTCAAATAGAATTATAATATAGATAATATACATAAATATAAATAAAAATACAAAATAATAATATACATAAAATATGTCTAATTTTAGTGTTCGACACATGCGGGTGTTTTGCACCTAGGTTTATATTATTGATTTTTGCTATTCATTATATTATATTATACAATGTGTCAACGGATAGAGTTCGGAAGAGGAAAAACATTTTTATTTGTAGATTTAGAAGAAAAAGTCATTCTTCATAAAAATGCCTGCTTGTGTCGAAACTACAATTTCTAATACCAAATTTACCATTACTATACAGGGTTAGTCAGAAATAACACTTTTAATTTTTTGGATTTTGTTTAAAACAGATTTACGTAAAAGCAAACAACTATTGTTGCTTTCTTATTAAAATATAATTTTATATCTGGCCGAATAACGATTTTGTTGTAAGAAAACTATTTTTATTTGTATTTTTATTATTACATGTCATATTTATTTAATTCATTCAATTATAAAATATTTAAATAAATAAAGTTCTATTCAAACGTGGTACCACCGAGTTCAGCGCATAGTTCAACTCGATATCTGAATTCCCGATAACAGTTCCTAATTTGCTATATCGGGATATTTATAATTATTACTTCTCTTATTTTTTTCTTTCAAGAGATCAAAATTATTATTGAAATTGGTTTTATACACATGTTGCTTCAGATATCCCCACAAATGAAAGTCCATAATTGTGAGATCGGGACTCCTAGGTGGCCACTCATTTGGACCATACCTTCCAATCCATTTATCCCTAAACTGATGATTTAGCCAATCACGAACAATTATCGTGGAATGAGCGGGACAGCCGTCTTGTTGAAAGTATAATTTTATTCGACCAGCTAAAGGTATATCTGGCAAATGATCATAAAAAAAGTGTTCAGAAGATGCAAATAAGTGTGTTGATTTTAATTGTTTTCAATAAAATATGATCCAATTATTCCATTGTAAGAAATAGCACACCACACGTTAACTTTTTTTGAATACTGTCTTCTAGAGCGAATACGAAAATTAGGGTTGTCACGGCTCCAATACCGACAGTTTTGCGAACTGACTACCCCGTTCGTGTTAAAAGTGGCCTAGTCCGAGAAAATAATATTATTAACAAAACTTCTTTGTTTAAGGATATTTTCCCCTATACACAAACAAAAATCCAAAAATGAATAAATTTAGGTTTGTACGGACGAATTTTATTAAATTTTAATATCTCTTCTACTAGAGATTTACTAACATTACCAATTTGAGAAGATCTTTTTCTTAAAGACAGTTTGGGAAAATTTCTAACCGAATCCATTATTATTACAGTTACAGCATCATCTTCATCATACTTTTTCTTCTCCCTTTTTTTTATTCAAAACACTACCAGTTCTCATGAATTTTATTACAATTTTTTTTAATCACACGTCCGTGAGAGGAACATCAGGCCATATCTCATGGAATTGTCGGAGAACTGCCATATAGCTTATTCATGTCCTAAACCATAACTTCGGACAATATAAATTCTTTGTTCTAACGTAAGCATTTTCTGTTTTCACTATTATGCAGATTTATGAGAAAAGTATGACACAACTGTCAATAATTTGAAACATACAAAGAAACTAAACATTTCATTTATTTAGAACAGGCTACTTGATATTTTATTATTTTAGTATTAGCTGTGAAATTAACCACTTTGAAAAAATGTTTATTAGGTTTTTTGCACAATTGGTGAAATAAATCACGGGTTTGAAAATATTTTCATAAAATTTGAAAAAAAAATCGAAATCGAAAAAATTTAAAATGTTATTTCTGACTTAATCAGTAATCCTAATAGTAATCGTAAATTTGGTATTAGAAATTGTAGTTTCGACACAAGCAGACGTTTTCATGAAGAATGACTTTTCCTTCTAAATCAACAAATAAAAAAGTTTTTCCTCTTCCAAACTCTATCGGTGGACACATTGTATATTATAAATGTTAAAATGTTAACATAACATAAATGTTAACTAAATGTTAAATTGTGATATAAAAAATCACATCCTAATTAAAAAGCTATTATTTCGTTAATAATAAACCAATTTCAATAATTTTTTTTTAACCGATGGAAAATAGATTCTCTGGGCAGAGCAGTTTACGTCCTGATACGTCTAATCGTACGGAGTAGCGCATACAATTTAGATGAATGTAAAGTTCCGAAAATTTAAATTTGACATTCTTACATAAATTTTAAATTTTATTTATTTTTTAAACTAAACCGATTAGACGGGATTGGGCATTTTTCCAACAGTATCTCCATTCCACTCAAGGTAACAAAAAAATTACCTAATTAATTATTTCTTCTAAATAACTACGTTATATTGCCGAAAGATTTTTTCGTAAACAATCAATGCGACATTTTAACTCTACTGGCTTCTGCATAATAAAAAATCATTTGAACAAATAAAGTCTACCTATTTATTTGCTTAACATCAAAAATATAAAATCATTAGATACATAAACCATACCTACTAGCAAAAGCCGACAAGAACAGAATATCGCATCGATTGTTTGCGAAAATATTTTTCTACCATGTAACGTATTTAGAAGAAATGTTGATTTTTTATTACCAAGAGTGGTATCGCGCTACTTTTGTGCGACTATCTAAAATCTAAATTTTATGCAATTTACATGCATCTACATTTTATGCGCTACCCCGTACAATTAGACGTATAATGATATAAACTACTGTGTCCTAAACTCTAGAATCTATTATCTATCAGTTAAAAGAATAATTATTAAAATTTGTTCTTTATTAACGAAATAACAATTTATTAATTAGCACGCTAATTTTTGAATATTCGATAATTAATTGGCATAGTGTATTATACCAGAAAGTCATAATTTTTAAAATAACCTGTATAAAAAAGTCTGGTATTTTTATGAAATATTAAAACCCATACCTTCTCTAAATTTTCTCACATGTGGTTAGAGATGAGTATAGGAAATTGTTAACAAAAAGTTACTTGGATTTTCACATTGAATCGAAAAATGCCAAAATATACAGGGTATTCTATTTAAAATAACAATCTTAAGCTGAGCTTAGCGGCATAACAGTAAGTGATTGATACGTTAAGATGTCTTTGTTAAGAAGATCGGCAACTTCTGTAGCGATTACCAATATTTCAAGCAAATATCTGTTTTAGTTTCCGAGATCTTTTAATAGGCCACTCACCGTTAATGACCCTGTATATGTTCGATGCAGCTTGTCTGATTTACTTAGCATAATAACGAAAAATATAGACTCTATGTGATCAGCATAGTTGAAGTACCAACACATCGTAAGCCACAAATGAAAATTGATATTGTCTTACACATAATATGGGCATTTGCAATACAAGGCATTAGAAATCTCAAATATTCAGTGAATCTTTTGTGGTATCAAATATATTATCGAAGTTGTAGAATTTGGCTTATACTACCCAATGGCACCAAAAACGCAATTTCGAGCATTTGTGGCTTACGAGGTGTTAGTACTTCAACGACGATATAGGTATTTCATCAGGTTCCCCATCCAAAATATTTCCCCTTCTTTATACTATCTGTTCAAAATGAAGCCACTACCCAAACTCAACTATTCCTTAATGGAATACACGTTATACACAAGCTCAGTCACACCCATATCTAATCACCATTTAGAAAACTTCTATCCTACTGGAAATATACAAACGGGGATAAACGCTTCAGGCCACAGGGGTCCGACTGGGCGAATTTAACTCATAGACATACAACACTGGGCCGCGGACGCTAGATCAGCAAAAGGTAAACATTGGGATACTCAAAGCCCTACAGCATTCTCTCACACTTGCTTACAAATTCGATGAAAAAATCGTTGATTCTGTTTTCCCGTCTTACTACAGACATTAGGCTATCGGCATTAATTGGCATATAATATATTTTAGCCAGTTCTTGTAACAGATAATCAGAAGCTCTGTGGTTATGCAAACAATTAAACAACCAGTGGTTTAAATCGTCCACGCTTGTGCCATCACATAGACAGAGCGGGCTTTGTTCATCTTATTTAATAGATATCTGAAGTTGCCATGCCCGAAAATTGCTCTGACATAAGTTATGGAATACCCCCTTCTAAGGGATATTTCCTGTATACTTACCTTGGGAACCAAGGTTATATTAATTCGTGTGTAGTGATTCGAGTTGTTAGCTGCATAGTTTGCAACTGATTCCTTCCATGCATTCTTAATATTGACCTGAACCTATGAGAATATATCATAGAGTTGGAGGTCGGGTATTATTATTATGAATGGCCCATTTGGCAAGACGATCGTCATTACCTACAATTCTTGCATGGCCCTTAACCCAATCCAAGGTTACCCTGACATTATTGCGTTCCAGTTTTAGTAGTTTCTGACACACCTCGAATATGAACAGTTTTAGCTTTATTCTCTTTTGCTTCTTATTATAAGAGCTACGAATTCTATTAAATTGGCAAAGTATTGTGATTTCTAGGCTGATCTCAACAAAACAATTGAGCGTCAGAATCACGGGATATTAACAAAAATGTACTTTTTAATAATAAAATTAATAATTACGGATATTTTGATTTAATGAAATTATCCATTTCCTATCGCAGGCGGCTGTACTGTCCGAAACAAGCGGTCAAATTTTATTGCCTTACCGTTCAGCAGACATTGCCCCTCTCGACTTTTATTTTTATGGCCTTTAAAAAAATAAGGTTTAAGAAAAACAGTACAATAGTGTTGATGAACTACAAGAATGATATTATCAATAACATCGACGGACGAATCATTCTGAAAGCTACAAGCAAAGTTTTGAAATGTGTTCAGAAATGTATAGAAGTAGAATAAGATGTGTTTGAACAGCTGATTCGAGTTTATAATACTTATTTTAATTCTTGTTATCGGTTCACAGCCGTCTGTGTTAGGAAATGGTTAAGAAATGGACAATATAAGTATTTCCATTAATATTAATTTTAGCGACATATAGTAAATGATAAATTTTATTTAGAATTTTACACTCTATCAAACGTTACATTTTTGTTAATATCACGTGATTCTGACGTTCGATTGTTTTTTTGATCAAGATAATCAGCGTAAAAAACTACAGTACTTTGCTAATTTAATCGAATTCGTAGCTTCTATAATAAGAAAGTTAATAAATAGTGCCGACTTCATTTTGAATAAAACTTTTTGAAATAACATTAATAAGAAATTAAGAGCAGGCTAGATTAAGAAATTTCGAAAGAAACCTCGAAAAAGGTAAAACATTCGCTGCTTAAAAAGAGATACTCTTTCTTAACGAAGTATTTAATTGAGTTTTTTAATTAGCCGAATTAAGTTTATTTTTAATGAAATAAGTTTTGATGAGTTTCCTTATTTTCATACATCTCACAATTAGTTATTATATATATATATACTACCACTAGCTTAATAATTTAGTCTCGATTTAGCTAAACTTCTCAATATCTCCTGTTTTATTTCTAACATTACTATAAACTAGTTCTCTGCCATAGTCAATGTTTTATTTCAGAAATACTCAAATTAGTTTCCTCTGTATAATTAAGCAAACGATTTTTATAGAAATACTCATTTCTCTCCAAATTTTATAGTTTCAAACTCAACTTTTATGTTCAATAAGAAATTTATAGCAAGTGAAGTTTAGCAGTGTGAAGGACACTTAAAACACGGCCAGTTATCAACACGTATACGTATCCGTATCGATCTACGACTGCGCAGATTGGATACGGATAGGTATTAGTCATAAGTCGAACTTAACGTTACGTGATCCTGCATTCACGGATCTTCTCAACCCAACGCTCATTGTCAAAATATGGATTGGAAGACATCATAACATCAAACCAAAATTATGTATGCCATGATGTCTGTCAGAAGTGACGTAGCGTTTACGGTTGTCAAAGAAGCGGTGCTTTAATAGTTGCAGTAACGTAAGCCGTAAGACGTAACGTTAAGCCGTAAGAAAAATGAACATGTTATTAGAAACAGGAGGTACTCTTGTTCCGGCTTAAAATATTTCGATTTTTCGGGATTTTTTCCGACTCACAGACGCCACTATACGGGTTACGTTATTAATTAAGACTATTATTAAACGAAACAAGTTTTCGAAGACGGTAACCATGATTTGTTAAGGTATACGTGGTTGAGATGCGTTTAAATTGTATTTTGAGTGTCCAATATTAGACTTAACCCCTAACGTAACGATATTATTTAAAGGTTTGAATTTTAAATAAATTTTACGAGCGCTACGAAATATAGATAATAGAATACTAGAACAAAGATGCTGCAAGACAAGATTGAGCTAATAATTCATATTTTAATTTCATTGTGAACGTTACAATACCTAATTTGTTCTTTTGCGGAAGGTGAATTTATGGTAGAAAACATACGAAATTGTACATTACATCGGGGAATATGAGACATTGATCTAGCGTTTTTCTAAGCCTTGGCTTATACTGCCATGATAATTCAAAGGGGCGTATCTACGGAAAATTTTATTGTGAAATACATCGCTTCCAAATTTTAATCATGCTCATAACGTATGTCCCATAAGTTTTGGCACAAATTTCAGACGCCATAAAATTGGTAATAAGAAGAAAATATCAAGTTTCCCTGGTAACAGAAACTTGTATAACACCTTCACTTAACGTTGACAGTTCAGTTTTTAAATTGATTAAGTCGATATGGCTTACAAATATAAATTCGGAAAAATATTTATAATTTAGTTGGACGGGTCCCTAAATCCGAAATAATACGCATTTTTGAAAATCAAACTATATCGCGTAGAACCATTTATCGGACAATTGCTGAATGTGAGCAAGATATTCCTTGTATGAACCTTCTAAAAAGTGGAAGGCCTAGAAATTTTACCAGAGTAAGATCAGAAAGACTGGCAAGAGAGGCGAAAAACACACTTGGTACATCAACAAGAAAACTAGCACGGCAATGTCGAACATCTATCTCGGAATGGCCAAAAATACCGAAAGAGAAGAAAGGCTCCGAAATATACAGATAACCAACTAGCCAGAATCCCGAGATGTTGCAGTGCATTGAGAAGAGTATATGTTGGATGACGAAAAGTATTTCACACTGACTAACCCTGAAATGAAGGGAAATGATGATTTTTATGCTGACAATATTGCAGAGGTCCCTGATAATGTCAAATTTAAACAAAAGGCTAAATTCGCAGATACTGTCGAAATATACAGACAACCAACTAGCCAGAATCCCGAGATGTTGCAGTGCATTAAGAAGAGTATATGTTGGATGACGAAAAGTATTTCACACTAAGTAACTCTGAAATGAAGGGAAATGATGATTTTTATGCTGACAATATTGCAGAGGTCCCTGATAATGTCAAATTTAAACAAAAGGCTAAATTCGCAGATACTGTTGAAATATACAGACAACCAACTAGCCAGAATCCCGAGATGTTGCAGTGCATTAAGAAGAGTATATGTTGGATGACGAAAAGTATTTCACACTAAGTAACTCTGAAATGAAGGGAAATGATGATTTTTATGCTGACAATATTGCAGAGGTCCCTGATAATGTCAAATTTAAACAAAAGGCTAAATTCGCAGATACTGTTGAAATATACAGACAACCAACTAGCCAGAATCCCGAGATGTTGCAGTGCATTAAGAAGAGTATATGTTGGATGACGAAAAGTATTTCACACTAAGTAACTCTGAAATGAAGGGAAATGATGATTTTTATGCTGACAATATTGCAGAGGTCCCTGATAATGTCAAATTTAAACAAAAGGCTAAATTCGCAGATACTGTTGAAATATACAGACAACCAACTAGCCAGAATCCCGAGATGTTGCAGTGCATTAAGAAGAGTATATGTTGGATGACGAAAAGTATTTCACACTAAGTAACTCTGAAATGAAGGGAAATGATGATTTTTATGCTGACAATATTGCAGAGGTCCCTGATAATGTCAAATTTAAACAAAAGGCTAAATTCGCAGATACTGTGTTACTATGGTTCGCTATTTCCACCAGGGTTGTATCCAGGCCTTATGTGGGTCAAGTAAGAGGTGAAGCTATGGATAGTCAAGGGTATATCGATAATTGTCTTACGAAACTGGTTAGTTTTATTGAAGAAGAACATGCTGGGGACGATATTATGTTCTGGCCAGACGTCGCATCCTATCACTATGCAAGACAATCCGAAAATTGGTTAGCACACCGAACCGTACCATTTGTTCAGCGAAACGACTACCCTCCTGACCTTCCCCAGGCTCGGCCCATAGAAGATTTTTGGGCTCCTTTATCTCGAAAAGTTTACGATGGAGGATGTGGAGGAACTTCGACGCAGGATATATAGAAAAATCCTAATGCTAGGTGTGCGCAGAAAGTTGCGTCTAGTGGAGGACCATGGTCCTCTATATTTAAGTTCATAACTTTGTTTCTTATGGAACAATTAATTACTATTTATTACAAAACTTTACTTAAATATATTTTATTATAAAAAAACAATTGGTTCAAATTTGTGTCAAAACTTATAGGACATGCGTTATTTGTAGTTACAAACGTATTAATAGGCTTTGGTAGCATATACTTGTTTCAAATTTAACAGACATTTAGATGAGCTCATTTATGTCACGTTCCTTGAACGGTATAAATAAATTTTGACAATAACCGCAGATACGTCCCTTTGAATTAAGGGAACAGAATAATATATTTTATTTCTGCGCTGGTAAATTTCTAATTCTTATAGATAGTAGTGTCTATATCGTAAAATTAAAGAAAAACTGTTAACGCATAATACTTACCAAAAATAGCTTGTTCTTTTTTGATTTAACTTTACACGAGTATAAAAACTAAAAATAAAAAACAAGTTCTTGATACCTATCTGGAGTAGGTAGGTGTAAATTCGATATTTTTATTTTTAGTTTTTTAATTATCGTACCTTTCAATTTAATTTTGAAGCAATTCGAATTAACAAAATTCCATTTTCACGGAAATTCGTAGATAAAAAGATAATAAAATACTAAGGGCCGATATTTAATAGTCACCTTAAGGTACAAAATGACGTATATCATCCCTAATACAAGTTCGCCAGTATATTAAAGTGCTCTATAACTCTCATCTAAAGGAATATATCTTTAAGGGCGAGGTAATTTTAAACGTAACGAGTCAAACCCTCAAATTAATTTAAAACATAGTTTTTTTAACGTACACTTTAATGTTAAAGTTACCTTAGCTAAGGTCTAACTTAAGGTAATATTCAAAGAGAAGTAATTAAATGGTTTTCCGTTATTAACAGTCGAGCTGCGAAATGATTACTTGGTCAACAAGAGTTTACAATTGGTCAGTAGAAACAAACATGTCTAGAAGCAGTTTACTTCAGAGGTCCCAGGGCACTGTCAATTTATGTAACTTTCTTGTGTTTTCTTCTGCCGAATACAGAAGGAAATCGGCTACATAAGGTGTGGCGGGGGCTGGTTTTCAATTGTTTTTCCATGGCACTGTCACGATTCAGAAATGTTTGCTGTCCATAAGTTGCTGACCAACTAGCCATTTTGGCTGACCGATTACATTTTTCTGTTCGCAAAAATAAGAATATTTTGCTAACCAGTTAAATGATACGCATATACAAATATCTATTCTTTTAGATCAGTTAAAAAGAACTGTAATATGCTGTCAAACTTGTAGTAAGGATGACTTATGTCAAACCTTAAAAAACAATATTTTAAATTAACTTGAGGGTCAATTGACGCGTTAAGTGGAGGATTATCGCATTCTTAAAGATTTATTCCTTTAGATGAGTTTAAAATGACTTTAATATACTGTCAGGTACAGAATGTTTAAGTTAATAATCTGACGGTCGGACATTACCACGTCCATAAATATCTTCTGTAATAGAGGGAGTTAAAGAGAATATACTGTCGAACTGTGTTAAGGATGACTTACATCATTGTATACCTTACGGTCGATATTTCAAAGTCACCTTAAGGCACAGAATGACGTAAGTCATCTTTATGGATAGTTTTTTTTAAGGTTTAGCTAAGGTCTACCTTAAGGTAAATAGTAAAATATCTGCCCTTAATTACCAAAATAAAAATTTTAGTTCATGTTCTATAAATTGACATCATTTCAAGTTTTCGTTCTTTGACTTGATTGACTTGACAATTATTCCTTTAGTACATACCAATTATTGAAATTTAGAAGGTGACTTAATTCTCTTTCTTGAAAACTTCTTTATTATTGATTAGTGTAACTTCCTGCTTACCAAACTACCATTTTTATTCAAATTTCTGTCAAATGTCGTTTTTTATGTCATAATTTCAACTTTGACATCAAGTCATGGTGCTTATTGCATAGGGCTGATTGTCGAATACGTCAGCGGGCCAAATTAATAAATTTAGAAAATTTTATATCGAGATAAAATTATTCGTAAAACTATAACTCTAAACTAATCTAAATCTAAAAACAAATGAAGAGTACCTTTCCTGAAGAGAAATGCCACAAGTATTTAAAAATTTTTTTTTAGTTTTCCCAAATTATCACCTAGGTATCTAAATTTTGACTCTACAAGTGGGCTGAAAAGTTAGTTCCTGGCTTCTCTGGCTCTTTACAAGAATGATTCTAGTATCAGTTTTTTAGTCCATGTGGGCTGTACATAGATTTTATTATAATATTGTCACGGGAACGTTTAAAATAAAAGGTTCATCATGTTAATGCAACTTGTTTAATTATCTATTCCCTAATCAATTATTTCAGAAACCCAGTCCTACCTTAATTTGACTATTATTCTTCTGGTTGGGGGGTTCTTTGTCACCAATCTCTGCTGTGTACGGACTACTCTGAGTTCTCTCGGCTCGCTGCGAGATTCTCTTACTTTCGATGCACCGTTGTTTAGGAAGTTCAATGAAGAAGTGCCTTTTGGCGCATCGGACACGTCCCAGCAACCCCGTATACCCCCGTAGCGTTGAAGTACCGTGCGCAACACATTGCCCGCCGCGCTCCACGGTACTACGGGGGCGACGAGATAGGCCCACGCGCGATTAATCGAGAATATACGGTGGATTGGTGACAATATACAGGATTGCTTAAGAGTTATAAGCGAAAATATAAATTTTCATGTGCTTCTCGAGGGCCCTATATATTTGTTGGGAGGAATATTAGAATAAATGATATAATACTAAAAAATTATAATTATAAAATATATAAATTACAAGTATTATTTTTATCTCACCTGTACACTGGACAAATATTGCCCTATACATACCGGACGCCCTGTATAATATGATGGTATCAATTCAGTCTGCCTACTTTATATCTCTAAATAATTTTCAACATTGTAATAAATTAATCCAAGAACTGATTATTATTTCTTGTAGACGAACTTCTATTTTAAAATAATTGCCCATATTATTCATTCCACAGGTCGCCGGTCGCAAGTAAATGTTGGGTTTAATAATTTACAATGGAAATTCTTACCCTCCTCCCTTTATAATAACCGATTTAGTTCTTGATATATACCTATGTATAATATCCGATATGGGAAATCAATAAGCAATGCTTAAATATTAATATCATGTTATGGAAAAGTAATTTATAACTATAGTAATTTTTTATGTTTGAATTGGTAATGTGGTTTAATGGGTTAGACGCTTAAATAGTTTATGAACTTTCCACTGTATTTTTAAAACAAAAACATTAGTTAAAAATGTCAAAGCGTATTGAGTTTAGTGTTGTGATCGCTCGAGCGAAAAACCACTTGATTACTCGATTATTGAAATAACCGACATCGCTCGACTACTAAAAAAACCGCTCGAGTTATCTATTCAGGCGAAAACCGTCGCTCGTCACTTATTATCTTTCACTCGGCACCCAAGCTTCGCTTGACGTCGACGGAAATGTACAGCTGTAGTGTGATCGATTTAAAAAACTGCTCGTATATTCGAACAATTTTTCGCTCGATAGGAAATACTCTAGTTATAAATTCAGGCGAATAACCGAAAAATATCGCCTGTCACTTGTTACCCGAACTTCGTTCTACGCGTCGCGCCATCCGATTGGCGAGTTTGACGCTGAGCAGGTAACACGACATATGTCTTTCTTAAAGGCACATAAACGAGTAGGTGCATATAAAAAAGTGTGCGAAATCCCTTAGCAAGTAGTAGTAAAGTTTTGTTTTAACTTGCTAGCCAGCGGCGTAGTTTAGGTCTCCGATTGTGAAATATTAAAAAATTAAAGAATATAATTTTAAAATTTTTATTTACTATAAACTCGAGAAACTCAAAACTACCATAATAACAGAAATTGTTAATGAAAAATAACAAAACGAACACAATGGTTAACAAAATATATAGAAAAATTCCTTGATAATAATAGTAAACATTTTAAAATCTAAACAGGAACTTTTATTATTAAGCTCAAGAAGACTTTTTAAAAATAACATATATTATAGAAAATGTTAATGGAAAATAAGGAAACGAGCAAAATAGCTAACAAAACATAGGTATCGACAAATTTTTTGGTAACCAAAAGTAATTCTTAAATTTAAACAGCAACTTTTAGGTAACTATAAACATAAATTTAAAAAAATAATCACCTATTTTCTTATTTTGCCAGTCGCGTAACTGAGCCTAAATTTTTGAAGGGCATACAGTGGGCACCTGATAATTTAAAGTGGAAGAATTTGACAAGCCATTTTAAATATCTACTTATTTTATGCTCGTAGATTGAGAAAGATGTGAAGAAAAACAACTCTTGGTAATACTTTTTGTTTTAAATAAGCACAAGAATAAACCCGAACAATAAATGCATATTTTGGTGATTTTTTGCAGTCTTTTGTTTGATATCGAGACACATGGTAAAAATTCATTATTCACAAATAAATAAATTTCTGGAATTTTTTTGGTGTCTATTACAATTTTTTAGCTAAACCTGTGCCCACCCGTAGTTACGTGCCTGCTAAATACCCTACCTGATCACATGTAAACGGCTAGGCTGCCGGTCGAGCAGTCGGTGACGTCATCGCTTGGTGAATTGGAATTTCAAGCGATTCAGTCGAGCGATTCACTCGATTATTAAAATCCCTCGAGTATCAAGTATTCGATTATTAAAATCATCGGTTTTTCCCAACACTAATTTCGTTCCTCCAAAACAACTGCTCATTTATTTCGTAAAAAATGGGAAACTCTATATAATGTTGAAATTTTACATTTAGAAAATAAATTTCTAGAATTTAACTTCTTAGAAAGTATGGAAATAAACAAAGAGGAAAACATTTTATTAAACCAGCTGGATCTGAAATATTTAGAGCTTCATGAAGTAATGGTATAAATCGAATATTAATTATTTTTTAGATTGATAACTTTATTTAATTAATAATACCACTGACCAATACATAATTTGCTTCCGACATGTTTGTTACTTCTAGGTAATTTGGGTCTGCTAAACCTAAAAATAACCTCAGATTTGCTCCATCAGATCATTTTCAAAAACTAGGGCCATAAGCTATATTTTCGAGATTAAGGGTATCCTGGTGGAATCGTTCCTCTTGTTCTTCACTAAGGTCGCCAAGATTTTCTGGGAATCGTTCCAAGTGGCTGTAAAGATAATAATTCTTAATGCTCATATTACATCCATGTTGGTTAAAGTTATTGAATATATCTTCCATTATATCTCGGTAATTTTCCGATTTATTGTTTCCGATAAAATTATGAACAACTTCAACAAATGAGCACAATGTATTAAATTCAGTTTCGGGCATCGATTCTGTAAAATGTTAATCTTTTATGAGCTCTCTGATCCATTTGATCCATCAAATATTCGGGCATTTAATTTCTCCTTGCTGAGTGCAGGAAATTTACTGGACAAGTATTCAAAATACGCACCATTCTGGTTTAAGATCATTACAATTTTTTATTTGTTGGGCTGTGTAATTATTGCATTTACCTTAAGATTTGTTGAAACTGCCACTAATTACCATAGTTTAATTTAGCTTAATTTTATAGATCTATAACGATATCATTCACTATTCATTAAGAGAGTGTCATCTGACTAAGCTACTTGATAGCGGAACATGTAAAGTTTTTTGATATAACCGAACTGAGTTTTTTTTTGTAATATGTACATAATATCAGTTCCGGTATACGATACGATATAAAACTTAAAGCGTATTGAAAATAATAAGAAAGACAACAAGAGAGAGAGAGAGAGCATGCCAAGTATGGTAAAATAAATATTGAAGAAACTAATCAATCGTATTGAAGCAGAAGAATATGATAATTTGTGTCATTATTCCTTTAATTTTTCTTCTTGATCAATAACTTTCATAGAGCAAGGTAGGTTCAAGTATTTACTGGACGTTCAGCGTTGGATACCTGCCTACTTGTGCTACCTCTTATGTTAGCAGTGTTAAAGACACCTTTTCTGTAAGCAAGGTGATGAACCAGGTGCGGAGAGCTGACAACAAAGAAAAAGTGGTTCTGACATTCGCCGTCAAAGAATCTATGTAAATAATTATGCTCCTCAATAAAGTAGACGTGTATCAACTTTTTCTTCGAGTGCCTATCCTCTGTGGATGTTGGCTATCACTTTGGTCCAAATTACTTTATTCACTGCCGCTCTGAATAGAACTGTTGATATCATTCCGGTCCATGTTCGTAAATTTCGCAGGCACGATATTCGGCGGCATCCTACTGATTTTCAACCCTCTATTTTCCCTTGAAGAAGGTGGTACTTTTCACCTCGCATGATATGGTCGAAGTATTCCAATTTTCTACGTGTGACACTTGGTAGGTATTCCAGACTGTTGTCCACCGATACGTTGCAATACGGCACCGTTTAACACCTGACGTATCCATGGAATTCTGAGTATGCGGCGATAGCACCACATCTCAAATGCATCTATGCGCCTACATAAGGGTCCCCGCTTCTGCCCCATATAGGAGGGTTGAGAGTACATAGCATTTTGGAATTCTTATTCTGTGATGGATGTTGAGAGATAGGTTGCATAGTATGCTACGCATCTTGTTAAATGTACCTTTTGCTTTCATTCTAAATAAGCAGTATGCCCTTCTATAAAGAAATGTGAACTTGAAATCGATAATAATTTTATATTATTTTCATTAAATTTTCGCCTCTTAGAACTAAGTATCACCCAAACGGAAATATAAATTAAATTAGCCTTTACCTGAATTTAAATTTACTTGCGCACGTTTTATTGGACAATTTTACAAGGTAGGCAATTCAAATTTATTTATTCCCGTGACAAAAATAATACCTTCCTCATAAATAAGAGGATTCATTTTAAAATTTTGCTTTTAAAGGTATAAAATAAAACAAACAGAAGCAAGGTATTAATAATATTACCGAGGAACCAAACTCTCACGTAATTAATCAGGGAAAAAGATCCTTTCCTAATTGGTTGCTCCCTTATTTTGAAAATAAACAAAGAATAATGCAAAACAAATTAAACTGTTTTGAATTTTTCTTTTATAAAACCTAATTATGTTGCTTCGTGACACCCATCGATGTTTATATGTGCTTCATTTATTATTTCATGGTTAATCAGTAAAATTCGTAGATATGAACGATTTCTTTTCAGGTTTCGCTTCTTCTTTCATTTCTTTCTTTAAAATATTGCCTCAATTTTTTTCTGCTATACCGTGTTTTTATAATTTTCGTTCTAATTTGAACATATTAAATTATTTTCTTTGTGTCCGTCCATCCTGCAGTATAGTGAAACTATATAAGGGGAAGTAAAACGTCTACTCGTTTAGTAAGAATCAAATGCAAGACCAAATTTAAACTGCAAACGTTTCGATCCTCATCTGCAACAGTCAAGACTCAAGCCCGGTCTACACATGATGTTTTACCTTACGATTTACATATTCAAGTAATCAGTCAGAACAATAGGAGCTGTATAATAATGTCGGAAATACGAGAGTTACTGAATTTACTAACTTATATAGAAGTTGCTCTTGTTTGTGGCATGTCAAGTCAAGAGAATATAGCGATTAAGAAAAAAAATCCAAGATATACCCCCTATTTTGTTAAAAAAATATCGAAATGATACTGATAGACTTTATAAGCCCAGTCTTTGGTACTTAGTACTTACGGTTTTAAAACAGTTTTGCTTGACATTCTTATTTGAACAGGTAAAATTTGAAACCTCATTGCTTAACCTGATAAGGATGGAAATCTTACATAATTAAATGCGCAACTAGACTAGAATACCCAATACCTTTGGTCATGTCGCTAGTAAGTTAAAGTATTATTGACTGATTTGAAGATTAATTAATAATAAATTGTTATTGGATGTGAATAAAATTTATTTGAATTTTCAACGAAAATTGGTAAAATTATATTTAAGTTAACTTATAATGAGGCAGAGGAAAGGAACATTCTTCTTACCAAGATAAATTATGCATCCCTGAAGCTAAGATTTTATTTATTTTATTTTACTAAGAAGACATGTTTTAATTCCTTATAAGTACATAGAAAATAAAATAAAATAAATGTATTCGTAATAAAACACAATTTACCCTCAGGAATGTAATGACATTTTTCTTCGTCTGTCCCATGGATTTATTATTATAATTTACTAATTTTCATTCAAAATCTAATATATAAGCTATTTATGTTATCGTGTATAACTCGCCTAATAAAGCTCCATTTATCCTCGCATATAACACAAGATTTCATGTTCAATTGGTTTGATTTTTCAATTTTTAATGCCTGAAACCAAGTATATCCGACTTGAGAGTGTTAAGTCGTAGCTGTCACACATATTTGCAAAGTTCGCTATGGTTCTTGTTACAAATTATTGGCGTGTTTTTAATAATGTAATAACAAGGTTGTTAAAAAAGAATGCCCGTGCACATGGAAGAAACTCAAAAATTGCCTGACTTGTTAAGGACTCGCCCTTCTACGTACGATGTCAAGATACTGGTGACAGTAACCAAGTCGAATTTAACGCTAGAAAACCCAGGCAGCAGTTTTTTCTAAAAAGGTTAACATTACAGTACCGGATATAGTCATGGAAGGACACGCAATTCCACTGGGTTCATCTATTCATTTGCTGGGCATCAATCTGGGAGGAAATATGTCTTGACATAAACACGTTGTGGCAATCGCCAAGGTAACTTCGCAGAAACTTGGTGTACTTTTCCGGACCAAAAAGTTGTACACACATCAACAACTTTCAACACTATACAAAGAACAGATTCGACCATCACTAGAGTACTGCTCTCATGTCTGGAGCTATGCACCTAAACATACTCTTTGGCTACTGGATTCGTCTGATCGGAGTCCACGAGCTGACAAAGATCCTGGGCAGCCTGGAACATCGAAGATAGGTTGGTGATTTGACTCTCCTTTACAGATACTTCCATGGAAAATGCCCGGCTAACCTCTAAATTCCGCCCAGAGAGGTGAATAGTATGGTGCCGCCCATCCATATGTGGTTACGCTTAATACTCCTCGAACATTATTAAAGAATTATTTCATTTGGAGGATGTCAGCCTTATGGAACGACCTTCCCGAGGTAGTGTTTACCAACGAGTATAAACTCCAACGATTCAATACCAACGTTAATCGCTGTATGCGCACACGCACTACTCCCAGAGTGCATTAAAGGGTTTTCCTATTCCCACATTTTGGTTAAACTAGAAGATATAAAAACTCAAAGAATTTTAGAGGTGAAGAAGATGCCGCCTGGGCGGTATCGGATCACCGTTTTAACGACTTAAATCGCAGTATCTTTATAGTTGCTTTCAAAAAATAATATTTATAAAGATAAATATAAAAATATAAAAATTTGTATTTCTTGTGCAATTCGATCAAAAAATTAAAATTGAACTACCTATCTTTTATATTATTTTGTTGCTCAAATTAGAAAAGAACTCCAGAACTTTATTGATAATATAAGACCAAGTAATCTTATTTCAAAAAGACTCGAGGAAGATTGATGTCGATAAGGAATCTAAATAGACAGAAAATATCTGCTAACAGATACCTGATATGCTGATATCTTTAACGCACCTAAAACAAATTAAAGTAACATTTTGTTTGTGTTTTCTTAGGATACTGGAATTCAAAGAAATGATGTTTGCTTCTATAAATAAACACAACACAATCAAACATTGTTCTATAATTAATATTCCGGATAAGAATGCTCTATCGCGTTTCATCATGTACTTACTTATGGATCGACCTTTTCCCGAGGGCGTTTTTCCCAACGAATATAACATCCAACGATTCAAAAACCAACGTGAATCGATTTATTTTTAATTGCCGTTATTCACAATAATAATAATAATGTAACATAAATTATTTTTCATGTTCGAAGACAAAACCATAATAATAATAATAGGTAGTAGATGTGGCATATCGATGGAATCAGAATGTGAAGTGGAGTTCATAAAGCATAAAATAAAACGTTACTACTATTTTTCAGTTTATAGAGAAGAAAAAGTGACAATGTCAACGTTATAGTATATTACGTACCGAGGTGGAAAGTGTTTCATTCCTGTCGAAAGAGTCGATAGTTAAACGAGGCGCGAAGCGGCGAGGTTAACTAAATCTCGAGATAGTAATGAAACTTTTCACCAAGGTTTGTATACTAATTTATTTACAATCACATGTAACATCCACTTCTTATTATTTTAAATTAAAAATATTAATAAAAGATAAATGTCATTTTGATTTTTCCATTGAAAAATTAGTCAGAAATTTCAAATAACCGCAGGTGGTAAAATAACGTAGGTAATAATACACATTCAGATATCAAATATCATTTTTTGAATATGGTTTCCATGTCACTAAATAATACATTATTTTAACAACAGAAAAACGCTATCTGATGAGGAATTTGAATTTGCTGCTACTCCACCAGAAATTCGAGAAGCAGCAAAAATAGTAGAAGAAGATATTTTGCCAGCTGAAAGCCGCCCGAGATATGACAAGGCATGTTTCAAAGAATGGTGTACGGGAAACAAAGTTCAAAATCCTGGTTCTGAGTCGGCGCTACTAGCTTATTTTAGTGAAAATGCCAAGACAAAAAGATATCAACGATTTGGTCACAATATTCAATGCTGAGGACCACTCTGTCAATTAGGGAAAAAGTAGACATATCTAAACACGCAAAGCTATTAGCATTTTTAAAAAAGAGTGTTCGTATATTATTTACTTTTCCACCCAGGTGGAAAGTAAAACTAAAAAACGTCAACTTTCTACGTTTCAAAGATAGATGAAATGTCATTATTACATGCATTGTTGTAAATAAAAGTTATTTTCACATATCTCTTTAAATAGTCTAAGGAAAGGAACAAGCATGTAAATATTTAGTTTTGCCAAAATATTTTAAATTATGAATTTTTTTAATTTGAAAGTAACATTGCAGAACTTCCGCGACTTTTGTCTAATTTGACCGTTTCCATAAGTCTAATGATTTACGAGATTCCTCTAAGGAGCATTCTTCTCGGTGACACCCTATACTGCCGTGCTAAGCCTTATGGCGATAACTACCATGTAACTCACATGTAGTTATCGCCTGTTGGTCTACCACGGAAGTATATGGGACGACCCAATCGTTCAAAAAATGGTCTACGAACTTTAATCTTACCATCAAATTTGTGTTCGGTTTATGACAGGGTGCAAGCTGATCAGAAAAATAATCATACTGAAGTAGCTTATCGTCGGCTTCAATGCGAACTCTTCATGGATGGTCCAACAATACAGACTGACGAAAATACAATATGGCAGGGGGATATTTATTACGAAAATTACACTCATGCATTTAGCTACATATGTTGTTTTCGCATGATTACATCGAAAACAACCCCTCTGGCTATCGAAAACAACCCGCCAAGTTTTTATTGTTTATTGACAAAGATAATGACACTTTTTGACGTTTAAAGAAATAAATCGATTTTCCATCTACAAACTCATATATTAAATATTATTACAATTGCGTTATTAATAATTACTATTTTTTTTAGTTCTTTATTTAAAAGTTGTAATATAAAGTTGTTTTAACCATTATTCGAGTAATTTTCTCACTAAATTACACTCGTGCATAAAAATTATCAGATAATTTTGCATTTAAGCGTATTTCCTTTGAAAAACAACATTCGTTCATTTTCAAATTTTGTAAAATAGCCCTCCTCCTTCGGAGTCGGGCTATTTCGCCAAAATATGAAAATGAACTCTTGTTGTTTTTAGGCAATACGCTTTCATGGAAAATTATCGAAAATTTTTAGGCACTAGTGTTTAATTACCTCCGAAAACTTTATGACAGGTTATGAACCTTCACAGAATTTCGACATAGCATAATATGTCAATGCTGCCGAGAGAAAATTTGTCACTAAATATACAACCACCAGTAATTTCTAGAGTATTTAGTATCACTTTCATACAATTTATGAGGTGGACCTCTCCTGTTGTAGCATATTTGAATAGTTTAAAAATATTAAAAAATCAATTGGTTCAACTTGTTAGGGAGAAAACATCAAATAATACCCCGAAGTTTCAGTTTTTATAAAATAAACATCCCGTATAGTACTTATTCAAGAATCATTTAAATAACTATCGAGAAAACTTTACTTACAAACGTGCACTATTAAAATTAGCCTTTTTAACCATTGTTGCCAATGTTTAAAATGTGATTTTATGATACTAGTGTTAAAAGTGGATTATTTCTAATACTAATGATATAAATACATACAGCAATATTTTGATTAAGTTACTTACATCGAGTAACTATTTCCGTAACAAACAACAATACATACCCCAACGTTGTGGGCGCAGGTATATTTGGGGAAAGATCCAGGATGGACATAAGCATTCCTCTGGGGAACTACGCCACAGTATACTAAACGGAAGTTCATGCCATACAAGCATGTGTATTACAAAATCTTGAAAAGGGCTACCACAACCCACAACAAAAAGATTTACATCCTGTCTAACAGCCAAGCTGCTTTTAAGGCTCTGAACTCCAATCGGTTTACTTCAAAACTTACACTGAAGTGTCCTAGCAACCAAAAAGTACAGGCGGCCAGGGGGAACAAGATAGAGCTCTTGCGGGTCCCTGATCAGTCTGGGATATTAGGAAATGAAAATGCGGATGAACTAGCGAGAGCCGGATCTGCTCAAAGTCTCAGGGGCCCCGAACCGGCCTTTGGAATATCAAAACAGCCAACAAAAACAACATTAGATAGATGGTCGAAAAAACAATACCTATCTCGATGGCAAGGGTTACCTGGTCAAATACACGCGAGGGCCGTAATTGGAAAACCCTCGAAAATACTATCGCATGGGATGCTAACTCTGACGCGGCCCCAGTTGAAACAATGTAATGGGTCTGCTAACAGACCACTGCCACTTGCGAAAACAACTTCAACGGATAGGTATAAACAACGGATCCATTGAATGCAGAGTCTGCGACGAAGAGGATGAAACCGCCTCACACATAATATACCGTGCGTAGCATTGTCTCGTAGGAGACAAAATATCTTCGGGAACATACAACGTGGTGACAACCTCCCACATGACAAGCTTGGTAGAAGGTTACTAGACCTCATAGAAGGAACAAGCATCTTCTAACAAGATCGGGGTACACAATAAGCCGAAAGGCTGCAGTGATAGAAGTTCGGGCCTTTAAACCGACCCCCGCCTTTAACCAACCAACAAAGAATATATATTGGTTGCCATATAACGTACAACAAGAAAATAAGGTAAGTAACTTTTTTGGATTTTGATTTGAATTTTAAGACTTAAATTTTGAATTTGGTAGGATAGGTATTCATTTTTTTTTTCGTTTTAGTGTCAGGTTTAATAGTGTTTGTAAATAAAATATTTCCCTTCTCAAACACATACCCTAAAAATATGATACCGCCAGTAAAATAAATTTAACAGGTTACGTATTATATTTCTTGTTTTGATATAAATAATTTATGGTCATTTATTAGCTGGAGAAATTACCATTTAATTAAATTCTAGCACCTCCTTCTTAATAAATATTTATATACTGATTTATTATCTAACTCCTTCTAAGGAATTAAATAAAACAAACACAATAATATAGTAAATAAGAATACTGAAGAATTATACTCTCGCGTTATTAATTAAAAGGGACATTTCTCCGCCTAACTAATTGGTTGTTCCGCCTACTTTTTACATAAAATAGACATAATGAAATAAAAATAGGTTCGACAAATTCCTTACTAAGTAAACGATATATTTAATAGTTTTCACTGGTCTGTCTGTACATTGTGTTCCATTTTCGATACTTTCTGGTGGTATTAGAGTTATTATCAAAGGTATAATGTTGCGGTTTTTACATATCAAAAAAACAAGAACTGATTTTATTGGAGTTATTAGGTAAAGTTCAGTGGCGTAGACAGATTTTCTATAAAAAGTTTACTTCTTGACATATTGATAATTTAAAAAAAAATTAACACCTTATATATTATTTTTGGAATTAAATAAACATACTTTGTGCTTTACAAAAATGTATAGTTGTTTTATTTATATTCAAGAATAACCTACAATGCGATATTTCTAATAATTTACGTTACTGATAACAGTACGCAATCGTCAAATTATTAGGAACAAATTCGACATTTTGTTACAGCTATTGGATTATACAGGGTGTCCGGGAACACGTGGGAAATCTCTCGGATATGAAGAAAACACGTGAAAAGAATACTATAGGTTCATATAAACGTCTTTCGTATCGGCCTCCTCTTCGGAGATATGGGCTCCCAAAGAGCACCAATGGAATCAAGTTTTTTACACATAATTATTGAACCACCTGGTATATTTCAATTATTTTTTAATATGATGTATACCAGGTAAGACCCGTCAAATTACTAGCCAAGAAACTGTTGTGAATTACTCACAGCTGCAGGGTCGGACTAGCTGTAACACTCATGGGCCCATTTTTTTTACGCCCTGTATGATATGAACTTAGGACAACGTTTTTTAAATACCTTTAACTATTTACTAAATATTAAGTGCTCTTCATTCCTGTCGCTAATCCTAACCGTTTTCGAGGAAACGTCATTTTATTTTCACTGATTCCCCTATCTTCTCACGGGTTAAATCTGAAAAAGCGGAATTTTGACGTTCATCATTTCATAAGAACAAAGATGGATCTCTTACCGAGATACGTGATGTAATTAAAATGACGTTTTCTCGAAAACGGTTAGGATTAGCGACATGAATGAAGAGTACTTAATTTTTAGTCAATAGTTAAAGGTATGTAAAAAACATTGTCCAAAGTTCTCATTATACAGGGAGTAAAAAATGGGCCCATGAGTGTTACAGCTAGTCCGTCCCTGCAGCTGTGAGTAATTTACAACAGTTTCTTGGGTAGTAATTTGACGGGTCTTACCTGGTATACATCATATTAAAAAATAATTGAAATATACCAGGTGGTTCAATAATTATGTATAAAAAACTTGATTCCATTGGTGCTCTTTGGGAGCCCATATCTCCGAAGAGGAGGCCGATACGAAAGAAGTTTATATGAACCTATAGTATTCTTTTCACGTGTTTTCTTCATATCCGGGAGATTTCCCACATGTTCCCGGATACCCTGTATAGAACATATCAACCTTTTCATAATTATTATAAACCGCCATTATTAAGAATAATTATTACACTTTTTATGCATATTATAAAAACTTACGTAACAGGTATTTCATAAGTAATAAAAATATGAGAAATCAATGAAGTTTTGACCATTGTTCCTAATAAATTGACCATGGCCTATTGTTATAAGTCAAGTCAATTATTAAATATATCACATTATTAGCTTCTTTGAAGATAAATAATAACAACTGTAAATATATATAACTATAGCCCAAAGTTATTAATTCATTAAAAAAAATAATATATAGGGTTGTCCAATTTAACATTTTTATTTTGGTGATATCTCAAAAACGAAAGTTTTTGAACCTACACCACTGAACTTTATGTGAAAAGCTGCAGTAACATCAGTTCTTACCTATTGGATAAGTTAATGTGCAACGGAAATACGACAAGGGTCTAAAAGAAGAAGATTTTTCGAAATCAACCTGTAGATTAAAAACTACGAGAGCCATGACAAATTTGACACCGGAATCATTCGTTTCGATAAAAAGTAGGAAACTGAAGTGAAAACCGCAACATTTTATCTTTAGTAACAACTCTTATAATCCCAGAAAGTTTCGAAAATGGGACACACTGTACCCTTACTGTCAACGATTCGAGTCTAATGGCGCGTTTACATTAGTCAAGCGAGTTGATCAAGTCAGTTGAATTCAAGTTTTTTTTATGATCAAACACAAGCACTATAGGAAAATCCTTTAGGTCACTCTGGGAGTGGTGCGTGTGCGTAAAAAGCGATTCACGTTGGTTTTGAATCGTTGGAAAAACGACCTCGGGAAGGTCGTTCCATAAGGCTGAAGTCCTCCAGATGAAAGAATTCTTAAATAATGAAGTTCGAGGAGTACTAAGCTTAACCACATATGGATGGGCGGCAGTGGTTCGTCTTGTATTTCTACTATTCACCGCTTTGGGCGGAATTAAGAGGGCAAGGTCAGCCAAGCACTTTCCATGAAAATATCTGTAAAAGAGAGTCAAATCCCCAACCTGTCTTCGATGTTCTAGGCTGTCGAGGTTCTTCGTCAGCTCGTGGTCTCCAATCAGACGAATGGCCCTCCTTTCGATGGAATCCAGTAGCCGAAGAGTATGTTTGGGTGCAGAGCTCCAGACATGAGAGCAGTACTCTAGTGATGGTCGAATCTGCGCCTGGTATATTGTCAAAAGTTGTTGAGGCGTGTACATGTACAACTCTCTGGTTCGGAAGAGTACACCAAGTTTCTGAGAAACTATCTTGGCGATTGCAACAACGTGGTTATGCCAAGACATATTTCCTCCCAGATTGATGCCCAGCAAATTAATAGATGAAGCCAGTGGGATTGCGTGTACGTGACTTGCATTCAATTTCCTGTTTACACATCAAATTCTAATTGAATGCATGCCAGTTGTTTTAAAATGGTGAAATGAGTGGTCAAGAAAGCTATTCTACCCACAATTTTAAGTCTAGCTACGGAATTAGCAGGAAACACCTCATCTTCTGTCATTCTTATACCCAATTCTAGCATATCTTCTATTACTTTTCTAATTGCAGCCATTCTAGTATCTCTATTTTTAATGTTCATTTTCCAGACATTCCTATTTCTCATAGCTGCTAATAAACTTGCGAGATTTCTCCTCCGACCATCTTCCCGCCATTTTAACACACGTTTTTTATTTCACTTGATGCAAAAAGTAGAACAGTTTCAACTGAGAAGCCGTTCAATTCACGCGATCAAGTGAAATGAATGCAGGGGTTTAGATGTTCAGTTCCTTGTCAAGCCACTTGAATTCAACTGACTTGTAAAACTCACCTAACTGACGTAAACGCGCTATAAGAGTCGTAAATTATTATTACTTGAAATTAATTTTTTTTACAGTCACGAGCAAAAGCCGTCTGTCGCATAAATTGGTTTATTGATTTTACTAATATGTACATATTGATATGCAAAACAAGCGATACATTTCCCTTATTGGTACAAATAAAATTGTTCATTAATTAATTGGATACAGATATTTCGATTTTACAATCTAATCAAATCGTAGAACCGCCTACCTAATAGTTAAAATAACCTGTTTTGATCATGATGATACTTATAGTCAATTTTATGGTGCGGGATTTTAGAATTGCCTATTCTATAAGTATTAATATTATGAGTGATACGTATCGTGAATGATACGACGTATCTTGGACATTAGCCGTCAAATAATATGTATATAAATTTTGCTCCTGAATAAAGTTAAGCTGCCTGAACGAGAATATTTCATTTACTCGAATAATTTAATTCATACAGTCCATTCTAAACATAAATTAAGTTTATTCAGCTAACTCTCTCCGGACTTTATCCGTCTTCGTCCAATCTCAGCTAGCTGCGCCTTATTTCAGCTAACTCTCTCCATTGTCTTTATTTATTTATAATGTAACGTTTCAGTATTCATCTGAAGATGACAGTTGGAACCTCGTGTTATAAATAAATAAATCCAAAATACGTCTATAACTCATGATACAGCTACAGCATTGTCTCTAAAAATATTCATATTGTACAGTGTGTCCAAAAAAGTATGCATTAGGTACCATATATTTTTTTTTTATTTATAAAACACCTCTGTTGGCATTTACTGAAATTACAATCTGATCATAACTTAGATCAATGAGCAATATTTTTCAAACCTAATTTACTACCGCTACGAAACTTACACCTAAGGACTTCCTTACTAGAGTTCCCTATTGTTCCCTATTGTCTTTCTCTCTCATGTCTGGAGTTCTGCACCCAAACATACTCTTCGGCTACTGGATTCCATCGAAAGGAGGGCCATTCGTCTGATTGAAGACCACGAGCTGACGAAGAACCTCGACAGCCTAGAACATCGAAGACAGGTTGGGGATTTTACTCTCTTTTACTGATATTTTCATGGAAAGTGCTCGGCTGACCTTGCCCTCTTAATTCCGCCCAGAGCGGCGAATAGCAGAAATACACGACGAACCACTGCCGCCCATCCGTATGTGGTTAAGCTTAGTACTCCTCGAACTTTATTATTTATGAATTCTTTCATCTGGAGGACTTCATCCTTATGGAACGACCTTCCCGAGGTGGTTTTTCCAACGATTCAAAACCAACGTGAACCGCTTTTTGCGCACACGCACCACTCCCAGAGCGCCCTAAAGGATTTTTCCTACAGTGCTTGTGTTTGATCATAAAAAAAATCTAATATCCTAATTACATTAATGTTGATGTGTACCCAAGCACTGGTCTCTGCTTTTGTACCAACACAATTACACCAGCTCGAAGGGTTTGAACATATGGGAAATTTTTTTTTATTAGCGATTTCTCAGAAAATTGTATTCTTGATAAAAGTTGGTGCATGTCTTAAAACTATAAACGTATATTTGATTTTTCACCAACGGCTAATAGCAAGAGAGCCAATGCAATTTTTTTGAAATTGCCTTAAAAGAAAAGTACCTTAATTGTTAAACATACATCAAAGTGTTATCAGTAAATACTGTTTGAAATGGGAAACTTAGTCCAAATACGAAATTTGAGTTATCTATCTGAATTTTTTATTGGGTTTCCGTAAACTTTATTTTTCCCTAAACGGTACGCCTCTGGCCGATAATTCAAAGAGCAAGCTGACATAATAAGCTGTATGTATGACGAGGATTCTGTTATTTATTTGTACTTCAATTGTTTTCACGGCCTACTCTTTAAAATAGCATTATACCTATTTTATATGCATTTTTTAAAGTAGGTTGAACGTACAAGTTGAAAATCACAAATAAATTATTAGTTTGAAATACCAATGTATGGGAAAATTATTATTTCCCAGACCACCCGATGATACCTTATACAATAAGGGCGTAATTAGTCTACACTGCAGCACTTTAAAATACTATTTCAGATTAAATGGCACTACCAAGAAAAGGAACCCTTTTCCATTGATAGGATGTATCCACCTGCAGACCGGTTTCGAATTCTTTTGTTCTCATCAGTATAGGGTAGGTGTGACCTATCATGAGAGCAGACTCTAATACTTCACGCTGTATTATCAACGGTAGTCGAGAAAATACAGCGCGTAGCGCCATCTCTTAGCAGTCCCACACAATTTGAACAGATGTTATTTGAAAAAATCAAAAATAAAAATTCTCGACTACCGTTGATAATACAGCGCGAAGTATTAGAATCTGCTCTGATGGTAAGTATGTACACCTACCCTGTACTGACGAGAACAAATGAGTTCGAAACCGGTCTGCAGGTGGTTACCTCCTATCAATGGAAAAGGCTTCCCTTTCTTGGTAGTACCATTTATTTATTTATTTATTTATTTATTTATTTCTTTGGGACACAAACAGGATATACCCAACAGTAGGTCCACAATTTACATTTTAGTTTAAGTTCTACAACTATAATAACTAACAATAACATGAAAAGTTTCAAAACACATTTAATATAATATTAGAATCAAGCATGAGAAAATTCTTTTATTGAATTACACAAAGAAAAAAAACTATATAAATTATAATTCCAGAAAAATAGATTTAAGTGATTTTTTTAACGGTATCAAGGAACATGAAAAATAGATCTATATTGTTGCAGTACGTATTTGCGAGTTTTAGCATTCTATTCAAAGGGGAATTTGCACTACTATTAGTATGGCTAAATGGCACATTAAATGTCTGTGTAAGTCTTAAAGTCCTTGGTGGCACAGTCACAGGTATTAACATTAAAAAGTCCATAGAGTCAACCTTCGAGTTAACAGTCTTATATAAAAATAATATATCGTTTAGTGCCCTACGATTTTCTGAACTTAAGATTTTGAACGTTTTACGCAATAAGTTATAGTTTACATCTAGATTATTTCTATAAGCCAATGTTTTAAGAAATTTGTTTTGCATACGCTCAAGCCTCTGTATATAGATGTTCTACATTGGATTCCAAACTGAGGATGCAAAGTTCAGGCGAAAAAATTCAATCTGAAATAGTATTTTAAAGTGCTACTGTGTAGCTGTAATACCACCTGAAAAGTATAGACTTTTTATTTTTAAATTATTAAAATATTAAAATATTATTTTTATTATTAAAATATTATAATTTTTATTAGAACAAAAGTTGGGTAAAATGTGTTTAAATTTGCGTTCAACACGCTACTATCTAAACCAACTAGTATCATTGAACAGTTTTAAAATGTTTGCAACTCCTTAATACATTTTTATTACAAACCCATGCTTAACTTACTTGTTAAATATAATATAATTTCGTCAGAAAATCAACCAGAAGCGAACCATTTAGCGAAGAAGAGAATATAAAAAAAAATTAAGATACATAACTAAAATTTCGGACTAAGCTTTAATTTTTAACAATATTTCCTTATAAAATTGTGCTATATTTTTAATAATAACGTACTTTATTTCTAAGGAAATTTTAAAGAAAACGAACTTTGTTCCCTTACTATTAGTCACACGTGAAATGTCAAATATGCGTTTATAGTTTTAAAATATGCACCGACTTTTATCAGGAATAAATTTTTCTGAGAAATCGATAATAAAACAATTTCCATATGTTCCATACGTTTTTGACACACTGTACAGCATTATTTTCTGGTAAGTCATATAAGGACGATTTTAATGAGAAACTTTTATGTTAAAATGAAAATTGATGATAAAATAATTTAATTAAAGGGTTTGATGTCATGAAAATTTGTGGTAATAATCGCATTATTTTGAAATTATTTTACATATATTGTGTTCCGTATTGGCTAGAGAATATTTCACCAGCATACAGGGGAGGTCAGAATAATACAAGTAGTTCATTTTTCCTGATATCCCTCATAATAAAGGTATCGGGTCCCAAAGACTCACTCATTTACATTTCGATACGATTATATCTTTTAAGCAACCCTGTATATTTTAATGATTTGTATATATCCTATGGACTAAGAAACTCATACTCGAATTATTCTTGTACATATCCAAGGAAGTCAAGAATAGATAACACGCTCCATTTCCATTTTTTTAAAATAATTTTGGCACTTCTATTTAAAATTGGTACTCTCCTTTTGTGTAAAACAGGGGCTCTTAACTTTTTCAGTTCACAGCGCAGTTAGAGGTTTGGTATTATGTCACGGCGCCATACTAAAGTAGCAAGAAGGCCATTCTTTCATTGGAGATCCCCATCACCAGATTGATCATAAAAAATAAGAAAGGTGGCCGATGGTAAATAGAGTGATGTTAAAAAAGGTCCTTTTATATTGGGCCACTCCTGCACTAAAGCGCTCACCAGATCACGATGCCCCGGAGCGCCGCTGCGCACAGGTCGGGAACCTTAGTTTAAAAGAAATCAATCATTTTCGAAATGATAAATTTCTTATATACGCTTATATGCTTCTTAATGACATGATAATATTTAAGGATGTTATTCTTGGGTCCATTTTCAGAAAAGAAATTCATATGAACATGATATGTCCTAAACGCCTTAACTTCAGATACAAAGGTGTTTATGTTTTCTTAGTAATTTGTTAAGGTTATTGATACGCGACAACTAGACTATGTAGACAACTGTCAAAACTGTTTATGTTCACAAAACAAAATCTACTTCTTACCTACTAGATCCTTTTAAATCTTTATTAATAGGTAGTTACCTAATTTCATAACAGAGTGCAAATGAATGAATTTCATTTTTTGAAACTGAACGTCAAACGACAAAAAATCAAGAGACGACATTTGCTCAGCAAGGAATTAGAATTTAAAAAAAAAAATTCTGTTAAAAAGAAAGAAGTGGCGTACCATTCTTTTCTTCAAAAATACCGAAGGAAATTCCCGCACGAACGCTACTAGTTGGAATAAAAAACATGTTATACATAATAAAATGCCTGTTGATGAATAGAAAGTGTTTATCAAATTTCACAAAAATATCTATAGAATTATCACAGATACTAATAAGAAGGAAGAATTTTTGAAAATCTGTATCTCAAAAGTTAAGACGTTTAGGACAATATGATGTATTTTCGGAAAATGAACCCAAGAATAAGTTGCTTAAATATTAGCATGTTATTAAGAAATATTTTTTCAATTTTTCTGTTCCACTCTCAATCCTTAGAACTGTTTTGCGATCCGGTAAATTTCGATTCGGAAATCTCTCAGCAAATTCCTTTTGCTTCCACAGAATACCATACCCACATTGTACTTTTCCATAAATTAAAAAATGTATATTACTATTAATCCATATTAAATTTTTAAGTTTAAATGTTTATAATAATAACTAATAATAGTTAGTATGCGAAAATAATTGGTTAGTTGTTATCCAATTTTTATAACTTGACGGTTTTATTACTTTTATAACTTTATAAGTAAATGAAGAGTACCTACCTTTTTTAAACAGAAATGTTTGTGAGGGGTTCTCCCATCTTTGGTGCATTTATCTGTTCAACGGCTTCAATAATTTACTTTCTGACACTTTACCACAGCGCCACTTGTGTCGGAAATACTTCTTAATCAATTACAGTATGTGGCACGGTATGGCCATATTAATTAAAATGGGCGACAATAGATTCCACCGGTTACGCTAAGCACACATACCCCATATAAATTAAACTTAACAGTTCATTAAAGGTCTAACAGGTGATTTATTTAATTGTTATATTATTAAACCCCCTTATAATCAAAAAATTTGAATAAATGATAAATTTGAACTGCTTAAATTTATTTTAATAGAATTAAATTTATAACACGGGTTTTACTGATATAAATAAAAATTTTAAATCGAAAGTAGATATTTATTGTTTATGGAACTATAAGCCAGGATAGAAATGTTTAAGCAATTTGCAAAAAAACACCCAAATTTATTGTTCGGGTTTATTCTTGTGCTTTTTTAAAACAAAAAGTATTAACAAGAGTTATTTTTCTTCACATCTTTCTCAATCTACGGCATAAAATAAGTAGATATTTGAAATGACTTGTTAAATTCTTCCACTTTAAATTATCAGGTACCCACTGTGTGCCTTTCAAAAATGTAGGCTTAGTTGCGCTACTGGCAGAATAAGAAAATAGGTGATTATTTTTTTTAATTCATGTTATAGTTACGTAAATGTTTAAATTTTAGAATGTTTACTTTTGGTTACCAACAAATTTGTCGATAGGTACCTATGTTTTGTTAACCATTTTGCTCGTTTTATTTACTATTTCTATTATTATGTTATTAAGTTTTCTCGAGTTTATAGTAAATACAAATTTTAAAATGATATCCTTTAATTTTTTAATATTTACAATCGGAGACCTAAACTACGCCGCTGGCTAGCCAGTTAAAACCAAACTTTACCAAATCCATGTCGCGATGACTCCGCTAAGGGATTTGGCATACTTTTTTATATGCACCTTCTCGTTTATGTGCCTTTAAGAAAGACGTATGTCGTGTACCTGTTCAGCGTCAAACTCGATCGTCGCCAATCGGATGGCGCGGCGCGTAGACCGAAGGTCGTGTATCAAGTGAAGCGATATTTTCCGGTTTTTCGCCTGAATTTATAACTAGAGTATTTCCTATCGAGCGAAAAACTATTCGAAAATACGAGCAGTTTTTTAACTCGATAACACTACAGCGGTACATTTCCGTGGGCGTCAAGCGAAGCGCGGGTATCGAGTGAAAGATAATAAGTGACGAGCGATGATTTTCGCCTGAATAGATAACTCGAGAGTTTTTTTTAATAATCGAGCGATGTCGGTTATTTCAATAATCGAGTGATCAAGCGGTTTTTCGCTCGAGCGATCACAACACTACAAATTTACGTTTTTTTACCGAAATGCTAAGAATTTAATTATCCATTATACCTTGTTCAAGCAAAGCTATTATTACTTTTAACTTTTTTGGAAAAAATGCCTAATAGGGTAAACACTAGAGTTGCTGGTCATTTCCGTATTTTTTGGGAAAAATAACAATATGTTGGAACAATATGATGGTTAGTAATTTGGAAACTAATTTGACAACATCTGCCTACGTGTTTGTTCGGGTTTGTTCGTTTAGTTCGCTAGTTACTTTGCTTGGGGAAACCACAACTGCCCTAAAGTGCATCTGCCCTACTCCTCGGCGGGCACTTCGTGTTGAACCGGGAATCTTCGTTTCTGCAATTGCCCTACCCACCCTTACGACGCGGAGGGAGCGGAAGTCGACTAACAAGGATGGAATATGCATACTTTCTTTGTTGTTTCGCGTGTAATTCGTTATGGAAAAATTATTCGGTATAGTGTGTAAGTTTCGGGTTAGAGCATGATTCGAAATTTGTTTTTTGGAATAGACATGTTGGCCAATGATATCGTGTAGGACAGATTAACATTAGGACGGAAATAATAAATATTTGTTCTAGTTCTCTAATTTATGACCGTTTGTTATTATTATGTGGAAAGGACCGGATTGTAATAATTATAATTAAATATAGGCACATCAGTTAGGTTAGGTTGCTTAATTTATATTTAAATATCTTTTTGTGGTAAAATTTGTTAGTTTTTGAGGAATGGTTCAAGAATTGTCTTTTACCAAACATTCCTCAGAATAGCGTGATAGCAATGGACAATGCTAGCTATCACAGTTGCAAATTACATAAAGCTCCAAGCTCAAATAATACAAAATTGGAGATTCAGAACTACATGGCGGCGAATGATATATATTTTGAAGAAAGTTATAAAAAAAGTGATTTTTTAGAAGTGTTAAAGACATTTTGTATAAAAAAAGTATATGTTTGTGACACATTGGCAGAAGAAATTGGACATACAGTGCTACGGCTCCCACCCTATTATTGCATTTTTAACCCCATAGAGCATATGTGGCACCAGTTAAAATTACTGGTTAGGTCTGAAAATATTTCTCCGACTTTAAGTTCTAGTGTTGTAGAATTAATACGAAAATGCTTTAATGATATTCCTCCAGGTAGTTGGAAAAATTCGGTCCGTCACGCAATAATTGTAGAAAATTCGTATATTAGTCTGGATCGTATAATTAATCCAATAATAATTAATATTGATGAGGATAGCGATAGCGAAACAGAACTGACATTATAAATGTAAATAAATATGACTAGTAATATTTAAAAACAATGTTATTTCATTTGATTGCATTAATATAATCATATCATTACTTGTTTTCCTTAGTCCGTCCCTTCATACTTCACTTGTTTATTGCCAAGCTCTTGTCGACACAATGGGACCGACTCAGGAAATCATTAAGTCATATCCAAATTTCCTGAAACGTACTGTACAATACACACCTAAATAATGGTAACATTCACTATAATGCTTTAGATGTGACAACGAATTACGGTTGATGTGTTTTTAGATTCTTCTCGGAAAAAATGGTTATTTTAAAAAAAATTAATTTATTTAAAGTTTCCACCCTGTATAAATCAAATTTAACAGTATATTCAAAGTTTAATTCATAGGTTATTAAATCCTTTATTATCAAATATCTTGGATATATGACAAATTATGACTACTTAAATTTATTTTATTTGAATGACAGCATTTACAAGTGATATATGGGAATAGTAATTTTATGATGTCATAAGAAGATGTATAGTATTCTGACCTCTTCAAAAGCAACTGCCCTCTTAATGAAAAATAATTGATGAGTAAGAGTTTTTATTAAGCGCTCGCACGATTTTGAGGTTAATTGTTCTTAATTTAGCGTCTTGGAATATAAATTGGGATAATTAATAAACTTTGGCGAAATTAATAACTACAGGTGAAGTTACAGGGTGTCTGGAAGTCGCATTAATAATACAAAGGATGTGTGCTATATACGTGACACAATTGTTTTCATTTTATTTTATTCATTTTATTAAATTAGATGAAATAAAAATAAACATATCCCTGCACATATATAAAATAATAATAATTGTTTTATTTAGTGGGTGGTTTAGGCACTATACGGAAAAATGACCAAGCGCCACAGGCAAAAACCTTCAGGGTCACGCCCACAATTCGTCATGAATTGACCCAACTGCTGTTTGATTTCGTAAATACATTAATCTTTGATGTTTTTTATTTTTTGTTTCTTAAGAGGTCAAGAAACTCTTAGTCTGCTCCACTACAAAGTGATGGACTAATTAAAAAAAATATATTTTTTAAGGTTCTTTGTGGGGGTGGGTTTATTACCCCCTACCCTCTCTAACCAACCCATATTTGGATTAAATTGTTAAATTTTTCACTTTTTTCTTGATATTCTCTTAATTTTAAAATAGAAAAAATAAAGATAATTAACATAACTTTAAAAAATGAAATACTAAATTTACATTTTTTTTAATTTAAAATAATACAAATATGGAATCCATTTCAGATTAAAATTGGAAATCGTGATTCTTTGGCATCTTTGCCATTTCTTCCAACAGTTATTCATAGTGGAAAATTGGGACCTAGTTAGTATCTAAATATTTGTTTGTTTGAGGATAATTTTAAGATTGATTCATATTTAATACGAAAAAAGTGTTTCTAGCTTCTTAGGGGGTCCAGACCCTCTATCCCCCTCTTAAATACGCCAATGAGTTTACCGCTGAAATTTCAAAGGAAGACAAATAAACCTACAAAACCGAACAACAATAACATCTACGTGTAAAGGTCATATCTCTTTAAATAGGCAAACGAAAATTAAACTGAGAACGAATAATGAAAATTGTAAATCTCAAGACTGCGACATTTCTCCGAATTACCTATGCAACCTCTCTCCTAAGTGGATGAAGATATGCTGCTTTTCATTAAGAAATTTCTTTTATACAGGTTGGGGCACCACAACGCTTCGGTACATTTACGGCAACCAGTATATTATTTTAATTTTTTCTTGATAGAAGTATACAGGGTGTTCCTTAATGACGTGCTAATATTTCAGGGTGTGATTCCTTAGGTCATTTTATAAAGAAAAGCTCATATGAACATATGTCCGCAACGGTTAAATTTTTTGCTGCTGGGTGTTGAATTTTTATTTTTCAAATGGTTATTTTTTAATATTTCCGAAAGTACTTTAAATATTATTTTCAATTTAGGTATGTGTTAATAAGATATAGAACCACAAATTTTAGTTAGAAAGATTATTCAATTGTTCCACTAGTCTTCTGCTATCTTTTACAAAAAAGATAACATTTTTCCATGTGGATATTTTTTCTGATTAGCCATGAAAACAATCTCTTGAGTTTTTCTTATCAGGCGCACCTTTCTTGAGTAAAACATAACAAAATTTATATTGAAACAATTATTATTAACATTGATAAAATAATTAATGATAAATTTTGTTTTATAAAAATTGTTGGAGCAGGCAGTTCGATGCGACGACGGGCGGAAGTATGCCTTTAGTGAAAGTGGCCATTTCCAACAGTTTTTATAAAACAAAATTTATTATTAATTATTTTATCAATGTTAATAATAATTAGTTTCAACATGAATTTAGTGGTTTTAAGTAAGAACGGGTGCGTCCGACGAGAAAAACCTCAAGAGACCGTTTTCATGTAGAATTAACCAGGCTAATCAGAAAATATATCCGCATGGAAAAATTTCAATGGCATAACACCTTTTTTGTGAAAAATATCAGAGTACATGTTTGCAGTGACGCCACTGGTGGAATAATTGAATAACTTTTCTAACTGAAATTTGTGGTTCTATATACTATTAACACGTAACAAAATTAAAAATAATATCTAAAGTACTTTCGGAGATATTAAAAAATAACCATTTAAAAAATAAAAATCCAATACCCTGTAGCAAAAAATTTAAGCCGTTGCGGACATATGTTCATATGAACTTTTCTTGATAAAATGACCTAAGAAATCACAACCTGAAATATTAGCACGTCATTAAGGAACACCCTGTATTTAGGACTATCAAAAGCACGTTTTAAAAATATTTTGAAATATATAGGGTTTCTAAAAAAAAAGTTAGTAAATAAAATTTAAATGAATTACCCTGTTACATTATTGCATATTTCGATTATGGCTAACTAACGGCAAGTTACTGTTATGTTCCCTATACCTAGGGGCAGGCGTTTTCGAGATATTTAAGTATTTTTTAAAATGTCGACCAACATTTAAATAAATTTTTGCTTTATGTATTTAAACTAGGTATTTAAAATTATATTGATTACTGAGCAAATGAATTAGGTTAAATGCTAAAATAAAGGCATTTCCTTAAAATTAGGAATAAACTTATCTTTGAATAAGGTTATCAATAAAACCAAATAATTTGCCTATTTTAAATGAAACACCGTGTTTTTAATATGGTTATTTGATTCGATTTTTAGTTCCCTTTTAGACTGTATTAATGTCTCAGGGTTTCTTAGGAAATTTAAATTTTATGTTTGAATTGGCCATTTTTTATCAAACTTAATGTCTAAATCTAGTTGACAATGGCGGAGTATCAATCCGATGCACTTATCTAAACTTTTTTAACTTTACTATGTAAATTTTTCTTGAGAAATCCTGTATATTTCAAAATATTTTTAAAACGTGCTCTTAATCGACCTAAATATATTTTTAGGAAGAAAAAATTAGAATAATATACAGGTTGCCGTAAATGTAGATATATGCCGTAGCTGCAGATATATATATATACAGGACCATTTATGGTGAGTGGCCCATAAAAAGATCTAAGGAACTAGAAAAGATTTTTGTTTCAAATATTGGTACTCGTTATAAAAGATCTGATATTTTTAATGAATATATTTTGACGTATCTATTACTTTCGATTTTACCAGAAGTTAGTTGAAGATTGTAATTTTAAATATAATGTCCTCTATATTTTGGCGTTTTTAAATTTTATGTAAAAATCCATTACGGATTTGTTCGGGTTTCTATACTCATCTCCATCCGTTTTCAAGATAAAATTTATTAAAATAATTTGTTATAAAAAATGTCAAAGGTAATTGGACCTTACTTTGTAACTAATGTAGATTAACAAAAAAATGTTGCGATGCGATAATTAAGGAAAATGATTAATTTAGCTTGTGCTTGCAGCTTTCGTCTAAAAGAATATTTAAAATAAGGCCATTAAATGTTGTAATATGACTTGTATGTAAATAATTACAAAAAATTACTTAATACTAAAATAAGTCAAAGTCAAAATACGCTTTATTGTGGCAAGAGATATATATCATTCACACAGCTTCTAAAAAATAATACTAACAAAAATTATATACTATACTAAATATAAATATAAAGACAAATATACAGATCCAAACTAACAACAAAATAACTATAGTCAAAAATAATTAAAAAATAAAAATAACTTTGGTCAATAGTTTAGAAAAACTTAATAAAACAAATATATAAACATTGAAACAAAAACATCGTAAAAAACACATTAAATCTTTTAACAAACTTGTGATTAGAGGATATCATTATAAAACTGCTGAAGGGAGTAGTATGGTCTGGCAATTAGATGTTTGTTAAAGTTTCGTTTAAAAATCTTGCTGTCCAGTACTGTTCGAAAAGTTAGTGGAACGTGGATTTATATTTTGATACTCTCAAATATTAGAGAATTCTTTGTCAGAGTTGTTTTCGGAATTGGACATGGTACATCATTTCGATTACGCGTGTTATACGAGCTGCTGGAGCTGGAGAATGTTTGTATATTTTATGAATTAAGCAAACTGTTTCAAGAATGATGATTCCAATTACAGTTAAAATTCGCTCATTAATTAATAATGGTTTGCAATGTTCACGCAAATTAGCACTACAAATATATCTTAGGGCCCTCTTTTGCAGAACTAATATGGAACACAATAACTCTTGACTGCCAGAACCCCATTAAGCTATACCATACCTTAAGTGACTCTCGATTAAAGGAAAATAAACAACTCGACCCATATGTCTCCCCTATTCTTTTGACACAACTCTGACCGCATAACAACCTGAAGCCAATTTTCCACTCATTGTAAGAATATGATCCCCAAACTTAAGTCTATCATCGATTTGAACACCCAAAAACTTTGTTGTTGTCAAACAAAAACCCTTTCTAAGATCAAGTTAGAGAATGGAAACTTAAATGTAAGGATATTCGTCTTATTAATATTAAAGCATAAGAGATTAGCATCATACCATTGTTTAACCATCAATAAATCGATCTGTACAATTAGCTTTAAATTATCTAAATTCCTACCACGCCACAATATAGTAGTATCATCAGCAAACATAGTGAAAATACCTCGAATATTAACATACGCCAAATCGTTTATATATAATAAAAATAATACTGGCCCAAGCACAGAACTGTGAGGTACACCACTTTGTACGTTCATTGCTTCAGAATTAGACATTGTTGCTTCAGAATTAGACGACTGTCTCCGAACTATTTGCTGTCTTCCAGAAAGGTAAGAGGAAAACCAATTCAAGGCAATACCTCTAACACCATAATGTTCCAGTTTAGCAAGCAGTATTTTGTGGTTAACGCAATCAAACGCCTTGTATAAATACTTCTACATTACTATTTTTTCAAGAATATTTCACTAGAATTCTTGAACCTAGAATCAGTGCCTTGCACTTTGGGGATGGTTTAATAAACACATGGGACTGCCGATACCAATTAGGAATCGGTAGAGTGAACTTCTTTTCTTGTATGCGTTCACAAGTCACCATAGGTAAACTCGTTAGTTATATGCGCGTGGCACCACGGGCCATTACAATGCATTATGGGATAAATTCGCGGTTTATAAGGAAGAAACTAATGACCAACATTTTCTAATATGAAACAATGAAAAAAATTAAATTAATATAATTAATTATCAACTTGATCAGACCCAAACAATCGCTTCTTAATATCGTATTTAGTAGCAGCATAGCGATAATAAGTTTGTCATTCTCCGGTTAGATGACGACTCTTCAAAAATATATGATTCCGTTTACTTCAAAAAATGGGCTTCCTATTTTATTTTAAGTCAAGAAATATCTCGTTCCAGGTACTTATATTGGATGGAAACATCTCGATTTGTTTTTATTATGACAAATCCAACAGTTTAAGAAGGGTACATCCTCCAATTCTACGCTATTCAAACACAAATTCAAACTGGCAATGTTTTTATTTAGCCATTTTTATAAAGACATTTTCCCGTCCGTGAGAAAACCAGTTTCAGAATATTATTAGAGAAACTGCATCAACTGATATTCCAATTTGTTTATGCATATAAATTGCAGGTACTTTTGTTATCTATACACGAAAAAAAGACTATAATAAAATTACTACTTATAGTAAAGATCTTATTGTAAGATTTCCTATAAAATATAGTATTAAGTACATTTGTTATTAGTATTCTATACCAGAATAATATTGTAAATCTCATTTCTAAAAAAGTATAGCTAGAACTTCTAACAAAACTAAAATCAAGTAAATACTAAAATACCTATATAGGGTGTTATGGAAATAACTTATTATATTTAAACAGTCAAATCCTGAGATGAAAACAAATTGAATAAAAATAATCATAAATAGCGCTTTTAATTAATAATCGGATTATTTGACCTTATGTCAAATTCGACAAGCACGTGTGGGGCACCGGCGTAATATGTAAACATTCAATACTGAGGTACGCAGTGTCCAAAGACATCAGCACATTTCGGCCGGTGTTGTCATATTCACACGTCTTTGGAAAAAAATATTATAATTTAATCAATTTTTCATTTAGGAACAAATATGATTCCAGAAAACCGACGGCGAAAAATGTTTGGCAACACAAATAATAGTAATATCACACACAGATTTCAAATTCGTCACAAGCATAGAAAAGTAAATAGGTCAGACGTCATTGACCTTTTGAATGATTATCTTTCATGTTTTGTGACATGTCACCACAGGGTGACACGTTACAGTGACGCGGGATGAACTGTGAGTTTACGGGGCTCGACCCCACTTTTAAAACGGTCGATTAAAATATATATATTATTCCATTCCATTCTGTAATACCTTTTTGTACAATTAATGGAAGAATATTTACGACGGACTATGTTTTTAACAACCCGAAAAAACATATGGAATAGTAATAGCCACGTACGCCACTAGGTCAAATGCCAATGACCACTTGACGCCTTACATCCGCTGAGCGAAGTAGTTTCATATAGCGCCGCACGCGTGCGGTCTGTTAGTTGAAGACCAACCAGCGGCCGGTTTTTACAAGAATGAAGAGCTTAAGTCATATGCAACGGATCAATCAGAAATCGTTCTTCGTTGAGAAAACAGGTGGGGGGGAACTTAACAGGAAGAATTATATCGAACACCGAAGTCAAGCAACGTTGGCCACGGATGGTGACCGCTTGGGAATACAATATAAATTTGCGATATTTTTGACAAACGCATGTCTAAGTAATTGTCAATGCATTTTGAAAAATAAGATTTATCATAACGAAGTTTTGAATAGCATTTTAGGAGAAGGTTTTGCTGAACATTCCTACTTCAGTTTTTACACTTCCATTCTTTATATGTATGTGTTAGGCATAAAGCTCGAAAACGACTAATTATCCATGTTTTTGCTCAATCTTATAATTGGACAATTTTGAGCGACCTGAATCCGATGTTTAATTCAATTACTCAAAAATAGAACCTGGAATTGTTCAATTACTTAACCCCCAAAGCTGACGGACATTTTTAGTAAATCGATAGAAATTCTCTAATAAAACTCAAAAAAACTAAGATGGAAGCATGTGTTATTTAAATTTGTAATAAAGTTTATTGAAAGTCAATTCATAGAAACAACTCATATTTTAATATTGAGGACGAACAGTTTTATTAGAAAATGTCCATCGGTTTACTCAAAATGACAAGCTGTGGGCATTTCGTAATTGTACAATTCCAGGTTTGGCTTTGTGGAGACGGGTGTCCAGTCGGCTAGCTTATTTGGATTCGATTTTCCTTGAAAGCGGGTTTCTATGATTGAAATATTTTGTTCAACGTTCAACTTATTCATCGCTTGCGTCGCCAAGATTTTCGGAAAAAAAAGTCTAAATGCGAATGTAAAAAGTGTACTTTTTGAGTCATATTACATCAGGGCTTTATAACTTTTCATTAATTCTGAATCTTCTTCATCTATCAATTATTTACTTAGAATACCTTCGAAACGGCTGCTATAAACATCATCATACTATCATAGGAAATATTACAGGGCGATAAAGTTCATATTGCCCAGTGATTATTATTAATGAAAAGATTGAACAAAATTTTTATTTATTTTTGTAGTTATTTTTACATAATATTATTCTGTTCTCCCCATGTTAAATGTAGAGTTTTGGAATTTTCCTGAGAAAGCAGCTGGACCAATTATGAAATTTTGCGACTTCAGTGCTGAGTTACTCGATGTGCATGTGCATGCGGATTTCTGCTCCATTTCAACATCAATTAACATATTTTCTTTTTCTGTAACACAGCTATCATGTTTGCTAATTCAGTTTTTCGACGTGATGATTTCTTCTATATAACCCTCCTGTACGCTAGTACTCTATATATCCTTCCACTTTCCGTGTAGCTTAAGGATTGCAAGGGAAACACCATGCACCCTCGACAAAAAGTGTGGCGAGGTCCGACGTGGGCAATGTATATTCCTTTTTCGTTTCCTAAATTAAGAAATATTGCTATGATTGAGGTAACACGTCCTAGTGTGTTTTTACCCAAAGGCATAGCTATGCGTTTACCATTTCGGTATATAAGGAAAAACCTGCGTTCCGTAATTCCTTTTGGCCTTAATCTACTGTACTGTCTAACCAATTTTAAACCTGAATCCGATGTTTAATTCAATTACTCAAAAATAGAACCTGGAATTGTTCAATTACTTAACCCCCAAAGCTGACGGACATTTTTAGTAAATCGATAGAAATTCTCTAATAAAACTCAAAAAAACTAAGATGGAAGCATGTGTTATTTAAATTTGTAATAAAGTTTATTGAAAGTCAATTCATAGAAACAACTCATATTTTAATATTGAGGACGAACAGTTTTATTAGAAAATGTCCATCGGTTTACTCAAAATGACAAGCTGTGGGCATTTCGTAATTGTACAATTCCAGGTTTGGCTTTGTGGAGACGGGTGTCCAGTCGGCTAGCTTATTTGGATTCGATTTTCCTTGAAAGCGGGTTTCTATGATTGAAATATTTTGTTCAACGTTCAACTTATTCATCGCTTGCGTCGCCAAGATTTTCGGAAAAAAAAGTCTAAATGCGAATGTAAAAAGTGTACTTTTTGAGTCATATTACATCAGGGCTTTATAACTTTTCATTAATTCTGAATCTTCTTCATCTATCAATTATTTACTTAGAATACCTTCGAAACGGCTGCTATAAACATCATCATACTATCATAGGAAATATTACAGGGCGATAAAGTTCATATTGCCCAGTGATTATTATTAATGAAAAGATTGAACAAAATTTTTATTTATTTTTGTAGTTATTTTTACATAATATTATTCTGTTCTCCCCATGTTAAATGTAGAGTTTTGGAATTTTCCTGAGAAAGCAGCTGGACCAATTATGAAATTTTGCGACTTCAGTGCTGAGTTACTCGATGTGCATGTGCATGCGGATTTCTGCTCCATTTCAACATCAATTAACATATTTTCTTTTTCTGTAACACAGCTATCATGTTTGCTAATTCAGTTTTTCGACGTGATGATTTCTTCTATATAACCCTCCTGTACGCTAGTACTCTATATATCCTTCCACTTTCCGTGTAGCTTAAGGATTGCAAGGGAAACACCATGCACCCTCGACAAAAAGTGTGGCGAGGTCCGACGTGGGCAATGTATATTCCTTTTTCGTTTCCTAAATTAAGAAATATTGCTATGATTGAGGTAACACGTCCTAGTGTGTTTTTACCCAAAGGCATAGCTATGCGTTTACCATTTCGGTATATAAGGAAAAACCTGCGTTCCGTAATTCCTTTTGGCCTTAATCTACTGTACTGTCTAACCAATTTTAAGGCATCTGTTCGGTTTCCTTCAATGATATAAAATATTGTTTTCGTAGCAGTTTTAGTTCCTGGAAGCATAACAGAACCCTTATCCTCCATATCATCAATGGTCATTTTTACCATGTAATCCCGTCTTAGGCCGCCAAAAACTCCCATTACGAGTAGCAATGCAGCAGGAAGGTATCATTCGGTGCATTCTTGATAAAAAAAAAGTTCAGACTTCACCTGGGAATATTGTCGTTTATAAAACGTAAAAGACCCTTAGCAACCCTGTAACAATTTTTTTAGAACATTCCCACGTCGCACCCTCAACATCATTTAAGGTCTTGATAAAGTCTTTGTCCTTTATAAGTTCTCTGATTTGTGGCACAATAAAGATGACCTTCTTATTTTTACGTCATTGATCCTTGTAAATTGTCATATGACTCTTTCATGTGGGCGGCATAGCCACGAGGGGCGGATGGTTTCGTATTTTCAATATGAACCTTTAAAGCTATTAGAAGCCTCCATTCCTCAGATTTATAAGGCATCCTAATTAAATCAACGAGTCAACATCATTATAATACATCAAGTTACCTTATGTTTTCCTACGATTACCTACAAAAATGAGAAAGTATGTTATATCACACGTGTGAAAAAATTCATTTCAACTCTAGAGTTATACGTGGTGGCCCATCGAAAACAGTCCAGCTTACGGCTGTGTACGTGAAATTTAAAAAAAACTCGAACCCGTAAACTTGTGTTTTCAGGGGGACACGTTTCACTATTAATTTCATCCCTGTAACCTCAACCCCCCTAGCGGGGGCGGCTACTGCCCTTATTTTATCAAATGTCAATGGGTATGTTGTGATACATTTTTTTAAAGGGCATTAAATTCTCTTTAAAATAGCGCTTCGTTTTGTAGATTTGAGCTACGCCCCGCCGAGCAACGGAATTTGAAACATTTCACAGTACACAGCTTTGTGCGTAAACAATTTTTTTACGGAACCGCATTACTAATGAATGTCAACAAATTACACCACATGTTCTTCACAATGTCCGAGAACACTTTGAACAGTTGTTGTATGTGTATGGCGGACATTTTCAACATTTAATAAGATAACATTTAAGTATTACTCAATAAAATTACATTTTTTAAAGCGCAATTTCTTGGCGGCGCGTAGCTCAAATTTACAAAACAAAGCACCATTTTAAAGAGAATTTAATGCCCTTTAAAAAGATGTATCACAACATACCCATTCCCATTTGAAAAACCCGAAGAACCTCTCAGAGTAAATGGGGATATTAGATGTGGTAGAGGGCACTAAAACAATACTGAACATTAAAAAAAATCACATATATTTGTCTTCTTTTTTGTGGGGATCCTTATGGCTATTTTTGAAATTGTTAGGTAACGGTAAAGTTTACAATTATCAAGGATAGCATATCCATAAAGGATACATATAAACTTGAGTTATGTCATTATATTTTTTGTAATAATAATTTGAATATTATTTTGAGCAAATATGTAAATCTTTCATAATTGACAAATTATCGACAGTTAACTACCTCTCTATAAATATTGAGGTTAGGTTATGAGTTTTATGATTTTCTTGGAATTATATGTATTTATTTAATTAATTAATTCTATGTATTTATTTAATTTAGATTTTTTTTTTAAGTTTAAAAATAAACACATAATAATACATAATGAATTAGCGTAAGCAAATAGGAGAATATGTATTATTTTTGCAACCAGGTAAATAAGCTAAAATGTTCAAATAATTGGGCATTGTATTTGTGGTCGGAGGAAAAATTATGTGAAAGTGACTTTTTCACACCTTCACGAGAAATGATTCCGTTTCTTTCTCTCCACAGATCTGAAACAATTGTCACCCCGATATGTAATATACCATTATATATTAAAATTAACCCCACAGGCAACTTTTTAGTCTGATTTTGAATACCAATATTAAAAATAACCAGAATTTTTAATTTAGCAGAACCACTGTCGTGTAAAAGGGAATAAAGAATAACAATTTTTACATTAGGTATATTTTTACAACGTAATTTTTGCGATAAAATGCATTTAATGGCCTCCACTTAACTCATTTAAAAAATGTATTCATTCATCGTATATTAAATGATATATTATAAAAAATATAATGCTCACAGTAAAAAAATTTTTTAAATTTTTTCCCTTTGTCAAACTCAGCCTTAAACGCGTTTTGTCGTTTACGGCTCATCACTAAGGCTACAGTCCGACAAGGGAAAAAATAATCTCGCAGCACTATCAAGTGCTCTAAATCACCGTTTCTTAAACTAGGGTCCACGGACTCCTTGGGGGTCCGCGAGCAATTACTCAGGGGTCTGCGAACAACTAAGTGGAAATAATCTCGTCTGTATCTTTAAATGCACAAACATCGGCTGCCATTGCATATTTTTACAGACAGCATGAAGTATCACGCCTCAACAAAGATCTGGAAGAAATTGTGGCTTGGGGTGACAGTAAGCAAGTCGAATTTAACCCTAAGAAAACCCATGCAGCAGTTTTCTTTGAAAAGGTTAACATTACAGAAACGGATATAGTCATGGCAGGACACGCAATTCCACTGGCTTTATCTATTAATTTGCTGGGCATCAATTTTTGAGGAAATATGTCTTGGCATAACCACGTTGTGGCAATCGCCAAGATAGCTTCTCAGAAACTTGGTGTACTCTTCCGAACCAAGAAGTTGTACACATCTCAACAACTTCTGATACTATATAAAGCCCAGATTCCACCATCAGTAGAGTACTGCTCTCATGTCTGGAGCAAACATACTCTTCGGCTAGTGGATTCCATCGATAGGAGAGCTATTCGCTGACAAAGGGTCTGGAACATCGAAGACAGTTTGGTGATTTGACTCTCGTTTACAGATATTTCCATGGAAAATGCTCGGCTCACCTTGCCTTCTTAATTCCGCCCAGAGCGGTGAATAGCAGAAATACACGTCAAACCACTGCCGCCCATTCATATGTAGTTAAGCTTAGTACTCCTCGAACTCCATTATTTAAGAATTCTTTCATGGAGGATGTCATCCCTATGGAACGACCTTCCGGAGGTCGTGTTTCCCAACCTCCAATGATTCAAAACCAATGTCAATCGCTTTTTACGCACATACACCACTTTTGTTGTTGTTGTTGTTGTTGTTGATTTTTAATACAGGTATCAATGACAAACCGGTTCATTTAATTTTATCTTAAATGAAAAATATTTTTAAATTGAATATTTTAGAATTTCGGAGGACTTTTATGGAACTTGTTTACTTAATTTATTTACAATTTTCTCCTTATTATGTTCCATTACACTTTACATTAAAGGGTAAACACTACAGTAAATTTTATTTCCCTTTATATACACACTTTCAATTACTCTGAAAGCCTTTTGAAGTAGAGAGAATAAAACTGGTTATTTTCTTTTAAATAGTAAAAGAGTCCTCGTGTGTGAGCAATAACGTTTCATTTCTTCATATCAGCAGCATAAAATACCCTTAGATGAAGAGAAGAGGTATGTTACGATCAAATATTAAAATGTTTTTAGTTAGTTTTGAGAACAGAAAAATGTAATCGGTCAGCCAAAATGGCTTGTCGGTCAGTAATTAATGTCGTACTAGAGGGCTCTAAATTATTTTGGTACGCAAATTAAATATATAAGCTGCTATGAGCGATCCACTTTTAATCAGATATTAGTAAGCAACCGGCGGGTAACAAAATATTTAATCTTGGTCATAAAAAAAAGCAATAAAGCAATAGTGACAGTGCCCTGGGAAAACAAGTGAAAACCTGTCCCGCTACACCTTTTGTAGCCCATTTCCTTCTATATTCGGCAAAAGAAAGTTACATAAATTGACAGTGCACTGGAAAAATAAGTGAAATCCTGCCCCGCTACCTTTTTTGCCTTGACTGCTACACCGAATGAAAACACACGCAAGTAATTAGCTACTCGTATCACGCGACTGCTTTCGCTCCGCCCACAATAACGAACTTTGCCGATTATTCAAAACAAACGCAATACAATGATTTATATTGATAACCATTCTTTAATAAGCAAACCTCTGAAGTAAACTGCTTCTAGACATGTTTTCTCTTTATTGCAAGCAAAATCTTTATATGCTGATCAAATGATTTGATACCTATTTTTTGCTGCGAACCAAGTTTAATAACGGCAAACTATTTAATTACTTCTCAAAAATAAATAACAATATGTTTTACCTGAAGATTTTTCTTATTACTTTTTTTTTTGTCTACGTTTAGAACGCATTAGAAGAAAGTGTTTGGTCGTTACACCAAAATTTTTTTTTAATAATTTTAAGCTACTAGTGAACTCTACTCTAGCACAGGTCATGAGCCGCTACTGGTAGTAGGTAGTTATCCATTGGCCAAGTACGAGAGCAGCCTTCGGCAATAAATATACGTACTTAATCCAACTGTCATTATTTGCGTCCTAAAATCTTGTATAATATCAATCAGCACCAATTAAATAGGCAGATTCAATTAAAATTATGGTCATTAAAACTTACTGCCTCTAGTCGGGGATTATTTATAGAACGAGTACCGATATTTGTATTATTTTATTTATAATTTAAAAAGTAAAAAGTGCAAGATGCGAGACCTGGAAGGTAAACTTTATGAATACATTTTACAAAAACACAAATCGGTCCTTTAAACGCAAATTTCTCAGAAAAGCGAGCTCCTAAAGTAAGCTTTTTAGTTTGCTGAAAAGAAAAGTTTACTATTCTGAATAGAAAACATGCATATCTGGCTTATGGTGTAGGATATTTACGTTAAAAGATTGTAATTTAATTTAAATGGAAAAACTTGTTTCCAGTGTTAACCGAAATTATGTAATTATACTAATAACGTACAAAAGTTTTTTTTGTTATATTATCTCTTAAATTTCTACTGTCAATCACAATACAGGGTGAGTCGAAAGGAATGGACCAAACTCCAGGAGTATATTATACAAGTAAAGATGTGAAAAACGTATATATTATGTCTGATCATCTTTTGTTTTCAAGTTATCAATAAACAAAATTTTATACATTAGCATTTTTTAATCACATCGTTCTAAATATTCAAAAATATCGCCACTGACCTCTAAACATTTTATGACTCGTCTACGAATTGCGCCTGTTGTCCTCCTGTTTTATGGATTTTTTAATATCGACTACAATATTTCTTCTAATACGTTGAATTAGTGCATCCAGAGTGTCGACTTTTAAATTAATTTTGAAAAGTCATGATGTCTCACAAAGAAAAGTCTAGTGGTGTGAGATCTGGAGATCTTGAAGGCCAAATAATAGTACCATCGCGACAAATTTACGGTTCTTGAAACTTTTCATCCAAAAGTTGCTTGCCTAGATGATTACGCTTAAATATAAATGTAAATCGGATAAGGACATATGAGTCATTACATTATATTCTATACAATACATTCCTGTAGTTTGGTCCGTTCCTGCTAACTCACCCTTTAGATCCGAGATAGATTCGGATATGTTGTGTGTTGCCACACCACAAGTAAGATTATTTTAGTGCCAAAAAAATCAATTATTTAAATTAGACAGGGAAGACCGGGGTTGATTTTTCCATGGGCAGGTTGTTACAGTTAGTTTAAAATGCGCACCAGCAATAATACAGCCCTGGCATCATATTCACATGTTCAGTCTACTCGGAGGAACAGTATAGTTGTGATTTAATTGATAGCGTACTTATTGAAGAAATTCAGTTTATGTGTTTTTTACCAGTGTTAGTAATTATTTATACATTAACAATTTGTTTCATATCATTGGCGATGTAACTGACACAGATTGTCGTATTGTCAGAAGCTGCAGCTACATCTAAGTAACATTTCTGATCCTTTTTCGTTGTAATTAAATGTCAAGTTAGGTTGGTGTTAAGCATTTTATTTGAACAACTTGGTCGGTTTAGGTTGTTACAGTGGCAGCTGGCATATTATAAGGACCATTCTTCTTCTCTTAAATAATCTCTTCCAACAATCTTTACATTCAAGGCATATATATTTGCCAAGTAAGCGGTGTTGTGGTTTATCTCTACAGCCATATTGTTTTCTAAAGATTCAGCCTCTTGATAGGCTTGTCTACGGCCCGCCAAAGAAGTAAACCAAGAGAAAAAATTAGGGTGCCTAAAGGGAAATTATAGGCAACAAAAAAGAAAACTATGAATTGATGAAGGTTAGGAAACATATTACACTAGATCATGAGTTAGGTGATGTTTTAAAATGATTTGTGTGATTTGAACGGAAATTTCTAAGTCTAAGCCTGGCGAAAAATGGAAGAAATGCACCAAGTTCATGAGGAATCTGTAGATGATCATGAATCATCAAAGTTTCATGAAAGTTTTGGCGTAAAAAATGATAAATAACCCTTTAAGTTAATAAGCGAGAAAAGCACCTTATGTAATTTTAACAAGAAGCCACGTGCATATGTGTACATATATGGTAGTGACCCTCCTCGATGCTAATGTTGTTCAGTTTACCCTTTATTTTTCCAGTAAGTTCAAACCCTTTAGAAAATATAATTATGATCCAATATTTAATAAATCCTATAAAATAGGAATCAAAATGTCTTCTATCCACATTTCCATGTAACATCGATAACGGTTACATCTCAAACTTCAACTATTTTTCACAATAATTCTCAGGGAAATAAACGCCAACATAGCAGGAAATGCGTCATTTGACACTCAAAAATTGTTTGTTTATTCCAGATTGTTCGAATTGTGATAATATATTACGTATCAAGGGTGGTAAGAATCTTATTACACACGATTTCGAAACACAAACTTCGAAAGAACGTGTAATAGGCTTACCACTCGAGTTGTGTACTGTGTTTTTACCATATTTCGATGATTTAATAGAAAAGTAAATATGAAGTCGTAGAAAAAGTATAGTACAGAACTCGAGTGGTAAGCCTATTACACACTCTTTCAAATTAAGGTGCACGCTACGCTCGTAAAATTATTAAATATTTTTAATATCAAGGTTAACAGATAGAAATAACCTACAGGGTGTTATTATAATTGAAAAAAATACCCATAAATAGCCCTTTCAATTCATTCAGCGGTAAAAGTGACCTGACTTCAAACCAGGAAAACACCCGTGTGGCACTGCGATACATGTAAGCAATCAAGGAATTCTGGCGGGTATTGTCATATGTACACCTTAAACTCTTTAGACAAAATAATAGTACATTATTCACCTAGGGACTAAAGTGGTATTTCCCGAAACAAAAAGTTAGCTAAAGCTAAATTTGTCAAGGGATTTAAAAACACTTTGGTCCTGAGGTGTATATACTATTTTATGTACTTTAGGATAGGTAAAACGTTAAAAAACATTAAATGCCATCATCGAAGCGGCTGATGTTACCATATCAACGACCAAATGACAAGTTATGACAAGTAACTAAGTAAAACAAAAGTCTAATAAAATTATTGAAAATAAATTTCGAAATTTATATTTTTTTGCAAAGAAATTTACTTTAAATCCCTAGGGATTTAAAGTACCACTTTTTTCCCTGAAAATAGGGATTTAAAGGGTATTTTAAATCCCTAAAGTACATAAAATAATTTAAACACTTTTCCATTCTGTAATACCTTTTTGTACAATTAATGGAAGAACATTTACGACGGACTAAGTTTTAAACAACCCGAAAAAACATATGGAATAGTAATAGCCACGTACGTCACTAGGTCAAAGGTCAATGACCTCTTGACGCCTTAGATCGGCTGAGCGAAGTAGTTTCATATAGCGCCGCACGTCGATCACCAACGCACTCTCAGCAATCCGCTCTGTTTTTTCGGTTTACGCCTGTATCTTGCCCGTCCATAAATAGTTTTTGAATATTGTTTTTATTGACGCGTTTCTTCTGGACGTCAAATTTCGTCGCGTGTAATAAAATCTAATAATCTGTAGTATAATCTTTATTATTGTATTTTCAAAAGCTAACTATCGGTTCTGTTTCACTATTACTGTGTGTACATAAAGTGTTTCCAGGAGTGTTCCCATGAGAAAGAAAAAAAACTGATTCTGTTTGTGTCTGGATTTCCTCGCTCTTTAGGTATAAACATAAATACAAGTAGGTAGAAAATAATTTATTTTTATAATTTTATATGGAATTTCAGTTTTATATTAAGCTTGGCGACATTGCCATTGGCTCTGGGTGAATTGTTGTACAGTAGCGCGGACAGACCTGTGAGTAAGAGTGTTTGTTACCCCACTTTTAAAACGGTCGATTTAAAAAAAATAAAATATGTAGCGCTTCTTTGGGACACCCAAGGAGTCACCCATTTAAATATAATACGTCATATCCATAACACCCTGTATAAAGGCAAAGTAAACAAAAGGCAAATTTACATAGTTCAAAAATCGTATATTTTTTTAATCAAAAAAAAAATATTTTTCTCGTTCAGCTATTACGCTTTCAGATAAAAGCGGCAAAATATTGGTTTATATCAAAAGTTTCCCTTTGTTAAGGAATCCTTAAAAAGCGAATTTTTAACAAAATTACAAAACCTTTGGAAAAAGTTTTAATTTAGCTTTGCGAAAAAAATACTTTATCACCCTCATTTTGCTACCTGCCAATCATGACTCGGAAACCAAGTTAATCGATTTTGTTTTTTCTAAATGATGAAGAAACCTCGTCAAGAAGAAAATTGAATTTTCTAATTAGCTTCGCGGCTGGTACCTACGAATCAATTAAACAGAAAGTTTGAGGTGTTTGAGGAAAGACAAATATTGACGAGAAAGTAATTTAGGTTGTATTTAAGTAAGTGAAGCTTAAAATGATTAAGGACCGATATTACAAAGTTACCTTAAGCTACAGAATGACGCAAGTCATCCTTAACATAAGTTTGATAGTATATTAAAGTTCTGGTAACTCTCATCTAAAGGAATAGATCTGTAAGGACGTAGTAATCTTCCACTTAACATGTGACAATTGATCCTCAAATTAGATTAATATAAATATTAGTTTTTTCAGGGTTACCTTAACGTTAAGGCTACCTTAACTAAGGCCTAACAAGCTAATATTCAAATATCGGCCATTGATCTATTATGGTTCACGTTCACCGATAATACTATATTACATACCAAGAGTGGTATGGCGTCTATTACATACGATTTTGAAAGCTACGTGTGTAACAGGCTTATCACTCGAGTTGTGTACAGTACGTTTCACGAAATTTGGATACGACTTAATGATTTCCTGGGTCGGTCCCATTGTGTCGACAAGAGCTTGGCAATAAACAAGTGAAGTATGAAGGGGCGGACTAAGCAAAAAAAAATGATATAACAAGTAATGATATGATTATATTAATGTAATCAAATGAAATAACATTTTTTTTAAATATTACTAGTCATATTTATTTACATTTATAATGTCATTCTATAGATAGTTCTATTTCGCTATCGCTATCCTCATCAAAATTGGATTAATTATACGATCGAGACTAATATACGAATTTTCTACAGTTATTACGTGACGGACTGGGGGAATATCATTAAAGCATTTTCGTATTAATTCTACAACACTAGAACTTAAAGTCGGAGAAATATTTTCAGACCTAACCAGTGATTTTAACTGGTGCCACATATGCTCTATGGGATTAAAAATGCAATAATAGGGTGGGAGCCGTAGCACTGTATGTCCAATTTCTTCTGCCAATATGTCACAAACATATACTTTTTTATACAAAATGTCTTTAAAACTTGTAAAAGATCACTTTTTTATAACTTTCTTCAAAATATATATCATTCGCCGCCATGTAGTTCTGAATGTCCAATTTTGTATTATTTGAGCTTTTAGCTTTATGTAATTGGCCACTGTGATAGCTCGCATTGTCCATTACTATCACGCTATTCTGAAGAATGTTTGGTAAAAGACAATTCTTGAACCATTCCTCAAAAACTAACAAATTGTACCACAAAAAGATATTTAAATGTGAATTAAGCAACCTAACCTACCTGATGAAAACAACCATTTCCGGCAATTTACTGGGATCTAACAACACTCAACGAAGAAATGGTGTGGCACCTGCAGTTGCTAACCAACCCAGAACTAGCAACTTCAAAATTGATTTCTGCAATATTAGAGGGCTTAACACGAACATCAATTCAGTCCACCAGCACTTACAATCTTCCAAGCCTCACGTACTCGCACTGACCGAGACAAAGGTCAGATCGTCAACAAACAATTCCGACGCAACTTCGGCGTATGTCTTTTTATTCGAGATGATCTCTGCTGCCAACGAGAACCTACACTGGAACCGAAAGACTTTGATGTAATGTGGTTTAAAATATCGACACCGAAAATCACCAAGTTTATGTGCTGCCTTTACCGTCCTCCAAGTGATACCCATTACAGAGACCTTTTCTCATCACTAGCCAATACAATCGACTTCTTGCAAACCAACCATCCAAATGCCGAGATTGCTATCTTTGGTGACTTTAACGTCCACAATGTCAACTGGCTTAAATATTCAAATACAGACGATGAGCAAGGCCGCGAGGCCGAATCCTTCGCGATCAGTTCTGGTCTAACTCAACTCGTAGAAGAACCAACGCGGATTCCAGACCGAGCTGGAGATTTTGCTAGTCTTTTGGATCTTTTCTTAACGTCAAATCCCGATCTATATACAGTCACCGTACAGCCTCCGTTAGGATCTTCCGATCACAAACTTATTTCAACTCTAAGCGAACTACCAATTAATTCTGAACAACCTCCTAAACCTCGCAAGATATGGCATTACAGATCGGCCAAGTGGGATGACCTGAAAGACCATTTTCGGACTTTTCCTTGGATGAGCGTATGCTTCTCCTCTGATGATCCATCCGTCTGTGCTGGGGAGGTCTCCGACGTCATTCTAACGAGCATGGAAGCATTTATCCCCTCCTCTCAAAAACGCCCTTCCAACGGCAAGCCCTGGTTTAGTAAGGATTGTGAGCGTGCTGTCAAATCAAAAAATCTGGCTTACCGACAGTGGCGTAAAAACCCTACCACTGAGAATCGTACCATCTTTATTACCGCTCGAAACCAATGTAAGCTAACAATAGATCAAAGCAAAGAAGCCCATAACGTGAGGATCAGAAACAAACTTCTTGACTGCCCAAACGGATCAAGGTCCTTTTGGTCAGTCGCTAAGGCCGTCAGCCAAAATTTTACCAAATCAACTATTCCACCTCTAACACGTCCCGATGGTACAATAGCATCCACAGCCGGAGACAAAGCAAACTTACTTGCTGAACTATTTTCTTCGCATTCCACTGTAGATTTCCAGGGAAGAACACCACCCGACATTCCTGCAGTTGAATCCGAAATGACCGAAATCGTATTCCGTCAGCGTCCCGTCAAACGAATCCTGAAAGGACTCGACGTCAAAAAAGCTACTGGTCCAGACGAAATTCCTATTATAGTTCTCAAGACATGCGCCGATGAACTAACACCAGTATTTTGTAGACTTTTCAACTTATCCTACAAAAAAGGAATGTTTCCATCTTGCTGGAAGACGGCGCGAGTCCAGCCTATTCCAAAGAAAGGCAAGAGAACCCTGCCTAACAACTATCGACCAGTCGCATTGCTTTCAGTTATATCAAAAGTAATGGAGAAAGCTATTAACCAACATCTTTTAAAGTACCTGGAAGGCTTCAACATCATCAGCGATCATCAATATGGTTTTCGGAAGTCCAGATCAACTGGAGATCTTTTAGCCTATGTCACCCATATTTGGAACAACGCAATCGAACATCATGGAGAGTCTAGGGTTGTTGCGCTGGATATTTCTAAAGCTTTTGATCGTGTTTGGCATGAGGGGTTTCTAAGTAAACTGCGATCCTATGGTATGCCCAGTCGATTCTGTGCATGGTTGTCTAGCTTTCTTAAGGACCGCTCTCTGCAAGTGGCGATTGACGGATTTCTCTCAGACACATTCACCATCAATGCCGGTGTTCCTCAAGGGTCCATATTGTCTCCCACTCTCTTCTTACTCTACATTAACGACCTTCTAGTGAAAACTAAAAATCCGATATTTAGTTTTGCTGACGATAGCACACTTATCTCATCTTTCTCTTTGAATGCGCAAACATCGGCTGCCGACGCACATCTTCGCAGACAGCATGAAGTATCACGCCTCAACAAAGACCTGGAAGAAATTTTGGCTTGGGGTGACAGTAACCAAGTCGAATTTAACGCTAAGGAAACCCAGGCAGCAGTTTTCTCTAAAAAGATTAACATTACAGAACCGGAAATAGTCATGGCCGGACACGCAATCCCACTGGCTTCATCTATTAATTTGCTGGGTGTCAATCTGGGAGGAAATATGTCTTGGCATAACCACGTTGTGGCAATCGCCAAGATAGCTTCTCAGAAGCTTGGCGTACTCTTCCGAACCAGAAAGTTGTACACACCTCAACTGACACTATACAAGGCACAGATTCGACCATCACTAGAATACTGCTCTCATGTCTGGAGCTCTGCACCCAAACATACTCTTCGGCTACTGGATTCCATCGAAAGGAGGGCTATTCGTCTGATCGGAGACCACGAGCTGACGAAGAACCTCGACAGGCTAGAACATCGAAGACAGGTTGGGGATTTGACTCTCTTTTACAGATATTTTAATGGAAGGTGTTCGGCTGACCTTGCCCTCTTAATTCCGCCCAGAGCGACGAATAGCAGAAATACACGACGAACCACTGCCGCCCATCCATATGTGGTTAAGCTTAGTACTCCTCGAACTTCACTATTTAAGAACTCTTTCATCTGGAGGACTTCATCCTTGTGGAACGACCTTCCCGAGGTCGTTTTTCCCAACGAATATAACCTCCAACGATTCAAAACCAACGTGAATCGCTTCTTGCGCACACGCACCACTCCCAGAGTGCCCTAAAGGATTTTTCCTATAGTGCTTGTGTTTGATCATAAAAAAAAAAAAACGGTCATAAATAATGGGATGTCCCCAGGTACTTTTACTGCAGTCATTATGTTATATTCATTTTTCGTGAAACAATCTTTACTATACCTTTTCACGACTTCATATTTACTTTTATGTTAAATTATATAAATATGCTGATAAAACATTTTGAGTAGGTACTTACATGATTATCAGTACACCCGTCAATACATTTTTGATACACTTTTCATGCCTCTCCCTGGATTTTTCTAGTAATAAATTATTTGCTACGGAAGCAGCTGGTAATGTAAATTCCCGTGGCGTTCCCTTAATCTGAATATCGTAGCCACTCATACTTTACCCAAAAATATACAAATTAAAAATGTTGACGTTTAAAATTTCTTCAAGTTTACGTTGTCAAGGCGACTCGATGGAATTCACAGCCGATTTTGTATAAAATCTATTGGAAATATTGACGGTTTTGGCATATCACGGGTTACATAATATATGTCGGCGTCAATTATTAGTGAAATCCGTCATTCTCTGAAATGCCTAGTCATTTCACGTATTGCCTGCAAATAGTGTAACTCTACGTTCGGTACACCGTTTGCCTAAGAGTATCAGGCATTTCCTGTAATGACGGAATTCTTTTAGTCAAACGCTGTACTTAACTAATGATTTAAGTTACCCTCTCTGCAGGTTTTAGTCAATCATTGTAATTAGAACAGTGTTGTCAGTGGTGCATGAAAATAAGGTATTTTACATTAAAAGGTTTGTAAATAACTGATTATTATCAGGAATTTCCTTAAAATTGGATGTCTTGAAATATGATGTATGCAAGTATTATCATAAACTCATATTTATTATCTATAACTTACTAAAAAAAAAATCATAGAACGAATAGGAACGAAACAACATAATAGCTAGATACAAAAATCTAAAAGGAAATGACTAATAATATGGTTTATTATTTATTAGCGCAAGAGTGAAAGCGACTGCACAGCTTCTCGTACTGATACAAACTTTTCAGGAACGTCACCTACTTGAAGAAATGCCTCTTTGGTTTCTACTAGATTTTTTTTATTTCCAATAGAACCGCCATGAAAATATCCCCTTTTCAATAAAAAAGAATTATCCAAATCGGTTTATTTTTTATCCTGCCCTTTTCACCCTTTTCACCCCCTCTCACTTTTTCATCCCTTCCATTTTTTGACAACAAATCATAAAACGCAAAAATTGCGCAACTAAATACCATTAAAATGACATATTTTTTTTCCCTATATTTAAAAAAATCCGTAATTTTTTGGCAATTAATACCCCATCCCCCCCCCCTCCCCCCCCTCCCCCCCCCCCCCTCCCCCCATTTTACCCCCACCCTTTGAGAATTTTGTAGTACAATTAAAATGGGACCTAATTGAAAATATTCCCTCTCCAACAAAAAAAATTCTAAATTGGTTCATACATGGCGGAGTTCTGAGGTCAGAACATAAAAAAAATACAACCGAATTGAGAACCCCTCCTTTTTTGAAGTCGGTTAATAAAAACCAATAAAAAGGCAGACAACAAAATCATTCCTTCCCCAAGCATATGCATTATAAAACCGTGTTAAACGTGACAACAGTGTACGAATTTGAAGTGATTTTGTAGCTTGAAGTAGTTTGAGGTTATGTTTGAAGTCCAAGGTTTCTTATAAAACAATTCTCAATGCTTCGACATTTCAATTTCAAAAAAAAATTATTACACAGATGTTAACAACAATTACAGCGTTCGACTAAAACAAGCAAAAAGGGTAACTTAAATCATTTAGTAAGTACAGCGTTTGACTGAAAGAATTCCATCATTACAGGGAATGCCTGATACTCTTAGGCAAATGGTATACCAAACGTTAGAGTTACACTATTTGCCGGCAATACGTGAAATGACTAGGCATTTCAGGGAATGACGGATTTCACTGATTGACGCCGACATATATATTACGTAACAGTCATTACGTAATAGTAGTAAGTAGGTTCTTACTAATATAGAAGTAGAAAAAATCTATGATTCACCTGTTACTGGTAAAAGATTGATAGAAATATGTAAGTCTATGTTTGTACAATTGTAAAAAATTATTTCGAAATTTTATTAAATCTTTATATTTTTTTAGTGTCTGGCTGTCCCGTTGGCTAGTATAGTTGCCACTAAGGTACTCGCCCACTCTTCACATAGTTATTCCCCATGAAAATTTCTGCTGGAAAAGTTTATTAAACAGTTGAATCGATCAATCAAAAATATTTAGTCGACGTCATCGTTCGATCATCTCTATTTCCAATTCACGACCTCTTTGGATTCGAAATCTACTCTGACAATAAATTATTTTCCATTTTTACGTTACAGTTTTTATTTTTTAAAAGTTACTAATGATAAAAAACCACCACTTTCATGTACCGAGTGGTCAAATAAGAATGGGCGCCCGTCTTAATGTACATTTTTTAATTAAAAGTGTGCAAGAGAAAACGATTTTGTAAAATATGTTCTAGGGGGCGTAACAATCAAGATCTAGGATAAAATTAAGATTTTTTTCGTGTTTTGACGAGTTGAGTGGTGTCGAAAATATCAATATTTTAATAATTACATATTTCCTAACACTTTTTGTCTAACACAAATTTTTCAATCTGGTAAAATAAGGTGTTGTCTAGAAGTGAAAATAATTTCTTTTCTTTCCGAAAATGGTTGATTTTTTAAAACAAACGAAGAGTAATTTTTATAAAGAGAAATGCTTAAAGTAATTAAAAAAATATTTTGTAGTTTTCTACGACTGACACCTATCAAAATATTGACTATGATCTAGAAGAGATCCGACAAAAACCATCGATTCTTATAAGGCAACGATGAGGTGATTTCCTACAAAGCCAAAGTCGTTTATTTAAAGCAAGGCCTGTGTTTAAAGCAATAAATAAAGTAAAGAAAAGCCGTACACGATTAGTAGGTCGTTAAATGTATCCACCAACACATATTGGATTTAGACAAATACATCATTATTAATGACATACTCCCTCGTATACAGGGTTTTATGGAAATTGTTTATTATATTTAAATGTATGCCCTTTGAGTATCCTAGATAAACCCTAATTATTAGGCAATAAAAAAGTGTATTAGTGACTGTATAAAGACCCGTAAAATAATTTTTAAGTTTAGTATTCATCTTACAATGCTCTTGAAAAAGGCCTAAATAGCCGAAATATGTAGAGTAATCATCTCAATATATTGAAACATTTGAAAGCAAATTTCTTCTTTCTTTACATTAAATTATCCTAGAGAAATACATACATTTTTTTTTAAATCGGCCGTATAGGAACTAAGGATCCTTAAAATCATCCATTTTTTTTGTTGTGTTGTCAAATCAGTTAGTGTTGGGAAAAACCCATGATTTTAATATTAATCACTTGAAATTTTTTTTTATTAAGGAAGAACAGTTGATTCTGATTTTAAAAAAATTGCATCCTAATTTTTTAAGAATTTACAATCGCCGCTGGCTAGCCAGTCCCAGTCAAAACAAAACCCATATCGCGATGAATCCACTAAGAGATTTGCCATACTTTTTTTATATGCACCTTCTCGTTTATGTGCCTTTAAGAAGACGTATGCTGTGTGTAAGTCTTCTGAGTGTCAATCAGCAGATTTCGGGTGGCGCGCGTGAAAGGCGATGATTTTCGGTTTTTCGCTTGAATTTATAACAAGAGTATTTTCTATCAAGCAAAAAACTATATATATGAGCAATTTTTAACTCGATCACACTATAGCGGTACATTTCCGTCGGCGTCAAGCGAAGCTCGGGTATCGAGTGAAGTTGATTACAATACTAAAACCAATGCTCTGGCTCTGACCTTCTGTCGTTCACTACCGTGATCTGGCGCAATCAAACCTACCCATATGGTTTAACTCAGAGAAGTGGCGGCGCGGCGGTGCGGCTTAAGTTATGTTATAGCCGTGACTGTACTTCGACTATAGCTCCCTTAGGCGAGCATATTGGTATTAAACCTATAAGGTGCTGTATCTCAATAAATTTAGTGCAAAACTTACCAGTCATTATTATTTCAATAACGCAGATACAAAATCTAAAGACGTCGTCTCATTCACTATCGTAAAGTTTTGCTGTATTGTGAAATAATTTATTTCCATGTCTGTTTTATTTATCTCGTTTGCAAAAAATATATAACTAAATTAACACTTCAGCTAACCGGACCACTTAGATTGTGAGAAAATCATGCAATTCCTAGTCAAAGCTGCCCAGTTAGATAATTGTTAATAAGTTAAACATATAAGAGACTTTAATACTTATTAGGTAGGAGAACTTCCTGTTTTCTGGAGAGTAGCATTTATTTCTGTACCCAGTTAAATGTACTCCCGTATACACATAGATTCATAAGTTTTGCATCACTCTGATTCTCGGATAAGTAATTACGTCATGGTGAAAATAGACAAAATATTAGTTCATTGATAAGCTTAAAATAAAAATCAATGAGTATTATTAATTTTTATTTTACCACGACATTTTAAACCTTAATCAAAAAAATTTAACAGAAGTAAAATTTATATTCTATAATTTGTGAAATTTTTAAAAAATTTAGCTTCTAATAAAGTGTATTTCCTCCTCTGACCTCAATGCAAGCTTGAAGACGACGCCGCATGCTGTGCGTAAGGTTAGCAATCCGTTCTTGTGGAATATCCTGCCATTCCTCAGTAGCAGCGACTACAAGGTCCTGGAGAGTTCTAGCTTTAGTACGATGGGGCCGGGCATTGCCGTCCATAAACACAAAATTGTTACCAACAGCCCCTCTCCACGTTCTAACATAAGGATGTAGAATATCCCTAATGTACCTGTCGCCAGTCATTTTGCCTTGAACGTGGACTTACTCAGGACGCCCGTCAGACATAATACCTGCCCAAAACATGGAGCTTCCTCCAGCGAATGCAGGCAAGGGGCGAGCATGGGCAAGTTGAGCGGCTCTCGTTCGTTCTCTCCAAACACGAATCCGGCGACTATCTTTTACCAGACAAATCCTGTTCTCGTCGGAAAATAGGACATAATTCCAAAATTCTTCGGGTAAGCAAATATGTATTTCAGCCCACTGCAGTCGACGAACTCGGTGGTCATATTGTAGTTGGGGAACTCTTACTGGTCGCCGACATCTTAAACCGGATTCATGAATTCGTAATCTTAGTATAGAGACGGATACACGAACTCCAATTGAATGCCTAACATCTCTCGGAAGTTGTGGGACTGGCATAGTACGATTTCTCCGAATTGTTAACGTAATATAGGGGTTCTGCTGTTCGTTAGTAACACGCCTTCTACCACTTCGTGGTCTGTCTCGCAAAGAATTGGTCTCTAGATATCGATTTCATATACGAGATACATCACTTTGAAAATACCCTATTCTTTCAGCAACAAATCTTTGGGAATGACCTTCTTCAACTGAAGCTCCTATTCTTGCACGATCAATTTCGGATATAACTCGGCGATTCATTTTTACACACTGAACCGAAAAATTTAACTGGCCAGCGCCAACAAAATACAACACTGAAAATGTTATCTTAAATAAAGGTCTTGATAATATTTCTTTTGCTACAAAAAATGCCATTCCAATCTATTTTTATCTTCTGTCTGTTCCTGTTTGCATTCTAATAGCTGGTCGGTTCGATATGCCCTGGTTAGGAAAAACAAATAATCGACGGACCTGACTCAAAAGTCTATAAGTTTACGGCAAATTTGGGACAGTCTTACCATATTGAGCTAAGAATTACGATTTTTTCAACAAAAAATTTAACACACAAACACTGAAAAACAACTTTATTTATTTTACAATAACGACAAATATGACAATTGTTAATCCCGGTAGTGTCAAACTTGAAATCAGGGATGAAATATGGCTGTTTCAATCAGGGTTTTATACAATAGTACATTACGTATCAAGGGCCGAAAAGAGGCTTTTACGGACGAGATGCGGCGATGGCCTACCGCACGAGTCCGTAAAGGCGGCGGCCCAAGATGTATACGGTACTTTTTTTTTCAAGCGCTCCGAGGCCAAATAAATAAAGAAATTCTTCAGACATTTTTCTAAAACATGTTTGAAAAATTAACTGCAAATTCAATTTATATATTCCGGTATCTATTATCGCTTGTATGTATGGCTGGGTGGCCTAGGTACAGAGTGTACGCCTGGCGACCTACCTAAGAATGTGAGTTGCTTATTCTTCAAAGACTGTGAAACACAGCCGTATCCTCCTTGATTTAAGATCGTTGTATAAAACGAACAAGTGCTTGGTTCGCGTAAATATTCCTATTTTGGACCAGTCCGTTTCTAATATTAATATACATATACATAATAACTTATGGTACACAGGAAAACTACAGATTCCTTTGGTAAAAATACTGCGATTTGGCCATACTTAGTTTAGTTCAATAGCTGGTAATCACCGAGATACAGGGTGTCCAAGTAAAAATTTAGTTTTCAATTTTCCTAAATAACTTATTTCTGAATCAATATTTTTGCACAAAACTTTGTGACTAGGGTTTTTTTGGAGAAAGGAATTTGAATTTGTTAATAATTTTGATGTAGATTGTAGGGGGCGCTCTCTGCGGTACTCTAGATACATAAAAAGAAGTGTAACTTTCTTGGGCCTTAGTATAATTATGTATTTATTAAAAATATCGGTTTTTTCGTAATTTTTAAGCAATAAAGGTATACTTTATAAATGTCGCTCCGACTAACCGTTTTCGAGATATTTTTAATTACAATTTCTAATGCGCCAGTTTAAATTTTGATTTGTAAATGTGAAATTTGTCATAATAGGCTTTGGTAAAAACAAATACAATAAAAGCACTTTGAAACCTCATTTCTGTCAAAGTTTATTTTCATTTGTCAGCATTGTGGGTATTTTTAAGGAGTTTTTGCTGATACTGTTATAAAAAATTAAACTAAAAATGCCGCGACATAACTTGTTTTGTAACGGAGAAATGCGAGAAATGGTATGTTTATACGCACAAGAAAATTTTAACAGACGCGGGGCACATCGGCGGTATTTGGAAATGTATCCAAATAGAAGGCAGCGAGATTTAAAAATTTTTAGAAGCCTATACGACAGACTGGGAGAAACCGGATCCTTGTGTCCAAAACGTAATAGTGGAGGATGTCCGAAGATGATTACACCCGAGCAGGAAGAAGAAATACTTGTTCGTCTGGCTGAAAACCCAGAAATTAGCACAAGACGTATGGCTGTAGCAGCTCCAGCAAGTAAATCCACTATTTCTTGAATTTTTAACCAAGAAGGGCTTTATCCATACCACTTTACCCCTGTTCAGAATTTACTGGCTGTTGATCTTCCAGCTAGATTGGAATTTTCCCATTTCTGTCGTATCGAGCAAAACGCCAACCCAATGTTTTTGATTAGGGTTTTGTTCACCGATGAAGCGACTTTCACACGTAGGGGTATCTTTAATTTTAGAACTAAACATGTGTGGGATTTAGAAATTCCTCACTTAGTAACCGAACGGCATTTTCAGCACGAGTTTAAAATAAATGTTTGTTGTGGCCTCATTGACAACTCCATGTTGGATCCGTTCGAGCTACCACTCAATCTAAACTGACAGCTCTATATTAATTTTTTGCAAATCAAATGACCGACTGTTTGGATAATGTAACGTTAGAGCTAAGAAGAGATATGTGTTTCATGCAAGATGATGCCCCAGCATATTATGCCAGACTTGTCAGAGGATAGGTCGTGGAAGCCAATTACTTTGGCCTGCCCGAAGTCCCGATTTCAATCCCCTTGATTTTTGTGTATGGGGATACATGAAATCACTGGTTGATAATGAAACGATAAATAGTCGGAAGCAGCTACGGCAAAGAATTCAAGATGCGGCGGTGATGTTTCAAGACGAACGCTTGTTATTTAAAATCAGGCGATCCTTCAATAAGCGTGTAGCCAAATGAACTGAAGTTAACGACACACTTTGAACAATTATTGTAAAAAACAGACCATTTCTATTATTGATAGTTTTTTATTTATTTATGTAAAACTTGAATTCTTATTTATAAAATAATAAAATTATAAAATAATATTTATTCATATTAGTGACCGCTTAAAGTTTTATTTAAATATTTTAAGAAGCGCACTGAGCATTTTAAAGGCAAAAATCTCGAAAACGGTTAGTCGGAGCGACATTTACAAAGTATACCTTTATTGCATAAAAATAACGGAAAAACTGATATTTTTAATAAAAACATAATTATACTAAGGCCCAAGAAAGTTACACTTCTTTTTATGTATCCAGAGTACCGCAGGGAGCGTCCCCTACAATCTACATCAAAATTATTAACAAATTCAAATTCCTTTCCCCAAAAAATCCCTAGTCACAAAATTTTGTGCAAAATTATTTATTCAGAAATAAGTTATTTAGTAAAATTGACAATTAAATGTTTACTTGGATACCCTGTATCTCGGTTATTACCAGATATTGAACTAAACTAAGTATGGCCAAATCGCAGTATTTTTACCCAAGGAATCTGCAGTTTCCCTGTGTACCATTAGTTATGGGACACCCTGTATAAAGCTTTATTTATAGCTTATTTTTAACCGGTTGTTATTTTTTTAAACGGTACGTATTTCAAACTTTATTCATACATCTGTCATAGGCTCTGATTCTGCCTGTTTTAATTTTAAATCCATAAATTGTCAAATAAATACTGTTTAAAGCTTAAAATTTGTTTGTACCCATGTAGCCATGGATTTCCCGTTTTCATATCTTTCAATAAACGACTGCTCGTTGATTAAGAAATATTAAGGGTTGATCCAATTTATAAAGTTCTATTTTGGGACGTGCTTCTTAAATATTTATTATAATTTGAGGTCACCATGAAAATGGTATTGCCCATAGCCAGATGAAGAAATAAACTAGGTAAAATATTTTTATTCGTATACGCACCACTTCAAGGCCGTAGAAACGTGAAGGGGCTATATGTCTTATTATCTCTAATAAACATAATTATTGACATATAGACATTTACATTTGGTTATACAAAATTACATATCATATTAACTGTTTTGTGACGATAGTATTCTTCTTAAATATTCCTTCTTGCTACTGAAATGAACCAAAAGCATATATTATTTTCTCAAATTTATATACCGGGTGTTCAGAATTTAGAAAAATATGGAAAAGCTAAGAACAAAGTACCATTATGTGTAATTATTAAAAGTTGTTGCGGTTGAAAAACTTCACCTCAATACATAATTTTGACTCATTGCCTAAATGTACAAGGACTGGAATTTTTCACATTATTAATTTTTTTTTCTTCTTTGGAACGTATACTAAAAAGTTTTTACAGAGTAATACTGCTTAAAGACAAACAGGGTTTTAACTTATTTACAAAAAGGTATGTTAATTTACAGGAAATCATATTTTATAAGGGTATAAGTTTTTGCTTGATATATTATCTCGAAAGGATATCCACTTAATCACTATACATTATATTATACACATACAAATTATACACACCTAACTTCGCAGATGATCAAATCATTATGGCAAAAGATATTGAAGATATCGAATATATAACGAGGAAACTCTTCGAAGAGTACGAGAAGTGGGGACTTGAAGTGAACATGCAGAAGACGGAATGACCATAGGGGGAAGACAACAAGACCTCATATTCAATAATGGCCAGCAAATACTGCCAAAAGGCGCAAATATTGCCAATAATGGAACCTTGGATGACACCATTAAAGATAGGAATATGCAGGGAGGAAAAGCTATAGCAATGGTGAACAGTATACTCTGAGATCAAAAAAAACCCCGAACAAACCCGAACAACAAACAACGAATATACAATACCATCGTAAAAACCATCATTACATATAGTAGCGAAATATGGCCACTTAAGAGAGAGCAAAGAATGCTCTTGAAGCGACGGAGATGGACTTTTGGAGATGCTTAGCGGGCAGGTCGAGGCTTGAAAAAACTAGGAATGATCGAATACGAGAAATAATGGTGTTCGGCACATATAGTGGATGAAATTGAAACAAAACAACTGAAGTGATACGGGCATGTGTACAAAGAATGACCAATGAACGACTGCCAAAACAATTACTGACGTGGAATCCAGCAGGAAAAAGACGAAGAGGAAGACTAAGGAAAACCTGGAGAGAGGGAATCGAAGATCAGAGATAGAGGACTCGAAGAGGATCTGTGGAATGACCGAGAACGATGGAGACAGGGTGTCGGAAGACGTCGGAGAACGTTGTAGAAGTTTTTGCCAGTCTTTGTACTTTTAGGCAATGAGTTGGTAAGAGGCGGAAAAATACACTCATGTATTAACGCAGGTACGCTCGTGTGTGGGCACTTTAGACCTAAGTTGTTAGATTTAAAAATATATGCACCCAAGGAGTTATTCATTTAACCGTAATAAACTATTTCCTTAACATGCTTTATATTGATGTTCTTGATTCTTATACAAATTGTTACCTTTTAATCACAGTTTTAGTAAATTATTTTTAAATAAATCGTTTAAGTAAATTACGCTAATTACAACCAGTTAGCAAAAGAAAAAATAATATAATATTAAAGTGTCGGAAATTTGCTCCTTTATTATTATCTGACATGTCAGCTTTCACGAACAGGTACGCCTAGAACACGTATAGGTATGTATGGATTTTTATCTACCGGGTGATACGTCGGTAAGTTGAACATAGGAAATCCCGGGTAATTTTTAAGATTGCTGAATATGGGGCCCCCTGTACATTTTATCGAGCATTTGCATTATAACTTCTTGAAGAGGTCAACATGGCAAAACGATGTGCCGATTTTGAATACATTTTGGTGATCAAAACTGTTCAATTAAGTGATGACAAAATCACGAATCTCTTATGGTTCAGGTAATACAGCAAACACCAGCAAATTAAATTTTGACACTGCAAATCGAAAATTAGTGTTGGTGACACCATTTTCCTTAGTCGTTATGTTCAGCTTTACGTTAATTTTTGGCGTCATAGAAATTATTTGCTGGTGCTTGCTGTAGTATCTGAACTATGAGAGTTCCGTAGTTTTGCCATCGCGTTTAATTGAATAGCTTTGACAAGGGTCCAGTTTGGTACACCGATGGATCGAAAACCGCCAACGGTGTGGGCGCAGGTATATTTGGGGAAAGACCCATGATGGACATAAACATTCCTCTGGGGAACTACGCCACAGTATACCAAGGGGAAGTTCATGCCAAACAAGCTTGGGTACTACAAAATCTTGAAAAGGGCTACCACAACCAAAATATTTGCTTCCTGTCGGACAGTCAAGCTGCTCTTAAGGCTCTGAACTCCAATCGGTTTACTTCAAAACTTACACTGGAGTGCCATGCCAACCTGAAAGCACTGGCGGTCAGGGGGAACAAGGTGGAACTCTTGTGGGTCCCTGATCACTCCTGGATATTAGGAAATGAAAAAGAAGATGAACTAGCGAAAGCCGGATCCGCTTAAAGTCTCAGGGGCTCCGAACCGGACGGCGGCCTTTGGAATATCAAAACAGGCAAAAAAACAATATTAGATACCTGGTCAGGTTACCTGGTCAAATACACGCATGTACCGTAATTGGAAAACCATCGAAAATACTATCGAATGGGATGCTAACCCTGACGCGACCCGAGTTGAAACAAGTGATGGGTCTGCTAATAGGCCACTGCCACTTGCGAAAACACCTTCAACGTATAGGTATAAACAATGGATTCATTGAATACAGACTCTGCATAACACTGTCTCGTAGAACACAAAATATCTTCGGGAACATACAACGTGGTGACAACCTCCCACATGACAAGCTTGGTAGAAGGTTACTGGACCTCATAGAAGGAACAAACATCTTCTAACAAGATCAGAGAACACAATAAGCCGAAAGGCTGCAGTGATAGAAGTTCGGGCCTTTAAACCGACCCCCGCCTTTAACCAACCAACCAATTGAATAGCTTAGGATTGGCTGACAAAAATATATTCAAACTTGACACATGGATTTACTATATCGGGCTCTTCAAGAAGTTATAATTGAGTTTTTCTAGAAAATGTACAGGGGAGCTAATATGCAACCACCTCAAAAATTACATGTGATTTCCCATGTTGAACTCAACGATATAATTTATTTTGTCTTGTTTTAAATATCATTGTTCCGGATTGTACCGCTACAAATCATTTGTTTCCTATTCATTTTTTATGTTCAATACTTTAGTTCATTTCTTAAAATAATTAATAATCAATAATTAATAATCTACTAGGTCATTTACTCTCTTGGTAATTGAAGAACATGAACAATGGTATTATTTTTGATTGTACAGACAATATAAAAATGTATTATTGATCGCATAATCACTTTGCTTAAGCTCACTTACTTCAAATGAAGTTTGAATAATAAAAATTACAAAACAGCTGTATTTACTAAAGACTTTTAAGTTTAGAACCATTGATATTTTTGGATGATAAATAAAAAAATAAACTTAAATATATTTATTAACTATATAAAATGAAATTAAAGTATATACTTAGTTATCTTTCATACAAGGTAGTTTTTTTAAAGTTATAGTCATTTGACTCAAGAGTATTTATTATATTATACGAGAAATATATAATTTTCCTATTGTCATATTTATGATCCATATAATAATAGTCCCTTCATTTTAACGGTCACAGTATGTTCAACAAATGTTATGCTGCATAGGTACAAACTGGAAACAACTGATAAATATGTTTGAAGATGTCATATTTTTACGTTTGCTATTACTTTAACGATCTTTATTATCAGCAAGAACTATGCCAAACGGAAACGGAAGATCTAAACTGTTAATAGGCTGACGCGCTGGATTGCGACAAGTAGATCTTTGTAACCGACATAAAATTATTAAAAATATCATAAGATTTGAACATAAAATTTACAGAACTAAATTTATAAATAGAAGGCATTTATAGCTTCTTGAAACAAAACATTCAAAGATATAATGAATTTTTCTACTTAGTAGTTCTTTAGAAATACCAAGGCCTCTTGATATGTAAAAGGTAGCAAAAGAACAAGATTTATATTTTGTTAAGATCTTCTAATTTACACGATGAAGTATACCTGACTGCGGTTTCCCTGAAGTTCAAAGAATTAGCAACGGACCTGGAAAAATGGGAAACTGCACGTTATTTCAGGAATGCTACTATTTTGATATATTATCATGTAAAATTCACATATAAAAAAACATCTTGCGTCTGGACCTGTAAAATTGTCATGAAGGTGTTGAAAAATACAGATCTTTAGCGTAAAACTATTAATTTATGAGAAATAGTTATGCTTGTTGCATCACTGTAGTTTCGTCAGAAGGAAATGAATAAATCGTTTTTTATATTTAACAGAATGTACAATATCTAATAGTTAACAGCAAGAATTTCAAAATGGTCAGTATAATGATTAAATATATTATATTGTTGGTGTATTTATACAAGTAATTACGGATTAGTGAATTAAATTTATTTTACTAATCCGCAATTACTTGTATATCATATATACAGGGTGTATCTTAATAACATGCTAATATTTATTTAAAACATATGAACATATGTATTAAATATCTTAACCTTTGAGAGGGTGTTCATGTTTTTAAAATAACTTGTAAAGGTTAATAACTTAACTAAGTTTTTTTTTTGTAAAAACAATCTTTATTTTAAAACAATAATGTACATTCACCTGAATACTATACTCTAATCAGTGCCTGATAGCACTGGCCTCGAGAATCAATAAGTAATAAATTCACAATGCTGGACGTATCCTAATTAAATCCCTAAATACAATTTGACTCGTTTAACAAATTGACATAATTCTCTAAGATCTCTAATATCCTCTGGTATTTTATTATAAGCCTTAGCCGCTCTTACTATTGGGTTACTCAATCCTACATTTGTCCTGGTAGTTACACAATATATATTATTTTGAGATTTAGTTTCGTGACTGTGTATGTTATTGGACAATACGATGTTTATATTACATCTTTGGTTATTTTTAAAAACTTTATACACTAATTTTACCTGTTCTACTTCTAGAAGCATCTTCAATTTTGGTATTTTCAACTCTCTATATAAAGTTTCTGAACTTGTCAACCAATCGTAATTAAAGGGAAATTTTAATACTTTATTTTGGAGTACTTGCGTTAAAATTAGTTTTCCCACATGTTCCCCATATTGGCATTAGATATCTAAAGTGTGATATCTGTATATTATAGGTATCATAGGTAGTAGTGTGATAACTAGACTAGGTAGACGACTGTCGAAACTGTTTATGTTTAAAAAACAAAATCTGCTTCTTACCTACTAGATAATTTTTAATCTTAGTTAATATCTAATTTCATAACAGAGTCCAAATGAATGAATTACATTTTTTTATTCGAAAACGGTACGTGAAGCGACAAAAAATTAACAGACCACATTTGCTCAGAAAAGAATGACAATTTCAAAGATAATTTTTAATAAAAAGAAGTGGCGTACCATTCTTTTCTTTGAAAATGCCGAGAACAATTCCCGCACGAACCCCACTAGTCGAAATAAAAAAATCATGAACCCAAGAATAACCTCCTTAAATATTAGCATATTATTCAAACATACCCTGTATATACAGTGTGTCCGCTAATTAATGGGACATGGAAACACCACAGACTCCTTACGTAAAAATATTAGGATTTAATTATACGTACCTATATCCAAAAGTTGACATTAGCAGAGATACAGGGTGTTAAAGTTAAAACTTAATTTTTGTTTTTCTCTAATAACTTTGACAGAAACCAACGGTTTTTTACAATGGCAATTATGGTTTTTTTAGGACGAGAAACTGATTTTTTTGTGATATTTTAATGTACATTTTCTTGCCCATTTATTAGGTCATAACTCTTTTGTGCCTCAGTGTATTTAAGTTTTTAATGAAAATAATACTTTTCTCATATTTATTACGTAAAAATGGTGTAGTAATTTCAGGTCGTTCAGAGTTACCGTTTCGGAGATATTTACATTTAAATTGTTTAGTGTGTTAGCTCAGACAAGCAAATAATATTTTATTACTTCTTACCAATTAACTTTTACATGATAATTAATGTTCTAGTGATGGTAATTGAGAATAATAAATACAACATTTCGATTGTTCTCTAACTTACTTTAATTAAAATAACTTTGACTTTAGAAAATATCGTGTCGAAAGGAACCAACAGCAATGAAAACACTAAACTCAAAAATCAAATATTTTCTGTTCCATAGCAACTGCATCTCTAAATTTCATTTGTTTTTTCATAGGTTATTTTGAGAAAAAAATTTTGTTTGCAAATTAATATTAATTGAGCATAGTGTACTAAACAATTTAAATGCAAATATCTCCGAAACGGTTACCTTGGCGACCTGAAATCAGTATACCTTTTTTACGTAATAAATATGAGAAAAGTAATATTTTCATTAAAACTTAAATACACTGAGGCACACAAAAGTTATGAACTAATTAATGTGCAAAAAGTGCCGCGGACAGCGCGCCCCCTACATTGTACATTAAAATTTCACCAGAAAATCAGTTTCTCGTCCTAAAAAAACCATAATTGCCAAATTTTGTAAAAAACCGTTGTTTCTGTCAAAGTTATTAGAGTTAATATCAACTTTTGGATATAGGTAAGTATAATTAAAACCTAATATTTTTACGTAAGGAGTCTGTGGTTTTTCCATGTCCCATTAATTAGCTGACACCCTGTATACAATATAATAATATATTATATAATATAATTTTAATCATTATACTGACCATTAAGAAATTCTCATTGTTATTATTGTAAACCATTATAATGGAACAAGTATTACGTAGTTTTCCTGTTGCTCGTAATATTATTTATGGATTTCCACCAAGTATCGGCTGATTCAATGAACTAAAACCATTATAGCTGGGTAGGTCGTCTATAAATGGAGGTACGCTATGAAAACACAAAAAAATTAATATATTCGTATAAAAAAATATTTGTTCTCATAAAATCGTTAAATTGAAACTGCCATGTAAGCGAAGGCAGCGCCGGCCGGTGCCGGTAGGTCATGGAGACCACGAGCTGACGAAGAACCTCGACAGCCTAGAACATCGAAGACATGTTGGGGATTTGTCCCTCGTTTACAGATATTTTCATGGAAAGTGCTCGGCTGACCTTGCCCTCTTAATTCCGTCCAGAGCGGCGAAAAGCAGAAATACACGGCGAACCACTCCCGCCCATCCATATGTGGTTAAGCTTAGTACTCCTCGAATTTCATTGTTTAAGAATTATTTCATCTGGAGGCCTTTATCCTTATGGAATGACCTTCCTGAGGTCGTTTTTCCCAACGAAGATAACCTCCACCGATTCAAAACCAAGGTGAATCGCTTTTTGCACATACGCACCACTCCCAGAGTGTCCTAAAAGAATTTTTCCTATGTGCTTGGGTTTGATCATAAAAAAAAAACTAAAAGCAAACATCTAGTACAATCAAGATTTATATTTTTCCTAGCGAATTCATCTTTGAATAAATTGGCTAAAACATTACATTTCGGGGGGGCCTGGGCCCCCTCGGCCCCCCTATATACGCCACTGCATTTTGCTATATTTATAGTAAATTTAACGAAGTTTTTCTTTCCGTATACATTGATATTAAGACAACTCGTATAATTTACTTGCCCTTGTGCAATTCTATTTAAATTTTATCACCAAAAACGATGATAAACACACAAATTATTTGTACAAATATGGACCTGTTTCAGTTGTTTAACCTCTTTCATCTCATTAAAGAATATTTAAGACCCCTTTTGTAAATTTTCGTCTCAAGGCATGTTTTCAAGAAATGTTTTTGGAAACTTTCTAAAAGAAGTGTTTACATATTGTTCGAGGGATGTTTATCTCTTTTCGGGAAATTGAAAATAAACATTTTGGAAATGGTGATGCGTTAAAGGCATTTTCGTGAAAATGGGAATAGGGAAAGTTACTTCCATTATGACCCTTCTTCTCTTATATTTTAAAAGTCCTCTTATTGTTAGAGCCTGTAAAGTATACTTTTGTTTGCAATGTGTGAGTTCCATTACCTACTATATGTAAATATAATGACGCCATATTTAACACTATACAGGCTGTACCAAATTAATTGCGCACTGTTGGTAACTCTTTTATTATTATAGACACAAAGTCGTTTAAATGGGAATAGTAGTAGCATTTTATCTGCTGATTAAGAGCAGCGAGAACAGAAAAATAATTGAACATACCGTTTTCAAATAAATGAGGAAAATAAAATATTTTTAAACGGAATACCCTGTATATTTTTATCTGGAAGGTTTGCAAATCATTACACACCTCAACAACTTTTGACACTATACAAAGCCCAGATTCGACCATCACTAGAGTACTGGTGTCTGAAGCTCTGCACCGACACATACTCTTCAGCTACTGGATTCCATCGAAAGGAGAGCCATTCGTCTGATTGGAGACCACGAGCTGACGAAGAACCTCGACTGCCTATAACATCGAAGACAGGTCGGGGATTTGACTCTCTTTTACAGATATTTTCCTGGAAAGTGCTCGGCTGACCTTGCATTCTTAATTCCGCCCAGAGCGGCGAATAGCAGAAATACACGACGAACCACTGCCGCCCATCCATATGTGGTTAAGCTTAGTACTCCTCGAACTTCATTATTTAAGAATTCTTTGATCTATAGGACTTCATCCTTATGGAACGACCTTCTCGAGGTGTTTTTTCCCAACGAATATAACCTCCAACGATTCAAAACCAACGTGAATCGCTTTTTGCGTACACGCACCACTTCCAGAGTGCCCTAAAGAATTTTTCCTATAGTGCTTGTGTTTAATCATAAAAAAAAACAAAAACATTTTCTTATAAATAAAAAAAAATTGTAATTTAAAGACAGAGTGGAATGATTGCATTCTATATGCGAATACATTTTTCTAAACTTGATATCAAGCTTCGTGGGATCATTTTAGGGGTATATACCTAAGTTTCAAGACCAGCCTTTCCCAATAGTGTATTTTTGGGGATTCGCAAACGCAATGATAAATCAATTGCTTCATAAATAAATTAGAGAACGGTTGCTTATGTATATAGGACTACCTCTACAATATTCAAGAAGTCACATAATCAAATATAATAAATTATTTTCACAAAACCCTGTAAGTATGTGTATTTATCTTATATAATACTTAAAAATATATAAAGTTAATGTTCACATAAAAAAATATGAAATAAACTTACAGATTTGAACGGGATTTTTGTTTCGCCGTTAGCCAGTTCGCTTCGACTAAATCGGAAAATGTTTTACATTCTTTTGTTGCTGCAGTTATCGTATTTTTAAACGTATTGCTAATTTTATTAAATTAAAATCATGGCGTATAAACACAGGAATACAAACCGTAAATTAAATTAAAAAGTTCGAACAATTTTTATTGTACAATCTGTTTCCTTTTTTCATTTGCATTCCTGCTGTTAACAGAAGCCGATTTAAAATAATAGTATATTAAAATACAAGTTTCATAAAGTTGCGTGGAAGGAAAAGAAAATTAGAACATCTTCTGACTTTGCATCTGGTAAAGAATTGAGGTCTTATTGAAAAGAGATTGAACTTGATGTAAAATGATATGCCACGTGACCTCCTTCCCATTTTACATTTTAAGAGTAACATTTACCCCTCCCAGGGGGTTAAACAACGAGAACTGCTTTATAAGCGTACCACTTCAAAATAAAATTGACGTGTTATTTCCATTTTTTTTTATTATTTACTGGATATGAAGTATCGATTAAGGTTGAGAAGCTTTCAAATTAATACATATAGGGTGTTAATTAACTTTATGGTCAAATTTGAGGCGGTTATTGCTTACTCAATCTTAAGACAAAAACTTTATATGATCATAGTCCTAAACGGCTTTATTTTTATTATAGAGGATGTTAAATATATTTTTTCCCCCATTTCTGTGTTTGTAAATGGAACCATTTTCTAATAATACTAACGAGTTTTACTGCTAAAAACTATCAAAAGTTATGCGGGCTATCAAATTTATTTCAAAAATTTGTTTTTCCTTACATGTCACCAGTGGCGGCTCGTGACCTATGATTCAAGTATGGTGAAATTATTTTTAAAATTTTATTTTTGTGTAACGTCCAAACAATTACTTTCTAAGCGTTTTAAATGTAGAAAGAAAAAAAATAATAAGAAAATGCGTTAGGTAAAACATAGTTTTATTTATTTTTTAATTTTACACAAGGAAATACAACTTTTGGAAAATAAGAAAAGTTTTCGTAGTGTGTATAGCTATCAGATCTTTACGTCGTCGCATGCAACCCTCGAATCAATATTTATACAATCCACTACTAATACTACTAAAGCCATCTACGAGCTATCAAGAAAACCGAATGATGTCCAATACTACTACCGCCATCTACGAGTTATCAAGAAAACCGAATGATGTCTAATACCACTACGCCATCTACGGCTACGTCATTAGGCACAACCAAGACTAGAACAATAGCTAACTGATTTATGACGAGAACGAATCGAGCCACGAGACTGACAAGTTGGCATTCTTCATATTTTCAGTGTTTTTTAGTTTAAATCCTTAAATAAAATGGTTTAAAATCATATCGAGTATCATTTATCGAAATACACAACACATATCGACCCTACACAATAGGGCTTCAACGTAAAGTCCATTCTTCGGTTCTTAATTGTAGAAAATTGATCAATAACAGCCTCATTAAGTTTTGAATACTCTTTATAAATTTTTTTTCATATATTTCATTTTTAAACTTTCTAATAAAGTCCCTAGATTTACCCTTTGTGGTCTGCGTTAAATTAATTTCGGGTTTAGGTGTTCCCGCATTCTTCACTTCAATTTTTTGCTCCAAACTCAAAGAGTTAAAGTTATTTCTTAAATAGTCCACCGTCAACTATTCATTTTAACTTAATAAATATATAATATCTATTAAAACACACGAATTTCTAACTAGATGCACGAATAGACAACAGCGCGGTGCACACAAGAGCTGTACGCCTTTTCCATGATAAATCATCATAGCCCCGCTATCCCCCGCTGCCACCAGCCACCTGTTACTACAGAGAAACTGCACTACTTAATCGCACGTGCGAGCAAGTCTCGTCATAATAGTCATTTACCTCGACCGAGGCACGGTTGCCGGATCTATACAGTTTGGTTTGACGGGATGATAAAATATTAGGGAGGGTCGACTTTTTTAGTTTGACGGTACGATAAAATATTAGGGAGGGTCGGACTTTATACCATAAACAATATTCAATGAATATAAATTAAAATTTTTATTCGTTTTGTTTAGGGGGTGCACATGCGCATGTGCTCCTGTGGAAGAACCGCAACTGCATGTCACTCTTACTTTTTTATTATTTCCAAAACAACACAAGTAATGTACTTTTGCATAATATAATTTTATATTTTTTCGTTTTTATCGAACATAGTTATTCTGCGTGAAAAAACCCAAGAGATTACTTTGTGTAGTTTTAATTGCTGAATCATGAAATTTTATATCAATGAGAAATAAAGTTGCGTCCATTCTTTTTCCATTCCATTTTATTATTTAAACCTCTGACTTTATCCTTGTGCACGCCACTGGCAAAATGACATGACAATCAGTTTTTAGCTTAAATGATTCTTCAGTATATATTCAACATTGCCAAGTTTATTCTTTTTCTAATTATTTAGGAAAAACATTTCAATTATTAAGACCAAAGCAGTTTAGGATATATGTTTATATAAACTTTTCCTATTAAAACTGAGTAAAGGAATAACACCTTTAAGTTTGATAACATACTTAATGAGCACCATGTATACAAATTCAATAAATGGCAACAGAAATGCCATGCAAGCTCCTTTTACGTTTTCTTTGGTTTCGGCTTATTTAAAAAATATATTATTTGACTTCGAGAAAGTTGGTAATATTACAAAGTTCTGAGATATAGTTGTGCCTTTGTAACCGCCAATCCCACAAGAATTTTATGCATGTAAGTAAAACGAGAATGCTGACTTTAATACTACAAATTCAATTTTGCTAAAAAGGAAAAATGCTTTTAAAGCTCGTGTTTCAAAAATAAGTTCCAATATTTGCTACTTTCGATATAAACAAAGCTTTGCAGAGTGCCAATAAATGTCATTTGCCGGTATTGTACTTCTGTTGTTCAACGCTTTAAAGTGAACAATTTCTATATGGAATTTTTGGTTTGTCAATTACCCAAAAACATTGATATTGCACTTGTACTATATTATATTATATTATAGACGTAATTAATTTTATATTTTGTATGATCTTTATATTTTTCATCCATCCCAGCCTCCTTGCAGATACATATTATACAGGGTGTTAATTTGAAAACTCCCCACCTTTAATATCTCGCTTTCAGTAAATAATATTAAGAATCGAAAAGACATGTCAATTTTATTTTCAAGGGGACGGTTTTAAAGAATATTACATAGTAGCCTTCTTGGTTTTCCCCTGGAAGTGGTAGATATTACCCTTAAAATCTTAAATATAAGGGGGTCGATTGGCACATCATTTTTAATGTCGTTTAAATATTTTTCCAATAATAGTTGAGATTTTATTCTCTGGTCGAATTCCAATAGAAACAAAAATACAAAGAAGTGCGGCATCGGACCATTTACTTGACGAGCCAACGACGGCTTCTATGTAGCTCGATCAAGTCAGGCACCGCCAAGCCGGCATCGGTTCAGTAATTTTACGAGCCGACGTCGGTTTCTTTATATCTGGTCACAAAATAGAAAGGATTTTTAGTTCCATTGGAATTCGATCAGAAAATTACATATCAACTATACTAAATTCTAAGAACCCGCATTCCAAAAATATACTTAATCATGTACATCTGTAGGTGGTGAATCACTCTACTAAAAGATTAGGCAACACAATAATGTTTTTTAAATAATAGATAACCTCAAAACCATAAACCTCAGTACAGGTAAGTTCTAATTACCTCCATTTGGAACGCGATATCTTATAAATAATAAATTATTGGAAATAGATTTAAACGATCTCTAAAATGATGTACCTTCTGACCCTCTTTTCCATTTAAGATTTTGTGGGGCGAAGTTTTCAAATTGACACCTTGTATACATACAAATATATTTTGGTTATTATTAAAATATTGCTGAATATAGTTTCCTTCTAGTAAATTAAAATATTTTTGTATATTTTCTTTCAGGTAAGCTCAAGTTGATCGTCTGGAATGAAAGGAAAACAACTTTAACTGAAATTCCTTACTTACCTTCCCTAATTGTGAAGTTGTTTTAGAACATGTAAGTAGATTTACTGATATGCTGGATTTGTTGTTTAAAATTTTAATTTATTAATTGGTTCGTTGGTTAGTTAAAGGAGGGGTCGGGTTTAAGGCCCGAACTTCTATCACTGCAGCCTGCCAGCTTATTGTGTACCCCGATCTTGTTAGAAGAAGTTTGTTCCTTCTATGAGGTCCAGTAACCTTCTACCAAGCCTGTCATGTGGGAGGTTGTCACCACTTTGTATGTTCCTGAAGATATATCTTCCGAGAGACAGCGTTATGCAGCATGTGTGAGGCAGTTGCATCCTCTTCGCCGCAGAGTCTGCATTCAATGGATCAGTTGTTTATACCTATCCGTTGAATGTGTTATCACCAGCGACAGTGGCCTGTTAGCAGACCCATTACCTGTTTCAACTGAGGCCGCGTCAGTGCTAGCATCCGATACGATAGTATTTTCGATGGATTTCCAATTGCGGCCCGTGCGTGTATTTGACCAGGTAACCTTTGCCATCGACATAAGTGTTGTTTTTTCGATCATCTATCTAATGTTGTTTTGCCTGTTTTGAAATCCCAAAAGCCGGTTCGGGCCCCCTAAGATTTGACCGGATCCGGCTCTCGCTAGTTCATCCGCTTTCTCGTTACCCAATATCCCAGAGTGACCGAGGATCCACAAGAGCTCCACCTTGTTCCCCCTGGCCGCCAGTTCTTTTAGGTCGGTATGGTAGTCCAGTGTAAGTTTTGAAGTAAATCGATTGGAGTTCAGAGTCTTAAGAGCAGCTTGGCTGTCCGACATGATGTATATCATTTGGTAGTGGTAGCCCTTTTCAAAATTCTGTAGTACGCATTCTTGTATGGCCTGAACTTCCGCTTGATAAACTGTGGCGTTCCCCAAATATACCTGCACCCACACCGTTGGTGGTTTTTGATCCATCGGTGTATCAAACTAGACCCCTATCAAACGACGGCGTGCACTATTCGTCCATTTATCAAGGTTTGAGTCAATCTTGAAAGGCTTTGTAAAATCGTATACCGCCCTCATACGATCAGTTTACATTTCCAAGAACTCATCGTTGATTAGATCCGTGGCTCTTGTATGTCCAATTTTTACGGGGTATTGTTGTCCATTTCCCATTTGTGATCATCCTTGAGACGCTACAGTTAGCCTCTATGCTCATGTGAATGTCTAGGGGTGTTAGTCCCAGTATGACTTCAATTGCTGCAGTGGGGACTTCTCATTGCCCCACTGATACACAGGCTGGTTAGCCTCTACAAACTATTACGTTGGTTCGCTGTCGTAATCTGATGTGTTTTTGTACACCAGACTACAGACCCATATGATATCCGGGGTCTACTAACTGTGACATACAGCCATTGCATGATATGGGGCCTGAGTCCCATTTATTAATTAATCAATTATATAAAAAATAGATATTTTACCTTTAAGTCTAGTTGTTAGTTTTTAAAAACCAATGATTTTTTTACCGGATGTGACCAAAAGTTATATTTTAATCATTCAATTAATCAAAGAGTTATTGTTCGAGAAAGGATCAATTACAAACCCATAATGAATATTACACTATAAAATTCAATATATGTATATATGTATACAAATTGAACATAATAATAAACGTACTGCTATAAATAAAAGACAGATAATCGACAACCTGGGTTTTGATAAAATTTCCTTATTTTTCAGTAATTTAATTTTCGAAAAATTTCCATTTGTCTACTACCTGTTGTATTTATTTACATATTTTGTCAAGTTTACATAAATTTCAATACATGTCATATCTAGATTAATATTATTCTTACAACTATTTACAAATTATTCAGGTCATTAAAGAAGGTACCTATCTTGACAAAACAAACAACTTAACCATTTCTCGATTTATAGAGGATATTCTATATATTTTCGCTCAATGTGGGTAGTTCCTAATTTTGCTGTCGGATGCCTCGCTCTATATGCTCAAAGCAGGACAGAATTAAAAAGAAATACAACTTGAATCTTGTAACTTCTTTAGCACACGGAATTAATAGAGTGGTGGAGTATATAAGGTGGGAGTTTCCATTAGTGACTTAATTAGTAATGTAAAAAAAAGTATTCCTTAAGGGTCATTTGAGGATTCAATTATATAACGAAAAGTTTCGAAATATACGGTTGCCACCTCAATCTGCTATAACGCGGATAGGGGAAACATGTCATGGAAGTTTTTTACGCAGACCGTGACGATACACTAAAAGAAATCATTTGTTATTTAACTAATTCTTCTAAAGCTGGGATAAAGGCACAAATTATAAATTCCCATATTTATTCTTGCATAGTTTAGGCATTTATATACTTTTTTTAATAAAATACATAAAACAGCTATTTATTAAAAAAAAGTGCATTTATTCCTTCAAATATGTATACACAGGATCATTTCTGAGCGGGGTGCTTTATTATTTTTAAAAATTTAAATAAAACTGGCAAACCGCTTTCATAATATCTATCTTAACTGTTTTGTTGTGTCAACAATTGCAGCAAGGGGAAAAATTTGTCTCCATGTGAAAATGTTCTAAAAATATTACTTTTTAAAAAGCCGACAAACTTCCTTGAATTTAATTGGATCAATGAAATCATCATCAATGCACACCAGTATTTTGTAACAGTAACAACGTCGGATTTAATGCTAAACAACCCAGGCAGCACTTTCCTCTAAAAAGGTTAACATTGCATAATCGTACATAATCATGACAGTGCACGCACTTCCACTGGCTTCATCTATTAATTTGCTGGGCGTCAATCTGGAACGGTATATGTCTTGGCATATCCACGTTGTGGCAAGGCAGTTTCGCATATACTTGGTGTACTTTTCCGAAACAAAATGTTGTATATGTCGGCGTCAATTAGTGAAATCCGCCATTCCCTGAAATGCCTAGTCATTTCACGTATTGCCGGCAAATAGTGTAACTCTAACGTTTGGTACACCGTTTGCCTAAGAGTATCAGGCATTCTCTATAATAACGGAATTCTTTCAGTCAAACGCTGTACTTAACTAAATGATTTAAGTTACCCTGTTTGCCGGATTTAGTCGCTGTAATTGTTGTTAACATCTGTGTAATGATTTTGTTTTTGAAATTGGAATGTCGAAGCATTCAGAATTGTTTTATAAGAAGTTAGATGACTATTACTCCAATCAAAGTAAAAAAAACCTTTGATTTCAAATATAACCTCAAACTACTTCAACCTACAAAATCAATTCAAATTCGTACACTGTTGTCACGTTTAACACGGTTTTCAAGAGATCAAGGATATTTTAAGTGTTCATGCACACCAGCGAAAAAACAATGTTTGTGTAAAAAAAAGTTCTTTGGAATTCAAGGTGTCATAAAAGCGCACCTTGCGCTAATAAATAATAAACCATATTATCAGTCATTTCCTTTTAGATTTTTGTGTCTAGCTATTATGTTGTTTCGTTCTTCTTCGTTCTATGAATTTTTTTATAGTAAGTTATAGATAATAAATATGAGTTTATGATAATACCTACATACATCATATTTCAAGACATCCAATTTTAAGGAAATTCCTGATAATAATCAGTTATTTAATACCTTATTTTCATGCACTATTGACAACACTGTCCTAATTACTATGATTGATTAAAACCGGCAAACAGGGTAACTTAAATCATTTTTAGTACACCGTTTGACTGAAAGAATTCCGTCATTACAGGGAATGCCTGATACTCTTAGGCAAACGGTGTACCAAACGTAGAGCTACACTATTTGCCGACAATACGTGAAATGACTAGGCATTTCAGGGAATGACGGATTTCACTAATTGACACCGACATATACACCTCAACAACTTTTCACATTCTATAAAGCCAGATTCGATCATCACCAGGGTACTGCTCTTATATCTGGCGCTTAGCAACCGTTAAGCATACTTTTCGGCTACTGGATTTCATCGAGAGGAGAGCTATTCTCTCATCGGAGACGGGCTAACCAATAACTTCGTGAGACTAGAACATCGATGATAGGTTGGTAATTTAACTCTCGTTTACTGATATCTATAGGACGTCATCCTTGAGGAACAAACTTCCTGAGGTCGTGTTTTCGAATGAATATAACCTCCAACAAGTCAACGTGAACCGCTTTATTCATACACGTACCACTTCTAGAGTACCTTAAACGATTATTCCTGCTGGTGTTTGTTCATACAAAAATAAGTCCAATGGATAGGCCATATTTTAGCAAGATTTTTATTATATTGAAAAAAATACCGAAAAGGCGGATGAGAATCAACGACAATATTCATTTGTATTTTATTTGTGTATTACCAACAAGGTAGGTGAAGGTTTAAAATAAAAAAATTACCTACTTAAGTCTATTGCTTGTTTCTTCAAACAAGTAAAATAAAACTTTTTCAACAGTTTATTAATGAGTCTCTTTGTGTGCACAGTGGTTAAACATTTTTGTCTGCGTGGTGCTAATGAACATTTTTTGTAAAAGAAATGTCTGTTAATTTTTAGTAGTCACGCTACAACGATAAAAAGGGATATTGATTAAGGGAATTTACCAAGAACTTAGGGTTCTAGACAATGGTGTCGTTCTAGTAGAAGTAATTTTATATAAACTAAAAGTCAAATAGCGCCAAAGACAGAATACTTTTCTTCAAACAATAATTGCTTCCTATAGTCTTGGCGATAGTTTTTTAACAGTTCATCTAAAGACAGCCAGAAGTGTTGCCGTGTTAATTCAAAGGGGCGTATCTGCAAATATCGTCAAAGTTACTTATACCTTTCAAGCAACGTGACATGAATGACCTCATCTACATGTCTGTTAAATTCGAAACCAGTATAATATGCCATCAAAACCTATTAATACCTTTGTAACTGCAGGTATGGGCATAATTGAAATTTGGAAGCTAAATAATCGATGTATTTCACAATTAAATTATCCATAGTTATTCCCCTTTGAATTAACATGGCAGAGTGTAGATCGGTTTCAACTCCGTCCGTTAAAATTTTTTTCACTTAAATTTAAGATATTAACATAAGCTTCTAATTTAAGTACATTTATTATGCTTAATTAATTCCCAACGAACTTTTCATAAACGTTAGTCCTGATTAGGTCGGAGCCATTGTTTAAATTGTGGCCTTCATCTGCAACGCGTACCATCACTCGACCGACAACAATGTCCCGGACTCATCAGGACCACCGGCCTTAACTGATGGATACGTACAGCTTATGGCATGTGCAGTAAAAAGTTAAAGGTTATGAGTGAAGAAAGAGCTGGGTGGTGCGCACGGATCACCGCTCGTATTTTTAAAGGTGGCTCGTATCTCGTTTTGCGCACAATATTGTCGCCGTTCTGATGCAGCGTCAACACCAAACCAACAAAACAAGAACATCCAGTAAAACAGAAACGCAACGAACTAGCAATTTTATGGAAACAAAACGAAACGAAAACTTGCGTCCATTCTATTTTATCCAATTTTTTACCTTATAGATATAGATAATAATTAATTTAATTTTTTTTTGTTTTCATCAAAAGTATAATACTTTATCGTACTATTTGGCCATCCTATATACAGGGTGGTCCAGCGAAAATTTAACACCTCGATTTTCCTGCTTTAAAATGAAAATGTAGAAAATCGCTCGGATCCGTCGATTTGTGATTCGAGGGGGAATAACTTTTCCGCTTTTTTCATCTCTGTAACTTCAACCCCCTAACGGGGGTGAACATAACCCCCAGATTTTGAATAGGGATGAGGGGTACTGCGATACCTCATTTTGAAGATCTTATCGAGTACTATCTGACCCTAAAATTTGGCGTCAAAATTTTCATCTTTAACGAAATGACAGCTAAAATAGTGGAAGACTACTTACTTTTGTGATTAGTTTATTAAATGCTGAAAATGGCCACCATTCACTTCCATGCAGTAAAGAACGCTGGTGTATGAGTGGTGAATGTGGAATTTACCTCGAGGATATTACTCTTATCAGACGCAGTTGAATTTATTTATTTATTTGTTAATTTTTTGTCCAAAAAAGTAGACGGACCATGTTTTTGATTTACCTTAGTCTGTCGTGAATTTTTGAGAACGTTAAAACTGTGTCAATTCGATTGTACCTTTGTAGTAGAATTAAATTGGTGTATTCCGTAGAAGAAAGGGTTGAAATTATAAAATTATTTTTTAGAAATAACGACTCTGCGCGAGTAACAGTGGCTTTATTTAACGAACGGCATCCTGAAAAAAATGTACTCGCTGCTTACGTTGTGCAACTGGTTGCCAAATTTGACTCTACTGGTTCAGTCGTAAACAAAAAGAGGGTGTATGACAGAGACGAAGCGAGGGAAGTGGCTGTCTTAGGTCAAGTAGCAATGGATCCGACCCTTGGTACTAGGAAATTGTCCGATGTATCTGGTGTTTCACGCGCAACAATCATGAGAATCCTTAGACAACATAAGTTCCATCCTTTTAAGATACGACTGGTTCAGGAACTGAATGAGGATGATTTCGATCGCCGACTCCAGTTTTGTGAAGTGGTCGGTGGAATTATTAACAATAATCCTAACTACATGTTCAATATCTGTTTCTCGGACGAGTGTTCATTTTAACTTAATGGCATTGTAAACAGGTATAACTGTCGGTATTGGTCAGATGAAAATCCAAGATTATTTCGTGAAGTGCATACTCAGCATCCCCAAAAGTTAAATGTTTAGGCGGGTATTTATGGAAATCACATAATCGGCCCTTTTTTATACCCGGTAATCTTACTGGCCAAATGTATTTAGAACTATTAGAGAACGCTATTTATCCAGCCCTCGTTCAAGTATTGGAGAATGAAGAAGACCCATCTAACGATCATTTTTCAACAAGATGGGGCACCACCTCATTTCGCTCAACCTGTGCGTCAGTTCTTAGATGAAAATTTTCCTCAGGCCTGGATTGGAAGAATGGGACATATTGAGTGGTCACCCAGATCACCTGATCTGGCTCCACTGGACTTTTTCCTATGGGGTCTCCTGAAATCTAAGATTTACGCTACCCAGCCTGAGTCACTGGAGGATTTGCGAATGTGGATAATTAATGAATTCCGTCAAATTACACCACAAATGTTGAGTAATGCCCGTGGAAACTAATCACAAAAGTAAATAGTCCTCGATAAGACCTTCAAAATGAGGTATCGCAACACCCCTCATCCCTATTCAAAATCGGTGGTTTGTGTTCACCCCCGTTAGGTGGTTGAAGTTACGGAGATGAAAAAAGCGGAAAAGTTATTCCCCCTCGAATCAGAAATCGACGGGTCCGAGCGATTTTCTACATTTTCATTTTAAAGCAGGAAAATCGAGGTGTTAAGTTTTCGCTGGACCACCCTGTATAAGTGAGGATAGGAATAAGGTATAATCAGTCATTTTAACTAAATATATCGTTAACTTTTTACTACATCGACTTTCCTATTCCAAATTTATATTGTCATTTAAAAGTTTCAAAGTTGAAACTGCGTTTTTTATCCGTATACTATAAATTTTCTTTTAAGGGATAACTTGAACAGTTAATTTAAGAACGGTTCCAATTTTCCACAGTGCAATCCATTAAATATGCTAACCGTTAAATTAGAGTCATAAATCATATGAAGATATTCTAGAAGTTACACTGAACCAGGGGCGTCGGTCCATTGCAACAATATTCCCCACAAAATCTGGGGAGCTATATACAACGAAAAATTGAATACTTTTTGAAAATACGATAATTGATTAGTTAAAAACAAATTTCTCGGGAATATTTGATTTTAAAACAAGAATTTCGATTTTAAATTTAAATTAGTTTTAAATTTGGAAGAATATTGATAAATTCCTAACAAATTAACGTCTCGCCGTTCTCGTTATTGGAATGTGAAGTATGTTTCATTTCAAAGTTTATACAAAGTACTTTATAAAGAAAATCAAAAAACTCAATATGGTCGAATTGGAAGAATACATACAGGGTGATTGATGGTGGATGGCCTATTGGACGTTTATGGAGAACTAGTCATCGGATCACTTTGAAAATTTGGATGCTTATAGAAGCGGACATGATCTCTCTTTTAGAAATATTTTTACCCATGCGTGAGTAGTAAGTATGAGCAACTTCGGTTTTACACTTATTGCTTCAACTCATCAAATAAAGTGGTGGGGGAAGGACAAACATTTATTTGCAAAAAAGTAAGTAACTCCGGTTAAGGTAAACGAAATTTATCAAACATAGTCTCGTTAGAAAGAGATTTTATTGCTTTATCAATTGCATTATAAATTATGCCCTTTTAGTTTTAGCGGTAACCGCTAGAGCGCGCTTTTGGGATTATCAACGAAATTTGCTGTTTTTCTTCAAAATTGTAAATGGAAGCATATGTTGGTTTTCACACAGTTAAAAGGAGAACTAAATTTTCAAGAACTCAGTGAAAACCGCTAGTTGCTGTGTCTTCTCGAACTAAAGATATCAACAAAACATTGTGAAAAAGAATTATTCAGACTACTATTATGTCGGATAAAAATAATGGGTAGGCTTTGATACAAAAATATTCTAAAACTAGTAGGCTTTGAAACAAAAATATTCTAAAACTAGTAGGCTTTGAAGCAAAAATTGCGTAAAACATGCGTCACTTTTAATTAGATTGCTTTTTAAAATGTCGATTTCCAACGAAGAAGCTTTTGATATGCTTGCTATTCTCTTTAGTGTATGCAGAATGCAACCATTGCCTCAAGAGTATATGCTGTACGATATCCGAGAAGACATCGATATAAGCCAAAGGCTTTCATTAATTTGGCGCAATGATTGCGCACTACAGGAAATATGAACCGTCCTGTATATCAAAGACGAGGTACGGAAGAAAATGTGATCAATGTATTAGGTTATATTGAATTCAAGCTTCGTGTCAGAACTAGAGTAATCTCCACAGCAAAGGACTACCGTTATAAATATTTTAAAAGAGCAAAGGTAAGTAAATAATGTTTGACGTAATTTATTTTTGAGTTCTATTTAAAAAGTTCGTGATTTGAAATAAAGAAGTTTATTATTATTATTAATAATAATTATTATATCACATATATAGTCAATGGCTCATATTCTGGTAACACAAACTTCATTTACGGTTTGATCTATGATTTTGGGTTTTAATTTTTTAATTATTTGATTGGTGTTTCATGCCTTTAGCTTGGGCAGATATGCTTTTGACGATATGGGGGGGGGGGGGGTAAATTTGCTACTGGTCGAGAACCAACCCACATTGGATGCAAGAAGTGCAGCATCAAGGTCGGTGGAGAGTGAACGTCTGGTGTGGAATACTAGGAGGGAGAATTATAGGTCCGTTTATATTTAATGAAAAACTTAATGGCCGCGCACATACCTACATTTTTTAAGAAATGAATTCCTAGAAAATGTCCCAATAGAAACAAGATTGAATATGATGTTTCAGCACGATGGATGTCCAGCCCATTTTTCTGCATCTGTCCGAGAACACCTAGATTTAATATTCCCTGCTAGATGGATCGGATGGGGAAGTTTATATCCGTGGCCAGCCAGATCACCTGATTGCACATGTTTAGATTTTTATTTATGGGGAAGGTTAAAAGACATTGTTTTTCAAAGTATACCAACTACACGAGAATCATTAATAGAATTAGAAGTGCGATTCGAGGACATGGCAGAAGTAGAGACGGCCGTATTTTCAACTCGGGATAAACTCAAATCCTGCACTGAAAATGATGGAAAACAATTTGAACATCTATAGGGAGACATTAGTAAAACAATTTTAAAATTTTACAATATAATTTTTGCTTCAAAGCCTGCTAGTTTTAGAATATTTTTGTTTCAAAGCCTACTAGTTTTAGAATATTTTTGTATCAAAGCCTACCTATTATTTTTATCCGACATGATAGTAGTAGAATAATTTTTTTTCACAATGTTTTGTTGATATCTTTAGTTCGAGAAGACATAGCAACTAGCGGTTTTCACTGAGTTCTTGAAAATTTAGTTCTCCTTTTAACTATGTGAAAACCAACATATGCTTCGATTTACAATTTTGAAGAAAAACAGCAAATTTCGTTGACATTCCCAAAAGCGCGCTCTAGCGGTTACCGCTAAAACTAAAATGGCATAATTTATAATGCAATTGATAAAGCAATAAAATCTCTTTCTAACGAGACTATGTTTGATAAATTTCGTTTACCTTAACCGGAGTTACTTACTTTTTTGCAAATAAATGTTTGTCCTTCCCCCACCACTTTATTTGATGAGTTGAAGCAATAAGTATAAAACCAAAGTTGCTCATACTTCCCCCGGGATTACTACACATATATTTTTAATAAGGCATAAGTGGGCGTATTAAAGAGAAAACCTCGATTTCCCAGTTGGGTATTGGTATTACGCCCTCTAGCGGCCAACTGGTAAACTTAAAAATTATTTCCAGCGATTTCTCTTGACCACTTTTCCTATAAAAAAACTTTTTTGAAAGCTGTACGATTAATGGTTGCCGAGATATAGCCGGCTTCCTCGCTTATATGACCACCCGGTACATACAGTGATGGGCTAAAATATGGAACAAATTCATTTAAAAACCAGGTTTTATTTTTTTGTAAAAACGCTCGGACACGTCGATTATAATTTTTTCTTCCGGATTTTTTGCCTCAAAAAGAAATTATACTGGGTGTGTCAAAAAGTAGATGTTGTAAAATTTTTTTGTATTTTAAATAGAACCACCCTATTTTTACTTATCACATAAATTCTACTTCAAATTCTGAGCATAATTCATGTAGCATACTCTATCCTTATCTCTAACGGTTTTAGAGAAAAATTACATCGTAAGAAAGAAATTTCTTTAAAAAAAGGTACATGTACCTACTTAAAGGTAAACAGGTAAATTTAAATTAATTGTTACTACGATAGCAAGTCATGTGTCAATCAAAACGAATTTTAAGTATAATTTTGAAAAAACGATGATCATGGTGCATTTAAATGAAACTCAAAGAATCGAAATTTTAATTTTAATTGGATATGGAGACAAAACAAAAACAAAACTTTTTGACACACCCAGTATAATTTCTTTTTGAGGCAAAAAATCCGGAAGAAAAAATTATAATCGACGTGTCCGAGCGTTTTTACAAAAAATTAATACCTGATTTTTAAATGAATTTGTTTCATATTTTAGCCCATCACTGTATATTTAAGAAAATGTGAACTTACAAGCTTTATGACGTTGACATTATCAACAAGTGTACTTTCCTGAAAAGTTTAAAATTATAGATTTTCAGTAATTTTCCCTGTATCCTCCATGTTCTTTAGTTCTAGTTGAATAAAGTGTTCTGATATCTCTTTTTCCTCAACCACGAGACTAATTTATTACTCACACATCTTGAACCCTCGAACCCAACCAGACGGCACTAAAATTTTAGGATTAATAGCAAAAAGGTGACTCGGGAAAACTATAAAACATTTTTCTTGGTGCCAAAGTAATTTGTCTTGTATTCGGCTGTTGGATTGATCTATATTTTCTATCGATTTAATATATTTTTGTAAAAATAAATAACATTTATTGTAGAAGAGAGTATTTTTTGTAAGTTCTTTTTAGATTTTAAGACGTTAATATATTAATTTTTTAACTTTCTTATACATGAATTATGGAATCACCTGAATTTCTCAGCTAATTATTAAACAAAACACTGTTTGATGTTTTAATTTGTCAATATGTATATTTCACCATCACAACGGCCTCACCAGATCTTATTACAAAATATAATTATCACTTTGATCTTTTATCTATCTGATGAAGCCGTTATGACGGCGAAATACGTGTCATGTTGACAAATTAAAGTGAAAATTTCACATCGGCATTTTTAAGCGAATAAGAGACTTGATTTTTGTTTTGTTAACATGGAAATACTAAATATTTCCAGAAATCCTAAATATTTCTGGAAATATTGATTCTCCAGGTTATATTACCTGGACGATATTAATAAGTGGAGATATTTATGTTAAAATAATGACATATGGACTTCGAAACTGGGGATAATATTTTAAACATTCGTGAGCTCGATAAAATTTCCTGTAATAATCCAAGCACAAGAGAGATAACAAATAAAAATCAGAACATCAAACAGTGTTTTCATTAATAATTTTTATTATAGATTACACTGGCCAACACACATTTTAGTGTCGGCGATTTTTGAATTGTTCCTGGGTAATTTTTGGGTGGAGAATCCGAAATAGCCATCAGATTTTGTCTATCAGATCTAGTTTTTAAAATAGGAATTATTTACTTTTTTTAACCTCTATTATATATTTTACGTTACAACTATGACTATTGTCAATAACAAAATAAAAACATATATAATTAAATATTTATTATGAAAAGTAGCTTAACATACATTCATACTCATATTAGTCACTATCACCTACAAATTTTCTTTTATACGACTTTCTAGCATGGAGTTTACCGGTGTAGTCTCGCTGAAGGCTCCAACAGAAGTCGGCCATCATGTGCCTATCCCATCGTCTTTGATATCGATCTTCCATAGTTTTAATATCCTGATGGAATCCCTGATCTTCACTACAGTCACCTAAATTTTCTGGAAAGCGACCTAAGTGGCTATGGAGGTAGTGAACTTTTATACACACGTTACAACCGAGAATATGAAAATTTGCAAGCATAGTTTCAACTAATTCTAAGTAATTGTCTGCTTTGTGATTTCCAAGAAAATTTTTAACTACTTGAACAAATGAAACCCAAGCGTTAGATTCAGCCTCATTCATTGATGTGATGAACTGTGGATCTTTCATAAGTTGCCTTATTTGAGGACAATCAAATATACCAGCTTTTAGTTTTTCCGTGCTAATCCTAGAAAACTTACTTGACAAGTACCCAAAACAATTTCCATCTCGACCTAACGCTTTCACAAACTGCTTCATAAGCCCCAACTTGATTTGCAAGGGTGGTAGTAAGATTTTTTCTCTAATAACCAAAGGTTCATTCACTACGTTTTGTTTTCCTTGAACGATAGTATCTCTTAAAGGCCATTTTCTCTTAACCCAGTGCTGATCTTTAGCTTTGCTGTCCCAAAGACATAAAAAACAGGGGTATTTTGTATATCCACTTTGCTGTCCAAGGAGAAAGTTCACCATTTTCAAATCAACACAAATTGCCCACTGATGTTCTTCGTATTTAATTTGTCTCAAAACTTGTGATATTGTTTTATACTCCCCTTTCATGGTAGTAGAATGTCCAATAGGAATTGAGGCATATTTGTTACCGTTATGTAAAAGGACACATTTTAAACTACGGTTTGAACTGTCAATGAAAAGGCGCCAATCGTCTGAAGTGTATTCTGGCAAACCCATTTTTTGTAGGAGTCCTTTTATATCGTTACAGAATACCAGCTTATTTTCCTGAGTGAAAAAGCAGCAGATCCTTTTCTCTCTTTCGATAAAATGTAACATTAGTGCCTGGATAAGGAAGTTTCTTTTCTTTTAATCTTGATGCAAGTAATTCAGCACACTCCTTTGAGAGGTATAGGTCTCTCACGAGATCGTTCAATTCTTGTTGATTAAAACACTCAAGAGTTGTTAAATCTGCTTCAAATTCGCTGTCGTTTTCTGATTGCATTCTTTGAACTTCATCAGACGTTGATGTTTCTGTATCATCTTCCGGGATTTCAGGAAGACTGCTGAAGGTTGGAGTGGGTATTTCCTTAGAGTGCGGTACAGGTCTTCTTGCAGAATCTAGATTAGGATATGTCCATTTATGTCGATTGTTCCTATTTATGCCTTTAATATTAACGAGACAAAAATAGCAGTCATCATAATGGTTATGTGGTTCCCTCCAAACCATTGGTACACCAAATTTCAGGCACTTTCTGTTTCCAATTGTCCACTGTCGCAAATGTTCAACACATGTTTTACACACCACATGTGGAGCCCAGGATTTATCTTGATCTCCTAAATGAACGCCAAAATAGGCAAGATAAGACCTTTTCACAAATTCAGAAATAGTGTTTCTACTTTCTTTCAAAGTGTATTTGCCACATACATAACAAAAAACATCTGGATGGTTTACACAGCTACGCCTGCTGGAGGATGCCATTATTTTAGTTTTAACACTATAAAACGACGAAAATGTACACAAAATTATGACACAACCTTATTTGCAAAAACTACACAATATACTAAGTCGAGAAGGATAAAGGTAGACAAAAGGTACTATGTTTCCAAAACCAATTAGTCGGGGTTGAGCAGGTATGGGGAGATCGGATCATAGGGAATTCCAAATATAAAATAGGTAATAAAATTAATAGGATTAAGTAGGAATATTGGTTTACTGACAATTTCAGGTATATTTGGCTAATTAGATCCTAGTTTTGAATACCAAATTTCTATTTTGAATTTTAAAGAGCTGTAGATTTATTTATTTTTGCCTTTTATTAGAACTAAATTCAATTAGTCTCTATCTCAAAAACTAGAGCTGATAGAAAATATCTGATGCCAGTTTTAGAATCAGCACATTAAGTATATCTAAAATCAGTTCTCACATCTCAGGCACCAAAAAATTTTTTTATTTTGTTGGCCTGTGTTATAGAACCCGGAATATGTGACGACTTGAAAATATTTATATTGTGAAATATTTATTTAAAAAGAGTTTTTCTCGACATTAGAAAACTAGAGACATTACAAATTAAGGAAATACGTCCCCCTTACTTGACAATAGAAAAAAAGCATATTATTATCAAGATCAAGGAAGTTTAATAAAAATATTTATTTGATAAACCATCAAAAATAATTAAACCATAAAATAATACTATGAAAGACGAGACTTGATGTTTTCGGCATGTATGTGTGTTGAAAATTTTTTTATTACTAGTACTTGTATTTTGTATTCAATATAAACTTATAATATATTTTTATAATAATGTTCGTGATTCAGGTAATATGGAAATCTTAAAGGTTTTGTTCAATATTTTTTTAAAATTTATTCATACAGGGTGCCCTGTGCCCTTAATATCTCACTTCTAGTGAATAATATTAAAAATTGAAATACATCCTATTGTAAAGAGGGGCGGTTTTAGGGAATATTTTCAGCCCTCGTCTTTTAACTCCCTGGAAGGGGTAGATATTACTCTTAAAATCTCACCAAGTGGTACATCATTTTAAAGGCCGTTTAAATCTCGTTCCAATAATACTATAATTCTTATGTTTTGAGTGGTACTTTCCAAGAAATCGCGTTAACGTGATCTACCATTCTAGCAGATTAAATTCTTTTAAAGCGCCACCTTATTTACTGGAAGCGAGATGTGAGAAGTTTTCAAATTGACTCCATTTAATACATGTGGTTCTTTGGCCTCTTTTAACTTATCTGACGGGATATCCATTCCATATTTATTTCAGAGCCTGTAATTTTAAAAATAATTTAATAATCTGATAGTTCTGATACTTTTGCTGACTTGTAATATTTCGTTAAGTTTATAGGAAACAACTGATTTGTTTATGCCGGTTTGCACCATACCTAATAAAAACACGTCAAGGACGCCTTTATGTTAAGTAGGGAATATATCGCCTTTTTGCATTAAACCGACACACAAACACCATGTAAGAGTGTCAAGCGTTAAGCAGTCAAATTTCTGTACCTAAAATTTGAAGTAATTTTTTTCTCATGGAGTTTCCAGTTGACAACCTGGATGTTTTCGTTATCATGGAACATGGAATTCCGAGATGTATGTAAATATGGTCGCTCCAATTATTTTGAACAAATTGATAACCTAACATTAAAAGATATGGTTTTATTCCATTCCAAAGTGTCAACCAGATTATTTGACCAAATGTCACACTGTCAAATATTTCGCAAAAAATGCTGGTGGTGCAATGCTGCCACATTCACACATTCTCTACTTTGTTAAGTTTTCAAAATTTGCACCGGGTCCAAGCAAATTAATTTCAACGTAAACTTTTTCAAAAATTTTACGCGTTCCTCAGAAATTCTATACTTACATGATGAGTTGGGAAAGCGTATACCATTATTTCGATGTGATTGGTTGCAGTCCTTAAGTAAAAATTCATTTCTCTAATATCATAAATTCTTATTGTTCATAAATTGCATGATAAGTTTATAGTCAATATGAACGAAATTTTTTTGAAATGATAACAACATACATTGTCATATAAATAATAATATGATAAATACCTATATGGTTAATATGTGGCATAAAATAACAATACAATTCTCGAGAAATATATTTTAATCAAATTTTTTCTAAAATATTCATCTAATTGTTCACTTTATTTCTCATACTATTGGGTAGACCCTAAAAGTAATTTAATCTAAAACACATCAAACCTAACCTAAAACCGATTTAATTCCAGAAATACGAGCAAAAAAGCTACCGAAGAAAATTAGGAAATATATTTCTGGATACCTAAAGTAATTTGTCTTTTTTTTGTTTGGGTTTTGTTCGCCCCATTGCTTGCGTTAAAAAAATATTATTTTATTGACCAGTAGTTTATTAAAGATCTCAATTAAAGGCTTCGTACTTAAGACTGTAATTATAAGATGTAATGTGCGGAACGAATATCGATTTAGTGGGATTATTCGGGTTTGATTGAGTCTTAAAGCTTATATATACCGGGTCTGCAAACGAAGCGGGGACTTAAGATTAAATCGTTACCGAAGAATTTATCAACAATACTGAAACAGCTGAGGTCTTGGATTAAAAGCGGCATGTTTTAAAAATATTTTATATTATACAGGGTGGCCCAAAAAAGTGTGACAGAATAAAGTTATATTTTTTTAAAAGGGACACCCAGTATTTTATTGCATATTTAGGTTCGTATTAGTATCGTTTATAAGTGCCTCAAATCTTATTTAATGGTTTTGTAGTTTCGGAGAAATAAATTAAAAACTAAAAACTAAAAAATATGTGTTGCAGTCCTGAATAAAAAAATGAAAAAAAACAATCCAGAGCTATTTTTTAACCACAGCATTGGGTAGAATTTATGATGAGAGGTCTAGAGATACTATGAATTTAATTGCGTTTATATACAGTGAGGACGTAAAGTAAGGAATAAATTCATAATCTCGCAAACTGCAATTTTTAAAAAAAATCGCTCGGACCCTTCGATTTTGTTTTTCGAACGCGAATATTCTGACATAAAATGTAGATATACAGGGTGTTGCAAATAAGAGTGACACAAAAATGTTTTTTCTTAAATAGAACCCACTGTATATTATTGCATGTACGGATTCTTCGGAAAATCCTAAACATTTTTCATGTAGCATGTGCTATACCTTAGCCCAAGCGTTTTGGAGTTATTCTCATTCAAAATTTGAAAATCAGATATTTCGCAATCAATCAAGACTTGCATTGATTCATGCACGCTGAGGAAAACCTGTAGTCAGCATGCGTGAAGCGCAAGAAAAGTCAAGTAGGCTTTGGAGTTATGATGCAAGAACCAAAAGAATTAATGTCAATAGTTACTGTTATTGTCAGTTTTATGTGTATTTTCCTAACGTTTTACTAGTTTTCAAAAGACTCATTTCGTTTTTTCATAACTAAATTAAATTAAAATGCGGCTCACTGAGAAACAGCGCATAGAGGTTTTGATGATGATGGGCTATGGTGATAGGGTTAGAACACAGTTTTTTAGAACAAGAACTTGTTCCAGCCCTGGCCACCCTTTTTCCTGAGTTAGAACGTCCCGATTTGCCACATCATAATATCTGGTTGCAACAAGATGGTGCTCCCCCACATTTCGCTGTGGGAGTTCGCACATATTTGGACGATACTTTTCCAAACAGGTGGATTGGAAGAGGTGGTTTTATTGAGTGGCCGCCAAGGTCACCCGATTTAACACCACTCAACTTTTTTTTATGGGGATACCTTAAGGGGTATTCAAAAGCCAGCCTGCAAATTTAGATGATTTAAAAATTCGGCAAATTACACCCCAAATGGTTCGAAATGTTCAGCGAGAATTTGTAGATCGGTTAGGCTATTATCAGTTGACCAATGGAAGACACTTCGAACATTTACTTTAGAAAAATTATTTTTAAGTTCACCTAACTGTTTTTTCGATAAATAAGACATTTTTAAAATAATTTTATTCTTTGTTTTCTCCATGACTTTTTCCACTTTTCAAATTTTCAATGAGAATAACTCCAAAACGCTTGGGCTAAGGTATAGCACATGCTACATGAAAACTGTTTAGGATTTTCCGAAGAATCCGTACATGCAATAATATACAGTGGGTTCTATTTAAGAAAAAAAATTTTTGTGTCACTCTTATTTGCAACACCCTGTATATCTATATTTTATATCAGAATATGCGCGTTCGAAAAACAAAATCGAAGGGTACGAGCGATTTTTTTAAAAAATTGTAGTTTGCGAGATAATGAATTTATTCCTTACTTTACGTCCTCACTGTATGTGTTCATAATAAGCTTTAAAAAACACCACTTTTAAAAATAATATTTCTCAAGTTTTTCAAATGGAACACTCTGTATATTATTTCTCTATTTGACGTAGAATTCATAGACACTTTTTTTGGTACTACAAGCATATAAGTTATATCCAGCCGTTTTCGAAATAATTGTAAATATCATAAATTATGTTGTTTAAATAGAGTATTTGTTGGGAAAATTTGTTAAAGGCGACTAGACTAATAATTGTGAACTAAAGTAAATGTTCAAAATAGCTTCCTTTTACTCTTAGAGTTTACCGTATTTTAGTTAATCCAAGACAGCAAGCTGTTTTAGTATTGTTGATGAAGTTCGTCGATAACGATTTAATCTTCCGTCCCCGCTTCGTTTGCGGACCCGGTGTATACTGTGTGTCCGCGGATGAGGGTACCCAATAGGGGAAAAATCTTTATTAGTCATTTTACGACCAAAAGTCATTCTTTATAAAAAGTTCTGCTTGTTGAGAAAATCAATTGACGATAAAATTTTTTTAGATCCGATGTACAGGGTGTTAATAAATTAGGAAAATATGAAAATGCTTCAAGAGAGAACTACCATTACTTATTATTTTTTACAAAAATTTTATAAAACAAAGTTGTTTATAAACTGACGTAAAGTCTAAATACAAATTTTTGAAATAAAAATTCGAATTTTTAAAAATAAAATAATAACAGTGGTGTTTATGTAATTATTTGCATTTTACAGTATTCTGATTTCGTGAAGGCATTTTCGAAAATGTTAACCAAAGAAGATTGTATTTCCAATTTCCAATACCGTAACATTGTATTAATTAAATACGCTCTTCTTTGGTTAACATTTTCGAAAATGCATTCACGAAATCAGAATACTGACGGATGTAAATAAGATGCTGACGTAACATGAACGTATCTTGATTTTTTTGTAAAGTGCAAATAATTACATAAACACCACTGTTATTATTTTATTTTTAAAAATTCGAATTTTTATTTCAAAATTTGTATTTACACTTTACGTTAGTTTATCAACAACTTTGTTTTATAAAATTTTTGTAAAAAATAATACATAATGGTAGTTCTCTCTTGAAGCATTTTCATATTTTTCTAATTTATTAACACCCTGTACATCGGATCTAAACTTTTTTTATCGTCAATTCATTTTCTCAACAAGCAAAACTTTTTATAAAGAATGACTTTTGGTCGTAAAATGACTAATAAAGATTTTTCCCCTATTGGGTACCCTCATCCGCGGACACACTGTATATATATATAATAAAACCTAGTTTAAGAATACCCTAAAAAGTATAAAATAGTACTTTTTGAGGATATTATAATAGATTTTCAGCAATAATACATTATGTATAAGCAGTCTTAATATAAAAATAACTAGAAAATTATCAATTTTGTGAAAATAGTCCGTCTCGCAGTGCAGTGAAAATGTAAAAAGGAAAATGAAACTCATAGTCTGCTTAATTAATTGAATAAAGAACTAATGCAGTTTCAAATTGACTGTAACATGTTTCTGAGATCATTACCCCCTTTTAGTAGTCAAGGCTAATTCAATGGGGTTAGATGTGTAAAATGAAACGAATTCCTTCAACTTAGAACCAGTGTGTTGAATCCTTAAATTAATTATTCAGTAATTATTTAAGATTTGACACATTTAACCCCTAACCGCTCCCTTAAGGGACTTGACTGTAAGTCGATTTGACTCGTTTGATAGCTAGATGCCATGAATTACATTGAATGCTTCCCATCTGAAACCAGAGTGATGACACCTCAAATAACTTGTTCGCGGTAATCTCCTGCGTATTTTATCAAGTTGCCGAGGTCCAAAAGTTTATGGGACAGCCGTTAACTTGCCGAAAAAGTCAATGCTCTGCAAATTAAGTTGCATTTATAAACTTTGTCACTTTATTAAATGAGCCATCTTTTTGTATTAAAAAAAGTATGGGTTAAATTCATCTACTATTGTACCTTGCTCCGTTGAATGGTTGTTGCCGAAACAAGTCCATCTAACTCCATTCGCGCAATTACTCATTTAATCTTTACTTTACTTCCTTTCTTTGCTATTACTTCCTCCAGGTAATACTATTTAAAAATAAAATCACAATAATTTTTGTTTTATGAACCGAGGATGGATTTACCGTATCAATTAAATTCTTCGAGTTTTATGGAGCAATAATTCAAAATTGTTTGGACAAACCGATTCAATAAAATTATTTTTACAGACAAAAATGATAAAGCGTTATTTGCATGTACTTCATATCAAATCGTGTAGTTTTAAAGAGGGAATTAAAAATTCGTTATTGACATATATTTATTTATTTATTTATTTATTTATTTACTTTACCTGCCTTACAGGAACATTTTCCAACTACAAGGCAGGGCAAAAGATATAGGCACATAATCTTAATTGAACTTAAGATAAGATAAATTTACATTACATTACATTACATTACAAATTTGAAAACTTATTTGGTCTTACAATAAACAAAAAAAATATGCAAACCGTATGATATAATTGAAAAGCAGTTTAGTGAGGCACCAGCTTTTTAACTATGTTTATCGAACAATTAAAAAAATCCAATTCATTTTGTTTATTGTATTTGTCACACATTTGAAAAATAGGAGAAAACTTCAAAATTTTTGTCCTTGAACATGGTAAATAGAATGTTATGTTTTGCCGTGAACCTAAGCGCGGCACGTTGAAGTTAAGCTTCGTCAAAATGTCCATACAATCCAACTGATTGTTTAATAATTTAAACAAAGTAATCAAAAGATGGTAATCACGGCGATCACTGAGAGATCCGCAATTAAATTCCTCAAGTAACCTGGATTGAGGAAAACCCTGGATGGGATATATTCCGTCTCTCTTAAAGCTAAGATATTTTAAGAATTTTCTTTGAACACCTTCAATGGCATTAATATGAACACTGTACTCAGGAGCCCAGATTACTGCAGCATATTCTAACTTGGACCGTACATATGAATTGTACAATGTCTTCAAGACATCACTGTTATTGAAATCTCTTGTGGAGCGCACTATAAACCCATAACCCCGCAGAGATTCACCCACTACCTTATTTATATGAGGGACGAAAGAAAGTTTTGAGTCAAAAACTACTCCCAGGTCGCAGAATGTTTAATGACAGAAAGTTTGTTTGTGAATGATACAACGTTGCACTTCTCAATATTTAGCTGAAGATTATTTTTCAAGCACCAATTATTAATTAGATCTAAGTTGTTTTGAAGAATAATACAGTCATTGATATTTCTAATCACTTTGGATATTTTAATATCATCGGCATATACCAAGAACTCAACAGTTAGCTCTAAGCCAATATAATTTATAAAGAGAATAAAAAGTAACGGCCCCAGTACAGAACCCAGAACTGGCTGTATAGTTACCAGAGTTATAGCCGTGAAGAGCTACATACTGACGGCGGTCAGAAAGGTATGACCTGATAAGCGCTATTAAAGGCTGTGAGAAACCGTATCTGTTAAGCTTTGAAATTAAAATAGAGTGATCAAGCCGGTCAAACGCCTTTGAGAAATCCAAATATATTACATCAGTCTGCAGACCCTCATCTATCGATTCCGCAAGGCTTTGTGAGATACTAAGCAAGTTTGTTGTTGTTGATCTACCTTTAAAGAATCCATGCTGCTGCCGAATTATTTGTCCTCGGACAAGCGGAAAGATAGAATTACGGAGCAAGAATTCAAACACTTTACAAAAATTATTACAAATAATTGATATTGGTCGATAGTTTGTTATTTCTGATCTGTCGCCCTATATATTGAAGCAACCTTGATATTTCAAGATGGATTGACAACATATACATATAATTATGATTAAAACTTAATTAAAATTAAACTTCGTCCATACAGATATCAGAAAACAACACTACAGATTAGAATTTAATTAAAATTGAATGTCCATATACTCCTAAAGACCACAAAATGCTTCACATATTAACAACTTTTTTATTACAATTTGAAACTCTTCTCCTATAAGCTCATGGCAGTATTGCCGGAAGTATATTATAAAATTTGATTGCATTATGGCCTGGGCCATTCTGGCATCTTTTTAGTCTGAGGTAGGCAGGCAATGATGATGAGAGCCCTCTGCTGCAACCCAAGCACCACATTGCGTACGTGCGGCCGCGGCATGTCCCTATACTAACCGTGCATATGTGCATATATCATAGAAGAATGAGTGCAAAATAGGGCATCATAAAATTCTTCCTCGGAACAATGTCTGATAGTCTGCATAGCCCGAGCATACTACTTCTCAATTTCTTTGCCAATTTATCTATGTAGATAACATATGTTCGTCTCATAGCAATAATGGGTTCATATTAGACCAACAGAAATTTAACGTCTGCGATATTGTCATTGGCTATACCAAGCTCCCTTATGGAGAAAATTAACATCTTTTAATTAACCGAGAATGTCGGTTAATTCTAGTTTTAATTAAATCTAGAATTAACTAGGACATATAGTTAAAACTAGTTTTTCCTAGGAAAATCGGGCTTTAACTAAAATCTGATCAAATTGTTTTTTATCTCTAGGAAAGAAGAAAAACCTTACAAATTCGAAATGACGTATTATATTTAAACCGGCAATTCCTGAGATAAAGACAAATTGAAGAAAAAGAGCCATAAATGGCGCTTTCGATTCATTCAGCGGTAAAAGTGACCTGACGTCAAACCAGAAACACTCGTGTGGCACTGCGATACATGTAAGCAATTAAGGAATTCTGGCCGGTGTTGTCATATGTACACCTTAAACTCTTTAGACAAAATAAAATAATTTAAACACTTTTCCATTCTGTAATACCTTTTTGTATAATTAATTGAAGGAACATTTACGATGGACTATGTTTTAAACAACCCGAAAAAACATATGGAATAGTAATAGCCACGTACGTTACTAGGTCAAATGCCAATGACCTCTTGACGCCTTACATCGGCTGAGCGAAGTAGTTTCATATAGCGCCCCACGCTTGCGTCTGTTTGTTGAAGACCAACCAGCAGCCGGATACGTTGTGTCTCGTCAATCACCAACACACTCTCAGCAATCCGCTCTGTTTTTTTTCGGTTTACGCGTGTATCTTGCCCGTCCATAAATAATCTTTGAATATTGTTTTTATTGACGCGTTGTTTCTGGACGTCAAATGTCGTCGCGTGTAATAAAATCTAATAATCTCTAGTATAATCTGTATTATTGTATTTTCAAAAGCTAAGTATCGGTTCTGTTTCACTATTACTGTGTGTACATAAAGTGTTTCCAGGAGTGTTCCCATGAAAAAGAAAAAAAAACTGAATATGTTTGTGCCTGAATTTCCTCGCTCTTTAGGTATAAGGATAAATACAAGTAGGTAGAAAATAATTAATTTTTATAATTTTGTATATAATTTCTGTTTTACATTAAGTTTGGCAACATTGCCATTGGCTCTGGGTGAAATGTTGTACAGTAGCGTTGACTGACCTGTGAGTAAGAGTGTTTATTACCCCACTTTTAAAACGGTAGGTTTAAAAAAAATAAAATGTATCGCTTTTCTAGGACACCCAAGGAGTCACCCATTTAAATATAATAAGTTATTTCCATAAGACCCTGTATAGATTTTATACTTGAAATTTTCAATACTTTGTCCATCGTTTACCTCACATATTTCAATTTCATAACAATTCTTGAAATAACAAATTTTTCCAACTGATTGTTAAATACACTCGAAATCGTATATTATTGAGCTCTAAAAATAGAGCAATTCATTGTTCCCGTGAAAATGCCATGCCATTGTTCCCTTTTCGCTCGATACTACAAATGATTTTTTTAGCAAATTGGAAATTATTGTATTCAATTTTTACATTATAGATACAATAAAAGTATTTTATCGAACCTCGACCTATATGTATCGAGATAATTAATAATTATCTAAATAACATCAGTAATTTATATTTTGGATAGGGTTTTTTCTTCGAGTGAAAAATAAACATGGTTGAATAATGGGCACCGAATTTCAGTGACTACTTAAATGTGACATAAATACTTATATACGACTTCATAGTAAAAATACTCTAAAGTTGTAAGTACAAGTACGACAAAGTTGTAAGTGCATTCAAAACGATCAAAAAATTCATTAAAATGTATTGCCTAGAAACTGTGAAAGTTAATTTTCATTGTTGTTTATTAATAATTTCCCTATACGAAATGAATAACACTCTTGAGTCTCAAACAGAGAACGCAAATCTTCATCAATGATGATTGATAATCATGATGATGATGACCAGGGGAACTGAGCTTCCTTTGGTTGATATTGCTTGCAACTCCTTGCTTTTGCTGACCTCCCGTATTTACTTATATTCGACTATCTCAAATAGATTAATTTTGTGACCATTTCTTATGATACGTATTCATTGCTATTGTGTTCTATAATAGTTTTGACCGTAACTTCTTTAAAATTTTCACAGTTTATTTTATGTTCATTGATATTGTTACCCAATCAGTAAATATCTCCATGCATCTGGAGAAATTATAGATTAGTTTATTGTCAAGCTTCCTAAATTATTCACAGATGTGAAGGCACTATTCACATATGTGATGCATTGTTAATTTCAACATAAGGAATGCCATGTAATTTTTGAAGGAGCTGAATATTGTCGTCCCCTTTATAGCAAAACTGCATCATAACTTCTTCAAGAGGCCGACATGGTAAGCCAATGTGACGAATCTTAATGTATTTTGGTGAGCTAATCCTAAGCTATTGAATTAAACGTGATGGCAAAGCATGAAACTCTCATAGTTCAGGAAATGAAGCAAATATCAGTTAATTAAATTTTGACATTGACAAAACGAAAATTAGTGTCAGTGACAATATTTTCATTTTTCGCTATGTTCAGCTTTACATCAATTTTTGGTAATAGCGTCATAGAAATTATTTCCTGGTATTTACTGTATTACCTGAACTTTGAGAGTTGAGTGGTTTTGCCATCACGTTTAATTGACTAACTACATTTTTTCACAAGGGTGTATTCAAACTCCTCTTGAAAAAGTTATAATGCATTTTGTCTATAAAATATACAGGGCAGCCAATATTCAGCCTTTTCAAAAATTAGGCGCGATGTTCAAACTTAACGATGCTTCACTCGGTATATCTAAGTGACTTTAGAGTATTTTTCGGCTTATAAGTTGTAAAGAAAATTCATAGAACCAACATATTGAATGTGGCCTCCTGCACACCGGTTTCGAACTATTTTGTTCCTGTTGGTGCCGGATAGTGTGCTTAACTGCCGATCTCTAGTCTAATCTAGTCTTCTCTAGTGTTATTGTATGGTTGTATTCTACATACTAGGGTTGCTTTTATGGCCAACTAATCTTACAATTTCTGTCCAAAATAAGTTTCCTGCGATAAGCGAATCTGTGGCATTGTTCTAACTGGCGTGGTATCCTATTCTGCTTACGATATCACCTTGATCGTTGATTCTGATTTGTTCATGCCCTATATATCTGTTGGAAATAGGTACAATACAAAAAGCTATCTATTTAGGTAACCACAATTGCACTATTATGTAGTGTCTTTGGAATCAGAAAGTTGGCACTGTTACAAGTAATAATATAATAATCTAGTAGTCGAAAGACTTGGTAGTAAATATAGTAAGTAGTTGGTAGTTGTTATGTTGTAAAATGGCTGTATAGAGTTTATGGCTTTGTGCTCTAAATAAAGAGTCTGCAATTAATAAATTAAACCTTTTATTCAACTGTCGATTGTATGATCTGCTAAACAAATATTCAACAATATCTACTATATTTTATATACAGTGAGTCCCAGAAGAAATGTCTAAATTCATTTAAAATTCAGCGGTAAGTTTTTTCAAAAAACGCTCGTACCCGTCGATTTTGATTTTTTAATTTTTTTTTTGTGGTAATTTCATGTATACAGGTAGCTCAAAAATAAGTTACGACCATCAACTTCATTTTTTCAAATCAAAACATATATTTTTTATTTCATTTTTGAATTTTGCATTGAATTCTAAGCATGTTTCATGTACCATGTCCTATACATAAACTCAACAGTTATTGAAAAAATTAGGATTGAACATATCTATAAGTAAGACCTGTTTATTAAAAAAAAAACACAACAAAATCAATTTAAATGTTGAAAATGTGCGCTATTTACGGCTTGACAATATCCAAGACGATCAATAAACTCTCTTTGCACGTTTCCAACCATTTCCGGAGTTATGACACGCACTTCTCTTCGGATCCTTTCTTTCAACTCCTGCATATTGTTTGGCCTGTTAACAAATACTTTTGATTTGAGGTAACCCCACAAAAAAAAGTCCAGCGGAGTTAGGTCTGGCGACCTATCAGACCATTCGATAGGTCCTCTCCTTCCAATCCACCGATTGGGAAAGGTTTCATCCAAAAATGTGCGCACAGTGGCCGCATAGTGCGGAGGAGCACCATCTTGTTGGAATATCAGTTCTTCGTCAGGGGAGTCTGGATACAATGGATTCGGAAATAAAGCCACTAATGCTGGAATTAATTCTAGTTGGAGAAATTCGAGATATAGTTGTCCAGTTAAAGACTGTTCAAAGAAAAATGGACCAATTACTCTTTCGCGTACGATTCCACACCAAACATTTATTTTCGTAGGGTACTGGCTGTGAACCTCTATCATCCAATGCGGATTTTCTGTTGCCCAATATCGACAATTTTGTCTGTTCACATTACCATTCAAATAGAACGTAGCTTCATCCGAAAAAATAATATTTTTTACTAAATTATTATCTAGATTGCACATATTTTGCATGCGTGCGCAAAACTCACTTCGCCTATCGAAATCATCTTCAAATAACTCATGCACTGGAATAACTTTGTATGGGTGATATTTGTGCTTTTGAACTACTCGGTGAACAACAGATTTCGGCATGTGTAAATCGGCCCCAATGTGCGACAGGGGCGACATGGATTTTCTTCCAAGGAAAGCAAACCGTCAAGTTGTTCATTTTCATCTCGAGTAGGACGACCAGATTTAGGCAAATCTCTAACATGACCGAATTCTCTAAACTTAGCCTCTATTCTACTCACCATCTTTTGACATATGGGAGGACGATCAGGATGGATTTCATTAAATAATTGGGCTGTTTCCATTTGAGTACGTGTTTTATCACCAAACCCAACCATGCATAGAATTTCAATTTTTTCCCGTTCCGTTAACTTCACCATTATTGTGAAAACCGCAACTTTGAAACTACGCTTGACAATAATTATACTAATTTGGAATAAAATTGTCATACAGTTTCTATGGAAATAAACGGTGACAGTGAGACAGTACACTCTTACTTATTATGGAGCCCAAAATGCCATATTGCCAGAAGATTTGATAGATCGTTGGATTCCCTAAATGATATGTTCAATCCTAATTTTTTCAATAACTGTGGAGTTTATGTATAGGACATGGTACATGAAACATGCTTAGAATTCAATGCAAAATTCAAATGAAATAAAAAATATATGTTTTCATTTGAAAAAATGAAGTTGATGGTCGTAACTTATTTTTGAGCTACCCTGTATACATGAAATTACCACAAAAAAAAAATTAAAAAATCAAAATCGACGGGTACGAGCGTTTTTTGAAAAAACTTACCGCTGAATTTTAAATGAATTTAGACATTTATTCTGGGACTCACTGTAGAATGAATTGAATCGATCAATCAATTAAATTACCAAAGTTCTACACCGCAAGTGTTAAAAATAATTTAAATTAACGTTATTCATTTTTGTATCTTGAAATCTAATGGACAAACAATGAACAAAAATGTACATTATTGGTCAATTCATGTATCTACTTGCACTGGAACATATTCAGAGCCATTGCCATTTTATTTATTTACTGGGAGCCACTCTGCGTAATGGATTTCTTTCTATCTTTCTAACTTTCGGTCTGTGGCCTATTTTTTAGTCACGATCTGATTAATGTGTAACTGAATTCTTAGTTGTCGCACCGGCGAAGACTGACTACAAATTAAACGTAAAATATTAATTGAAGCCCTTCTATGTGATTAAAACCATCTTTAAATTCCTATAATATTAATTATTTATTTAGTTCTTATCCAATAATTAGAGTTTTGACGATATTTTAGTCATTAAAAACGTAGCTATAAATATGATTATGCCAGCGTTATCTAAATTTTGTTTCTTTTAAAAATATTATTATTTTCTGTAAGTTTTCTCTACTAATTACTTCTTGCTCTTGTGGTTACAAAATAAGACATGTCCCATGATACTATGCATATTAGACATTTTAATAATTGATTCATTCACACTACGTGACACACGTGATTTCAAAATTTGTGATGGATTTAATGAATCTTCAGGGCTCTTTGAAAAAATAGATGATTTATTCCCTTTCTACATATTTTAAACATATTTTTAAAAATGAACATGTTAAACCACATAAGAATGACTTCATTGTTACTATCTCCATATGTACAATTAAGAATTATAATATTAAATTTCGGTTAAGCTATCTCAAATAGCACTATTTTTCCTTGTTTCCTTCACCCACTTTTATCAGCGAGATCTGAATCGATATATTAATTAAAATGGATTCTAAAAAAAGGAAATTAGTAGTATATTATTAACAAAGGTTCAGAGGTAGGTACAGACCCGACCGTCGAGTATAAATCATGAGGCGCGAAGCACCGAGGGATTTAAGACGTGATGGCACTAACAGCTTTCTAAACCTTGGTTAATATACTATTCTTTCCACTACTAAGTCATTTACAAAATCTTGCTGTGGTTATTAATTTATTAATTTTTCCGAAAATCGTTCGGAAATATTGATATTCTTGATAACATTTTTGACAGAGAGACAGAAAGTTCTTATCTTATAAGGAGTTAAAAAAAGTGGTGCCATGAGTATCGCAGCTAGTTCGTCCCTGCAGCTGTGAGTAATTCACAGCACTTTCTTAGATACTAATTTGAAGGGTCTTACCAAGTATACATCATATTAAAAAAAATTGAAATAAACTTGGTTGTTCACTAATTATGTGTAAAAAACTTGATTCCATTGGAGCTCTTTGGGAGCCCATATCTCCGAAGAGGATAGTTATACGAAAAAAGTTTATATGAACTTGTAAAACTTTTCACTTGTTTTCTTGGTAGTTCAATAATTATGTGTAATTACAGAAAAAGTCAATATTTCGCTACACTTAGTTATTACTAGGCAACAGAAAATGACTGTTAGGAAGTATTCATTTCCTTACAGTTGTTAATGTTCTACATAAATGATTGAAAACACATTGTTCATAAGGAATTAATTTATATTTTGAAAAACTCAGTGCAATGCAGAATACATTTTGAGATTAGTTTGTTATATTCACAGCTATTTGACATTTAGTACAATTATTGAAAATTTGAGGAACATTATTAGAACTCTGAGAAACATTTTGGATAACATGCGAGGTAGTAGGGTTATTTTGTTGAATATTTTGTACTGTGAAAATTTTATTTGCCACCTTAACCCTATTGTTAAGAGATTCTTCAGTATATCCTTCAGCAACATTTGATGACTTCCATCTACCACTTCCATCTACCACTTCCATCTACCATACCTCTTTAAAGTGGTAATGTTGGCACCAGAGTAAGCCAATATTATTGCAGAAGACCGACGAAAGCAGTGACCAGTATATTCTGTCGAATTTACCAGTTCAAATAAGTAGCAACTATTTTAGGCATTTTTCTAAATTAATGTATTCCTACCACATGTCTACAACCCTTTCTGCTTTAATATTTAAAGAAAAATCGGTCTCTGTTCATATGTTCTGGTCTTAACGAAACATACTTTCGATAAACATTCAAGTACATCTTATGATCTTGGTTTGCTGGTCTTCGAATCAGGTATGCTAATTAAAAGCTTAGATTCTAAATCTTCTACATCGTGTAGAGTCATTCGGACTAACGCATCCATTCTACATTGTACCCAGAAATACTAAATATTAAAGTCACCTAATAAATAAATGTGTAATCTAAATATAAATTAAAACCTAGTTAGTTACCTTAATCATTAAATTTTCTTTTTCTGGAGCTTCCTGGATAAATTTGTCGATTTCTTCCTTCGTTAAAATCTTAGATTTCTTTGCCCTATAACATGTAGATATATATCTACATTGTGTTTAATTGCAAGGGTTGACTTCAACATTGAATAATTGCCCATAATGTTGAAGATCTCATCTTTAAACAAAGGTTTGGGAAGTATGCCATTACAACATTTTCCGAGAAAGAACTCGTGTTTTTACTTTTGCGATAGCCTATAAAACGTTTATAAGCATATTCATACTGTTCTCTTGATTTCTTTGGCAATGATTCTAATGAAGCAGTATTCACTGCCCCAACCAGCTCTGGAAGAGTCCCAGAAATGGAAGATTCGTCATCACTTATAATTTTATACTGTTTGGCTTTCGGAAACGCCAACAATTAAATTTATATGCGTCAAGTTTAACAATTCAACATTAATACGTTTCCATAGTAACGCAACCAATTTTATTATGAATTTCAAAGCATCATTTATTTGTGAATAAAATTATTCGCGATTTTTTCAAAATTAATCAATATCTGTCGATTTTAAAACGATTTTCGGAAAAATTGTATGTTTACCTGGTAGGAAAAGCCACATTCCGGGACTCTGTGTTTCTTCACAGTCGTCCAGGAATGTTAGGCATTTAAACAATGTACTATTTCCACCACTAATACATTTACACAATCTTGCTGAAGTTATAAATTTATTAATTTTATTCCGTTGCATTATCGGCACTCTTAATCATTTTAGTCCAGTTACTTATGATTTTACGTTTAATCGAATTTGTGCTCTTATTTTATTATAATTTTCAGTAATCGGATTGCCTGGTTTCAAGAGTTTGACAGTTTGTTTTGGCATAATGCCTCTATTATCGACGTCCTAGATCAATAATGGAGGTAAATATAAAGATTTCTGACAGGAGGCGAAGAAAAATGATTTCACAAGCTAAAAATCGGTTAATAATACGTGATTAAGTAGTTAGTAGTGTACAAATATTTCAATTTGTGGTTACACTTAATCTAGGAGGGTATCATCAAACCCGAACGAATAAAACTTTTATTTTTCCCCGATTTAAATAATTTCGCAACCGATTTTACAGGATTTCTATGAAAATCCTGAAACTAAAATGAACTTAAATCTTCTCTAAATCTAACTATAAATTTAGAAAATTACAAAATTGATTTTCCTTTAGGTAACTACCCAATCCATGCATTATACTTTCCCATCGAGCTTTTGACTGTAAAAGGTTCTTATTTTTCCATTAGAAGTAAAGCCAATATGAACCGAAATACGAGCAGATGCCATTTCATCTGGAAAATTAAAACTTTATCGAATCGATTAGTTGGATCCTTTTAAATTTCAATCCAGACCAACAGAGTTTAGTTGCCACGTCAAATTGCTTTCTTGTGAATAATTATAAAATTATACGAAACTGAAGAAATTTGGGTTCCATAATCAAAAAGTTTGGCGATGCCTAAACTGAGGTAATTTTAACTTGATAATAGTGATATAAAAATATCAAAAAATCCACCCTATTGGCAAATTGTTGAACCAAATTACATTACGATATATTTGGCCATTAGAAACATTTATTTTATTTACAGAAAATCAGCGGTTTGTATAATAAAAAACAAGAATATATACATTACGAAACAGTAGTCTGAAACAGGGACGGAATGCGAAGCAATGTTAAAAAGTAATAAAATTTTCTTAAAAGCATAGACGTGCTAAAGTTTATTAAATTCATTTCGGATCACCGTTCCACATGAAATTCTAACCGCAAAATACTGAATTAAAACAATAGAAGGTTTCCGCTCCACATAAACAAGTTGTCTCATGCGCCGACGCATGCTTAATTACATTGTGTACTTGATATATATTTCCTATGCCGTTTACCAATCAGAACTCGGTCAGGCAGCGGTGTCGTCACCCGTGAATTACTCACAGCTCATCTCGCTAATCCTACCCGTTTTCGAAAAATCACATTTTAATTACATCATATATAATATGACGTATCTCGGTAAGAAATACATCTTTGTTCCTATCAAATATTGAACCTCACAATTTCGCTTTAACCCATGAGAATTGAGGGCAGTGTAAATAAAATGATGTTTTCACGAAAACGGACGCGACATGGTTGGTTGGTTGGTTAAAGACGGGGGGGTCGGTTTAAAGGCCCGAACTTCAAATCACTGCAGCCTTTCGGCTGTGTACTCCGATTTTGTTAGAAGATGTTTGTTCCTTCTATGAGGTCCAGTAACCTACTACCAAGCTTGTTATGTGGGAGCATCCCATTCGACAATATTTTCGATGGTTGTCCAATTACGGCCCGTGCGTGTATTTGACCAGGTAACCCTTTCCATCGAGAAAGGTGTTGTTTTTTCGAACATCTATCTAATGTTATTTTTGTTGCCTGTTTTGATATTCAAAAGGCCGGCTCGGGGCCCCTGAGACTTTGAGCAGATCCGGCTCTCGCTAGTTCATCCGCTTTTTCATTTCCTAATATCCCGGAGTGACCAGGGACCCACCTTGTTCCCCTGCCCGCCGGTACTTTCAGGTTGGTATGGCACTCCAGTGTAAGTTTTGAAGTAAACCGATTGAAGTTCAGTGCCTTAAGAGCAGCGACACGACATGAATAACAAGAACTTTAATTTTTAGTCAATAGTTGTATGTAGAAACCGTTGTCCAAAGTTCTTTTCATACTTAATTAAAGGGGCCATGAGTGTCACAGCTAGTCCGTCCCTGCAGCTGTGAGTAAATCACAACACTTCCTTAGATACTAATTTGAAGGGTCTTACCTGGTATACATCATATTGAAAAAAATTGAAATATACCTGGTAGTTCAATAATATTGGAGCTCTTTGGGAGCTCATATCTCCGAAGAGGCGGCCTATACGAAAAAAGTTTATATGAACTTGTAACTGTAACTTTTCACTTGTTTTCTTTATATCCGTGAGATGTCCCACATTTTCCCGGGCACCCTGTATATCATGAATATAATTCTACGAAATATTCATTATCTATCTTGAAATAAAAAAATAAAAATATAAAGTTTTCATAGCTTCCTTAAAAACCAGTATCGACGTTGTCGAATTATTTTTGATTCATGAGATAAAGGACGATTTGTTAAATATGTCGAAAATTAATTTCTTTTATGACTCGAAAAGTTTTGATTTTAGGAAAACGCCGATCAAATAAAAATTTATATTTTTATTTTCCTACAAAATTGCGGTATCAGTTTTGTATGTAATTTTTATAACTTATGTCAGGGTTAACTTCAATTTTTTATAGGTCCAGCTGGATTTTTTATTATAATTTTTGAGAGTATCTTTTGCCCCAAATACAATGATATATCACTCAATTCTATTTACCATAGTTTCGATGCAAATTATATATCATCAGGAAAATGTTGATAATTTTCTCAGTAGCTACGGCAATTATTTTTTTAAATAATACATACATGATATTTTCATTTGATTCACTTCCTATTCAATTTTTTTAACAAGATGGCGCCCATTAGCCATTTTGAATTTTAGCACCATGAAATATATAAGAAAGAGTAGCTCTCTGCTTCCTATTATACTATGCCCAGTTGTATTTATTTTTCTAAGACAGTAAATGAAATAAAATATAATAAAAAACTATTAACTATGCAGTTTTCAAAACGCCGCCATTTTGGTTCAGGTGCGAATAGAGACAGTTAGAACTGTCATTCTTGTGTCAAAAGTAGTTTATCTTCCCCTATTGGCCACACCCAAATTTTGTAAAAAGAAAATTTGCGAGTAAAAAGATAGCTGGGGGGGTTAAAGAACCACACTATACAGGGTGTCCGCTAAGTAATGAGATATGGAAAAATCACAGACTACTTACTACTACTTACGTAAAAAGATTAGGATTTAATTATACTTACCTATATCCGAAAGTTGATATTAACTGAGATACTGGGTGTTAAAGTTAAAACTTCATTTTTGCTTTTCTCTAATAACTTTTACAGAAACCAACTTTTTTTTACAAAATTTGGCAATTATGGTTTTTTTTGGGATAAGGAACTGATTATTTGTTGCCCGCGGCAGTTTTTTCACATTTATTAGGTCATAACTTTTTCGTGCCTCCTTGTATTTAAGTTTTTAATGAAAATTATACTTGTCTCATATTTATTACGTAAAAAACGCACAATAATATCAGGTCGCACAGAGTTACCGTTTCGGAGATATATGCATTTATATTGTTTAGTGCCTATTATTAATTTGCAAACAAAATTTTTTTTTGAAGTAACCTATGAGAAAACAAATGAAATTTAGAGATGCAGTTGCTATGAAACCTCTATGTTGTTATTTGCTTGTTGATTATTGTAAAATAGCTCTTTAAAAAAATATTTTTTGAGTTGATCCAAAGTTAAGTAACAATGCCGAAACACAAAATACAAATAACAACATGGAGGTTTCATAGCAACTGTATCTCTAAATTTAATTTGTTTTCTCCTAGGTTACTTTAAAAGAAAAATTTTGTTTGCAAATTTATAATAGGCACTAAACAATATAATCTAATATCTCCGAAACGGTAACTCTGGGCGACCTGAAATTAGTGTACCTTTTTTACGTAATAAATATGAGAAAAGTATTATTTTCATTAAAAACTTAAATACAAGGAGGCACAAAAAAGTTATGACCTAATAAATGTGCAAAAATGCCGCAGGCATTGTACATTAAAATTTCACCAGCATATTAGTTCCTCATCCTAAAAAAACCATAATTGCCAAATTTTGTAAAAAACCCAGAAGAGTTCCACCTTGTTCCCCCTGGCCGCCAGTACTTTTAGGTTGGTATGACACTCCAGTGTAAGTTTTGAAGTAAACCGATTAGAGTTCAGTGCCTTAAGAGCAGCGACACGACATGAATGACAAGAACTTTAATTTTTAGTCAATAGTTAATGGTATGTAAAAACCGTTGGTTTCTGTCAAAGTTATTAGAGAAAAACAAAACTGGAGTTTTAATTTAACACCCTGTATCTCAGTTAATATCAACTTTCGGATATAGGTAAGTATAATTAAATCCTAATATTTTTACGTAAGGAGTCTGTGGTTTTTCCATGTCCCATTACTTAGGGGACACCCTGTATAATTAAAACTACGATAAGGTATATTATAAAAAGGTTAATTTCAAATTAGAAATATTACATTTCCTTTACGTAAAACAATATACACTATATTTATAAAGTAAAATTTATCGAAGTCTTCAATTATCCCACTCAAAAAATCGCTTTCCGTAGGTCGTGTCCATTTCCCAACGGTCATAAAAGTAATTTATTGAAGTATAACACCTCAAATTTATATCAGGATAGCGTTATCGTTCCAGAATTAATAGCGGAAAGGTTACCAGAGAAAATTATGAAGCAATTTTGCGGGTGCGAAAGTAATTTGTCTTTCCTTCGACTGCGGGGTTGGCGCGGCCTAACGTCCCGGTTAAAGAGAAATCATATAATTATTTACTGACAAAGAAGTGATTTAACGTGGCAATTAAACTCTTTAGGTTGGGATTGGACCATAACTCACAATTTCTCCTAGAAACCGATTCGATAAAGTTTAATTTTCCTGATGAAATGTATTTTATGTTACCGTAAAAACCCGACTTCAGTTAAGACCCGATCTTTCTAGGAAAAACTACTTATAACTGTCCTCCTTAGACAATTCTAGATTTAACTAGTTAAAAATTTCATACTCGTTTAATTGGAAACGAGATTTACTAGTTAAAACTAGTTTTTACTAAGGTAATGTGAATTGTTTATTCTTCATATTCATTTGATTTAACAGAACCTTCTAAAATACATGTGTTCTTTGGGTTTTCGGTCAATTCTTAATAAAGCGAGTTATGAAATTTGTGACGTTTCGGTTTATTTCATTTTAAACCATCATCAGACTACAATTAAAGGAAAACATTTCTTTAGTTTTTAAGGAAATGATTTGTGAATTATGATGGGAAAACATTTAGTTTATAGCAATCTAATTATAATAAAAACATACCTTATGTAATTGCACTATCACAATCACTTTAACATATTTACTTATTATGAAGATATTGTATCACCCTAGGTATAATTGTAACTAATTTCTATTTTAAACTACTTTACTGTGTTCTTGGGTTTTCTTAATCTATGGGTTTTCCAGGCGGTTTATGGCTTTCTTTTGATGGTAAAAATTTGCATTTTATTATTTAATTAAATTACTATAGTTACAACTTAGATTATCAGTGTCGGTACGGAAATTTAATGTGTTTGTATTATTTTTTTTTATATGAATCATTTCTTTAATGTTTCGTCTCTTATAGTTTGATTCGTGGTCAAGAATTTGTGTCTCATTAAATTTGAAATTATGAAGATTGTCTATTGCATGTTTAGCTAGGGCTGTATTTATTTCATTTGTGTTTTTTATACTTCTTTTATGTTCATTTATTCTGTTTTTTAAATATTGTTTCGCTTGACCTATATATGTTTGAGTACAATCATTGCAATCTATTTTATATATGACATTTGTATTATTTAGTTTAGGTATTTCAGGTTTTAATTTAGTGAAGAGCGTTTTTTTACTGTTATTGGGTCTTTCCGCGATGTTTATATTATATGGCTCAAGAACTTTTTTAATTTTGTTATTAATTTCCGGAATGTATGGCAGTGAGATATAGTTAGTGTTTTTGGGTTTATTTGTTATTTGTTTTGTGGAGTTATAGATTTTATTTATTCGGCTTTTGATAATTGGTTCATAGAATTTTTTTGGTTATTGGTTTTTTCTAGGGTATTTTTAATTTTTTTTATATTTTTAGGTCTGTATTCTGTGTCCGTTAGTAAAACTGCTCTGTCTACTAAAGATTTTACAACACTTTTTTGATATTTTTTGGGGGTATAAGAATTAAAGTTTAAGTATCTACCCGACCATATTGGTTTAGTGTACCATTCGGTTCTGATGTTGCCTTCTCTATTGTATCCAATATTTAGGTCAAGAAAATTAATATGTTTTTCATTTTCGGTTTCATGTGTAAATTTTAGCTTATTATTGAACGAGTTATTATTGTTATATGTTAAAGTGATTGTTATAGTGCAATTATATAAGGTATGTTTTTATTATAATTAGATTGCTATAAACTAAATGTTTTCCCATCATAATTCACAAATCATGTCCTTAAAAACTAAAGAAATGTTTTCCTTTAATTGTAGTCTGATGATGGTTTAAAATGAAATAAACCGAAACGTCACAAATTTGATAACTCGCTTTATTAAGAATTGACCGAAAACCCAAAGAACAAATATATTTGAACAAACGGTCAGGAATCAATACTTCTAAAATACTTTATTTTTGGATGGTTGATCATCTTCTAGTCTAGTGTAGTCTTCATAGTTATTAATTTGCTGATGAAAATGATGTTGATGAGGTGTTGAAAAATTAATTTTAACTGAATGCAGACAAAGTCTTGGTCCCATGCTAGTTCATCAATAAAATGAAAACGAGCCCTGTAACTAAGACGTTAAAAGACAATTACGTTAAACCAAAGAACGTGTACAAGCCTTAAATGATAAATTGATTTAAGTTTCTTGAAGGGAGAGAACGCCTTACGAAAACCACGTATTTGCTTTACCGTCAGTCCGCATCACACAGGAAATACACATTGGAGGTTCTTGCAAATTTGAGGTCTTAAAATGTCTCTAAAGTTTAGGGAGAACTTTAATTGGTTCCTGTGGTCTGTTACCTGAATTTTCATATAGTAAAAAAATAAATGAATCACATTAGTTGTCGAATGCAACTATACACAGGCAGTGGCGGTTCTTCCACATACACATGCGCACGTGCACCCCCAAAACAAAACGAATAAAAAATATTAATTTATATTCATTGAATAATATTTATCGTACAAAGTCCGGCCCTCCCTAATATTTTATCGTACGGACAAACTAAAAAAGTCCGCCACTCCCTAATATTTTATCATCCCGTTAAATCAAACTGAATGACGATTATGACAAGACTTACTCGCACGTGCGATTAAGTAGTGCACTTTCTCTGTATTAATAGGTGGCGGGTGGCAGCGGGGGATAGCGGGACTATGGCGATTTAACATGGAAAAGGCGCACAGTTTTTGTGTGCACCGCGCTGTTGTCTGTTCGTGCATCTAGTTAGAAATTCGAGCGTGTATGTTTTAATATTTTAATATTATATATTTATTAAGTTAAAATGAATAGTTGACGGTGGACTATTTAAGAAATACCTTTAGCTCTTTGAGTTTGTAGCAAAAAATTGAAGTGAAAAATGCGGGAACACCTAAACCCGAAATTAATTTAACGCAGACCACTAGGGGTAAATATAGGGACTTTATTAGAAAGTTTAAAAATGAAATATATGAAAAAAAATTTATAGAGGGTATTCCAAACTTAATGAGGCTGTTATTGGTCAATTTTCTACAGTTAAGAACCGAAGAATGGACTTTACGTTTAAGCACTATTGTGCAGGGTCGATAAATGTTGTGTATTTCGATAAATGATACTCGATATGATTTTAAACCATTTTATTTAAGGATTTAAACTAAAAACACTGAAAATATGAAGAATGCCAACTTGTCAGTCCATGGCTCGATTCGTTCTCATCATAAACGAGTTAACTAATGTTCTCGTCTTGGTTGCGTCTAATGACGTAGCCTTAGATGGCGGTAGTAGTATTGTACATCATACGATTTTCTTGATAGCTCGTAGATGGCTTTAGTAGTATTAGTAGTGGACTTTAAAAATATTGTAACGAGGGTTGCATGCGACGACGTTAAGATCGAACAGCTTTACACACTAAGGAAACCTTTCTTATTTTCCAAAAATTGTATTTCCTTGTGTGAAATAAAAAATTTCTTATTACTTTTTTTCTTCCTAAATTTAAAACGCCTAGAAAGTAATTGTTTGGTAGTTACAAAAAAATGGAATTTTAAAAATAATTTCACCATACTTGTAAACCCCCTCTATCATAGGTCACGAGCCGCCACTGTACACAGGGTGTCTAACGGTGACCGTTCATTAGAATATTTCGAAAAGTAGTGCGATTTGAATCCTGCAATCCTGAATAAGTTGGTTTGCGGAGAAGCTCTCTTCAAATGAAATAATAACGACCATATGCGACTTCCGGTATACCGAAAGTCGGCTTGAATTTGCATTTTTAAATGGAACATCCTGTATATTTTTGCATTTCTGATTCTACGCAAGATTTTAGGCAGTTATTTTATATCGTATTCTATACCTAAGTCAACACGTGTTTGACATATTTTATTTAAGTTGATTTGGCAAAAACCTTAAAATAATTATTAATTTTTTCTATAAGGAAGACTTTATTACTTGAATTGGATTGAATTCCTTGTTTCAGAAGAACCTGCTTCAACAGATTTTTTTATAATATTTTTATAAATATTAATACATTGTTAAGAAATAAGATTAATTGAGAAAAATGCAAAAAATCAATATTTTCAAATTTTATATTTATTTTCGATTTAGAATTTGAAACAAGGGTAAATTTGTACGAGGTTGTATATTATAAAAATTTATAGTTTTCGTCAAAATATTGCCAATTTAATGTTTTTATATAGCGATTTTGCTCGGGATTTCAAGTTCAGCTACTCCTAGTTGGCTATGACAGCGTTGAAAAATATTCAAATGCTAAATAAACATATGCTTCGGGGTACTAAAATTATACAAATGGAGATTATTTTTTAAACAAATTTATTATTTATGGAGAATGTGGTAAATTAATAACAAGAACAAGTTGCAAATTTATTTATTTAGCTTTTTTAATTATTTTTCAGCGCCGACATAGTCAACCAGCAGTAAATGAACTTAAAATCACATTATAGAAAATTAAAATAATGTTCCGGTCAAGGCCTGCTTGATTTCATAAAAATCAAAATTATGATAAATTGGATTTTCTAATCAAGCAGGCGTAGATTCCAAATGGTAAAATTTCAATTCGAAAATTTGTTGCCATTTACACCTATAGATTTGTTTATCCTGAGACACACTGTACAGGGTGTCCATTTTTGGGTAGTTTTACGGGGTATCTCCGTTATTAGTAAAGATAGAAGGATGTGGTTTTCGCAACACTATGCTACTTTTTGTCAAACAGAAGATGCCGTAATCAGAATTTTTCTAGGCCGCCTTGTTTTTGATATACGGGATGTTTTTGAGAATTGTGCATTTTGGAACACCCCCATATGTCGGTTACCCCGTAACGTATCAAAAAGAAATAAAATGTTCTTTTTGTAGTTTTTTACGTAGAATCCAGTGACGTACTCAGATTTTTTTCTACATCCAATAGTTTTCAACGAAAATAAACAAGTTTGCTTTTTTAAATGTATTTTTTAATAATATAATTTAGTTTGTAACAATCTTCTCAATAATATATTATGCTTTATTTTTAGTCTTAGTATTAGGCCCGAAATATACGTTTTTCAAAAATATACCATTTTTTTTAGTAGGCCAGGACGGGTAATTAAAACAAACAAAAGAACACCGTCCTATATGTCATAATAATTCTGTAAGAGCATTCAGGTTCTCTAAGTTGTTTTAAAATTTCTAATTAGTAGTTAAAAATCAGTTTGACCAAATTATGGCAGAGCATGTAAACTTTGAGAAGTACGACATGCTCGTTTGTTATATCCAGTGTAACGAAAATGCAGATGGAGTATTAGAAGTGTATTTGAATAGGTAAATATAAGCCCTTATGTAGTAGTTCTATGAAATTTATAAATTTTCTTAAATTTCTTGTAGATATCCTAAAAGACGACAACCGGATAAACGAATTTTTTCAAGAATAAAATCAAATTTAATTGAAAACGGTTCATTTTCTATACCTCGCCCTAAAATCTACCACAAGGATAATCGCGAGACTGATGAAATAAATGTGTTATCTTCAATGGAAACAGATTCAAGTAGTTCTTGCAGAAAAGTTGAAGGTTCGGTCGGAATAGTTAAATCAAGAGTGCAAACAATCCTAAAAAAACACAATTTTAAGCCATATAAATTCCACCGTGTACAAAACTTACATCCTGGTGATGCACAGCGCCATATAGAGTTTTGCAATTGGCATTTACAAAGTCTGAACAGGGAAAACAATTTTGAAAAAACCGCTATATGGTCTGATGAGGCTCATTTTACCAGTGCTGGCATGTTTAATCGGCAGAATACGAGGTCTTGTTCTCAGGAAAATCAGCATGTAATATTTCCAATCGAACGGCAAGGCAGATTTGGCGTTAGCGTTTCATGCTTTATACTGAATAGCAAAATAGTTTATAAATATTTGAAAGGTGCCTTAATACCAATAAATATTTGGAAATTCTGGAAAACGTTGTGCCAGAAATAATAGAAGATGTGCCCATAGCTGGTCTCAATAACTTGCATCTTCAACAGGATGGAGCGCCCGCTCACAGTGCCCAAATTGTAAGGGCCTACCTAGATAATAACTTCCCAGGTCGCTAGATTGAAACTAATAGATCTGTAAGATGGCCACCAAGGTCACCCGACTTGTCGGTTTTTGATTTCTTCTTATGGGGATACCTTCAAAATAAAATTTATTTCATTCAGTACCAGACAATGGCAGATTTAAGAATTGCCATTGACAGAGCTTTTAGGGAGTTACAAACGCGGCCGTTTATTATTTTTAATTCATTTAAGCGAATAAGAACCATGTGTGAAACATGTCTAAGGCTTAATGGAGAACAATTTGAGCAATATTTATGAAGGAGTTCAATAAATTTTCAATTTTTGTGCCTAATATTTAATCACACCAGTATTTTTTTTAATATCCGTTACGGCCTACTAAAAAAAAATGGTGTATTTTTGAAAAACGTATATTTCTGGCCTAATACTAACACTAAAAATAAAGTGTTATATATTTTTGAGAAGCTTGTTACAAACTAAATTATATTATTAAAAAATATAAAGGGTGACCATTTAAAGGAAGCAAATTTGTTTATTTTCCTTGAAAACTATTGAATGTAGAAAAAATCGGAGTACGTCACTGGATTTTACGTAAAAAACTACAAAATGAACATTTTATTTCTTTTTGATACGTTACGGGGTAACCGAGATATGGGGGTGTCTCAAAATGCACAATTCTCAAAAACATCCCGTGTATCAAAAACAAGGCGGCCTAGAAAAATTCTGATTGTTGGACAAAAAAGTAGCAAAGTGCTGCGGAAACCGCATCCCTCTATCTTTACTAATAACGGAGACACCCCGGAAAACTACCCAAAAATGGACACCCTGTATAAACATATTAAATTAATAATATTTCAAAAATGGCAAATTTTCCGAAAGGACAACTTATATACCCGTAGTTTTCATTTTAAATAGAAAATAATTATAATTGTCATTAATGTCCATAGCGTTTAGACTTATATATTGATATGATAATGAAATCTGCCTAGAAGCTTGCTTGTAATCCAAAAATGTAATAGAATATAGGATATTCCATTTAAAATAAGCCAGTTGAAACTCACTACCGGTGTAACTGGAAGTCGTATATAGTCTCTATTTCATTTTAAGAGAGCGTCTCCGAGAACTGACTTCCAAAATAGCAAGATTCAACTCGCATTACTTTCCTTATAAAATCTACATGTCTCAATATCTCTTTCGAGCATGTTGTGGCTGGCACATTAAATAAGTATCTATCACTATATTGATACGATCATAACATATTAGGTGCTAAGAGCTGCATAATTTTTACTAGAAATATTATAAAAACTTGTTAAAAATTACAGTCCTCTTATTATTGATGTTCTTAAAACCAGCAGTGTTTTCCGAGATTGTTAGGAAAAAATGTATTTTGTTCTAGATATTTATGAGTTTTAAGTTGTCAGTTCGTTTTTATTCTGTAGCTATAAATAATATTAAAATTCGACAATTTTCAGGATTTTCAAAATTTAACGATGCCAATAAAATTGTTGAAATTTTTAAAAAATATTTTTTATAAGCTGAAATAACTCATTTATTAACTTTTATTCTAGCTCTTCTTCTAACCCGACTTCCACTAACTTATTTTAAAAATCTTTTCCCATCAACAGAATTTTTTTTATATTTTTCGAATTACGCAAATGTGCTTTTCGGACATATCCTTTACTTGAAATAGGAATATCCAACGGCGACAATGGCGACATTCATGTATACTTTAGGAAATTGAGACTTTACAACTTCTAAAAATGGAAAAATTCCTATTTGCCCTTTAACACCGAGTTTCCTCTAAAGCTATAAATTTAGCGGACTTTAGAGAAATTTTGCATCCTTCAGTAATATAAGCAAAGTTTTATTATTTAGAATGCCGTCGTGAAAAGTCTGCTTCCTAAGGTGAAAAAGAAAATAAACGTAAAACTTTCTAGAATGGAGTAAATTTTTCTATACAATTAAATTTACATTTTCATCTTCCATCTGCTACAATTTTTTTAAGGCTTGATGGCAAATGGAATATAACCTACTCATATCAAAGCGATAAACAAGAAATCAATTGCAGGATAGTGCTACTGTAAACACTGCAGATCACAATAATATAGGAAGAATGAAAGCAATATTGGTTTATTCTTCTTTCTCCATGCAAATATATCCTCAAACATCTGGACACCCAGTCATAAAACATTTCATAGCTGAGTTACAGAGCAATGATAACTGCACACTTATACACAATTACTTGCAAATATATTTGCAAAATTAGTTTCAAGATTTATGAGTGTTTATCGCGATGGACATTCAGAATCGAGCGAAACTTACAGACTGTTTCAAGTCTACGATATCCGCGATACTGTGACATGTAAGTAAATAACATTACCATTAGTTTATAACCTAAAAAACACGGAATCCATTTGCGACGTACATATTACATTGGTCAGATAATATAATAATATACAGGGTCCGCAAACGAAGCGTGGACGGAAGATTAAATCGTTTTCGAAGAACTTATCAACAATACTGAAACAGCTTGAGATATTGGATTAAAAGCGGCATGTTTTAAAAATATTTTACATTATACAGGGTGGCCCAAAAAAGTGTGACAGCATAAAGTTATATTTTTTTAAATGGGACACCCAGTATTTTATTGCATATTTAGGTTCGCATTACTATCGTTTATAAGTGCCTCAAATCTTATTCAATTTGGTTTTGTAGTTTCGGAGAAATAAATTAAAAGCTAAAAAAAAAAGTTTTGCAGTCCTGAATAAAAAAATCAAAAAAAACAATCCAGAACTATTTTTTTAACATCGGCATTGAGTGAAATTTATGACAAGAGGTCTAGAGATACTATGAATGTAATTGCGTTTATTTATTTTATACAGGGTGTTCATAATAAGCTTTCAAAAACCCCATATTTTAAAATAATTTTTCTCAAGTTTTTCAAATGGAACACCCTGTATATTATTTGGCTATTTGACGTAGAATTCATAGACAATTTTTTTTTGTAATACAAGCATATAAGTTATATCCAGCCGTTTTCGAAATAATTGTAAATATCATAAATTATGTTGTTTAAATAGAGTTTTTATAGGGAAATTTTGTTATAGGCGACTAGACTAATAAGTAAGACTAAAGTAAATGTTCAAAATAGCTTCCTTTTACTTAATTTAATGATTTTCCCCTACTGCCAACAGAACTCTTAATTCATTTTCTTAATTAATAACTGGTTTATTGATTATTATCCTTTTTGTGTACGCAGTGCTTCCTGTTGCTACAAATTTTTGCAACAACTTCTCGAAGGTTTTTGGTCTCGGCTTTCTCTCAATATCTGGATATCTTTCAGCATACACTCGGCTCGCGAGGAGGCAATTTCTTCCACATTCACCCAGTATAAAAATCATATTTACCATTTCTAAAAATCGACATTTTGTGTAAGTTAGTATTTAATTTCGACGACTGAACAAATGTAAATAATTTTATTTAACTGTCATAGTGACAATCTAAACAAAAAGAAATCATGGCAACTCGATTAAGAATAAAAAATAAAATTAAATAAGAAAAGTGGCAAAAATGTATGGTTTTAAAATTTATATCGAAATAACTAAAACACGGTAAACTCTAAGAGTAAAAGGAAGCTATTTTGAACTTTTACTTTAGTTTACAATTATTCGTCTAGTCGCCTGTAACAAAATTTCCCAATAAATACTCTATTTAAACAACATAATTTATGACATTTATAATTATTTTGAAAACGGCTGGATATAACTTATATGCTTGTATTATAAAAAAAAATTGTCTATGAATTCTACGTCAAATAGCCAAATAATATAGAGGGTGTTCCATTTGAAAAACTTGAGAAAAATTATTTGAAAATGTGGGGTTTTTGAAACTTTATTATGAACACCCTGTATAAAATAAATAAACGCAATTACATTCATAGTATCTCTAGACCTCTTGTCATAAATTTAACACAATGCCGAGGTTAAAAAAATAGTTCTGGATTGTTTTTTTTGATTTTTTTATTCAGGACTGCAAAACTTTTTTTTTTAGTTTTTAATTTATTTCTCCGAAACTACAAAACCAAATTAAATAAAATTTGAGGCACTTATAAACGATAGTAATACGAACCTAAATATGCAATAAAATACTGGGAGTTTCATTTAAAAAAAATATAACTTTATGCTGTCACACTTTTTTGGGCCACCCTGTATAATGTAAAATATTTTTAAAACATGCCGCTTTTAATCCAATATTTCAAGCTGTTTCAGTATTGTTGATAAGTTCTTCGATAACGATTTAATCTTCCGTCCACGCTTCGTTTGCGGACCCTGTATAATATTACTAGTCCAAGGATTTACCAGAAAATTTTTTAAATATTCTCTTTAAAAACGAAATATGTTGCTACTATCTATCTCCTATCTAACCCTGTTTTGTATCGATTCCACATTGTACCGTATTTATCAAATAAGGAAGAAAAGTGAGAGGTAGTTATACAATTAATAAATTAATTGAATTACTCCAGGAAACTCAGCAATTTGCTAGCTGTGTCGTTTAACAAAGTGATAATAATGATAAGGTTTATGATTCAAGATTCATAAAGAAGGGAGGAAATCGTTCTTCCTCACTAATATCGCATCTTGAGCACATCGAAATTATTTTGAGAGTATTACAGTATTTTCCATAGGCTCAACTCGTTCGGCTCCGAGGTCTATGAAAAAACAATTAATTTGAACACTTTTGATAAAATTTACTCTCCTAGATATTGAGGTTGAGTCCCAGAACTCTTAGTTCGTTCTTTTTTAACATACCGTTATCAAATTTGATGTAATAATTTGAATAAACAATTTAAAAATATAGAGAGATATTTTCCTCAAAGTTTTACACTCTTAAGTTTGGGCAAAGTTTTAAAATTTAATAACAAATTGCTTTCAGTACTAAAAATTCTTTGAACATTTTAGATATAAATTAGAACAATTTATGAAACTTTGCATCTAGAAATAGCTTCTCCTGGTTTTCCTCAAAACTTTCTAACATTCCGCTAACTTTTCTAAGCAACTCCCAAATTATATCATTAAAAAATTACAAATTATTACAGACATAAGAAGTATTATGTGGATGGAGGTTATGACTTTTCAATAATAATTTCCTTAAACAAATTGAGAAGTATGTTACATATTCTTACCAGAATAGCTTCATAACTTACAAAATATTATGTTGTACAATAAAGAGTGGCAAGTGTAGTTTAACAAGCCTTTAAAAATATTTCTATTAAACTAGAAATAATAAATATTTAACACATTATACAGGGTGTCCGGGAACATGTGAAAAATCTCCCGGATATGAAGAAAACATTGGAAAAGAATACTATAGGTTCATATAAATTTCTTTCGTATCGGCCTCCTCTTCGGAGATATGGGCTCCCAAAGAGCACCAATGGAATCAAGTTTTTTACACATAATTATTGAACCACCTGGTATATTTCAATTATTTTTTAATATGATGTATACCAGGTAAGACCCGTCAATTTACTACCCAAGAAACTGTTGTGAATTACTCACAGCTGCAGGGACGGACTAGCTGTAACACTCATGTGCCCATTTTTTTTACGCCCTGTATGATGAGAACTTTGTACAATGTTTTTTACATACCTTTAACTATTGGCTAAAAATTAAGTACTTTTCAGTCATGTCGCTAATCCTAACCGTTTTCGAGAAAACGTCATTTTATTTACACTGAGTCCCCTAACTGCTCCTGGGCTAAATATGAAAAAGCGGAATCTTGAAGGTTGAACATTGGATCGGAACAAAGATGTATCTTTTATTGAAATACCCGAAGCACATGATGTATATGAAATGCCGTTTTTTCGAAAACGGTTAGGATTAGCGACATGAATGAAGAGTACTTAATTTTTAGCCAATAGTTAATGGGCCCATCAGTGTTACAGCTAGTCCGTCCCTGCAGCTGTGAGTAATTCACAACAGTTTCTTGGGTAGTAATTTGACGGGTCATACCTGGTATACATCATATTAAGGAATAATTGAAATATACCAGGTGGTTCAATAATTATGTGTAAAAAACTTGATTCCATTGGTGCTCTTTGCGAGCCCATATCTCCGAAGAGGAGGCCGATACGAAAGAAGTTTATATGAACCTATACTATTCTTTTCACGTGTTTTCTTCATATCCGGGAGATTTCCCACATGTTCCCGGACACTCTGTATAGATATTACTCAAAAATACTATTTAACTAAATAAATATTACATTGTAAATATTAAGCAAATGTTCTATAAGTTTCTGATTTTTATATTTGCATAAATATACAATTATTTAATGATTTTCACATGAAACGCGAACTAAAACAATTAAATAAAAACATTCATAACAGAAATATAAAATATTTAATCAACAATATTTATTTAATATAGGTATACGAGTATACGATGCAATATAAATATGTAAATTAAATATTATAAGTAAACAAGTTTTTAAATCAGCCATATTAACTTAAAATTGCCCTTCGCCGAGTTAAAAATAAAGATGTTTCTATCTATCTATCTATCTATCTATCTATCTATCTATCTATCTGTGATTAATATTAATTCTAAAAAATTTGTTATAAGTTCAATTTAGATCTGACATTACTTCTTCATTGCATTGTAGCTCAGACTGTTTATTAGCTGACATGGTAGGTTATTAGACAAAGTTGAATTTTAGAATTTGGTATTATGGGTGATGATGTTGGGTGAGGTTGGATTTTGGATATCGAAGATTGTAAAATTACTGCTAATTGATGAGTTTGATGGCTGAAAAATGTTGGCATTAAGATTTGTCTTCTCTTCCAAGGAATCGTCAATAAGTCGCTCTACAACGTGAATCATAATTATGAAAATACCGGGTGTCTTTTTAAAACCAGAAGATCCTTTTTTCTCGCTCAGATTGCATTTTTTTGATTTGGACCTCCTCAGATGATTTTCGTAGTTTTGAGGGGGCAATCGAAAGGCGCAGTTTTTTTTTACCTCCGGTGTTCAGGTGGTGTCCTGCGCAGGTAAACTTTTTTTTTAAAATGAGAACCCGATTTTTTTCTCGCAGGTTCCGAACCTTCATTAAGAAACCAGCAACTTTTGTTCCAAACATTTTTTTATTCGAATGGATCCTGAACTCCGACAAACCGAAAAATGTAACGGGCGCGATTTCGAAATCGTCCGCGTTGAGCCGACTATTCTCGGGCTTTTACCTTGATATGTGGTGGGACATGGTTACATTTTTCGGTTTGCCGGAGTTCAGGATCGATTAGAATAAAAAAATGTTTGGGACGAAAGTTGCTTGTTTTTTTTTAATGAAGGTTCGGAACTTTCGAGAAAAAAATCGGGTACCCATTTAAAAAAAAAAGTTCACCTGCGTATTATACCACCTGAACACCTCAGGTGAATAAATCCTTTCGCCATTTGATTGCCCCCTCAAAACCATGAAAATCATCCGAGGAGGTCGAAATCAAAAAAATGCAATCTGGGCGAGAAAAAAGGGGATTCGGGTTTTAAAAAGACACCTTGTATGCAAATATACACGATCTCCGTCAATGAAGAGGAGATTTAAAAATTAAATGATCTAATTCGTAGAGAAAAAATGGAATATTTGATGAAAATTTTTAGGAGTGATCATAATCAGACGAAAAAGTGACAACAAAACGCATTCAGCAGACTTACAAATCGCTGCGCTTCTTGACGTCACGCATAAAAATCGTATATAACTCGATCGATTCTGCTGATTGCAGCCAATGGTTCAGATGATTCAGATATTGGATAACTCATAAAATAATGTTTGATAGGACGCGAAAGACACTTTTTATATGGAATGTACCTGACTTTCTATTTTATGTGTATAGTCAATGCAAGAATATTTTTATTTTATTTAAGACGTATTAGGTCGATTGCATATATTCATTTTCCTGATTCGATTTCCGAATTCGTTTTTAGATTCGGACAACCCAAACATACATAAAACATTGAAATAGTCTATGCCACGAATACGTTCGTCTCTTTTGGTTACGGAGAAACAACTAGCAACTACCAACCGAATGTTTTTTTATGTCTTTTTTTGGTTAAAAGATGGCTTTGTTCTTGGCCTATTCACTCAGTGAACAATAGTGATATTGACTGAAGCTAACGACTAGATAACCAAACTCCCCAAGACATCAATATTATTTCGCATTCACAGCTTTTTAAAATGTATTGCCGGTATATAGGTGATACCTTGTAAATAAAAGTTAAAATTGCTGTACTGAAATCGCGCTGTGGAACCGACTACGGTACGCACTAGTTCTGCTATCCCTGTTGAAGATCTAAGCTAACTCTGGATAGCTGGATAGCTCGCAGTTTTATAAGCAGGAACAATTCCACTATGTATGTTAAAAACACAATCCGATCGATCCTATGGTATGCCCAGTCGATTCTGTGCATGGTTGTCTAGCTTTCCTAAGGACCGCTCTCTGCAAGTGGGATTGACGAATTTCTCTCAGACACCTTCACCATCAATGACGGTGTTCCTCATGGGTCCATATTGTCTCCCACTCTCTTCTTACTCTAAATTAACGACCTTCTAGTGAAAACGAAAAATCCGATATTTAGTTTTGCTGACGATAGCACACTTATCTCATCTTTCTCTTTGAATGCACAAACATCGGCTGCCGATGCACATCTTCGCAGACAGCATGAAGCATCACGCCTCAAGAAAGACTTGGAAGAAATTTTGACTTGCGGTGATAGTAACCAAGTCGAAATTAATGCTAAAAAAACCGAGGCAGCAGTTTTCTCTTCTCTATAACCGTTAACATTACAGAACCGGATATAATCATGGACGAACACGCAATCCTACTAGCTTCATCTGTTAATTTGCTGGGCGTCAATCTGGGAGAAAATATGTCTTGGCATAACCACGTTGAGGCAATCGCCAAGATAGCTTCTCAGAAACTTGTACACACCTCAACACACTTTTAACACTATACAAAGACCAGAATCGATCATCACTAGAGTACTAACTGCTCGCATGTCTGGAGCTCTGCACCAAATCATACTCTTCGGCTACTGGATTCCATCGAATACAGGTTAGGGATTTGACTCTCTTTTACAGATATTTTCATGGAAAGTGCTCGGCTGACCTTGCCCTCTTAATTCCGCCCAGAGCGGCGATTAGCAGAAATACGCGACGAACAACTGCCGCCCATCCATATGCTTAGTACTCCTCGAACTTCATTATTTAATAATTCTTTCATCTGGAAGACGTTTATGGAACGACCTTCCAGAGGTCGTTTTTCCCAACGAATATAACCTCCACACGCACCACTCCCAGAGTGCCCTATAAGATTTTTCCTATAGTGCTTGTGTTTGATCATAACAAAAAAAAAAATTAGTACTAAGAATCACTTTAGCGAAATTTCTTTCAACGTAAAGAATGGAATTTTCCACTTTGAGATCGAAGGGGGGAAAATTCCACCGAAACAACCTCGCACTTTGTAGTGTTGCTCCGATAAAAACCCCTGGTTCGACTTACTAATTCACTTCATGCAAAGAGGTGTAATCGCCTTCATATATGTCAGTTAAAGTTTCTGCTGACACATCAAACAGCGGCCGAAAACTGCTGCTGGGAAATCGGATATCAGAGCGATATTTTAGGGTATTTTAATTATTTATTATTTCACCGCTTTTTTAAATAAAATACCATTTTTCTATACAAATATCTTGTGAAAAATGGAATTTCACGACAGTCCCACTGGTATTTGGAATGATTAATCTGTAGGCCAGTCCAACACTGGTCCTCATTTAATGCTCAACAATATTAAATCTTATAGCATACGATTTCGGTTTTAAAATTAAGATAACATTCTTGGGCATAGTCATTAATAAGCTTGGATTAGAAAAATCCATTGGTAGCTGAACGTAACAGCCATATTATCCATTAAATTTTTTATAGTCCAATAAAAATGTACTTAAATTTGTCTTTGGGAAGCAATTTTATGAATTCTATCAATTCTTAACTATCTTATTGTGGTTTCGTTTCCGTGTTGAGACGCATCAGAATTGAATAAAATCTTAAACAGTAAGTAAACTATAAATTACACTATCATGTTCAACTCGAATTAACGTGAGAATTGTTGCAAATCGTACTTTCCTGGCAAATTTTCGCGTGCTTCTAAAAGTTTTGTAAAACTTCTATACATTTTTTATAAGCCAAACTCGTTCAATGTTTCTGTGTCATTTCATCGACTTCTCGACCATTTCCTTCAATGACGACGTTTTGTCATCAAGATCAAGTAATTAATTCTTAGTTATAATTGACGTTACTTTTGTTTTGTTTAGTGTTTTGGAAGAACACGTACATACTCTTCCTAATATATTTAACTAATACTCTAGATTTCCTATCAATTTTTTCGTCTTCATTTGCTTGATTCAGCAATTCCTGAAAGGATCTACAGCTTAACGTGGGCTACGAACCACGATCGTCGGTTATACCCTATTCCCCCTTGGCCTATCCACTCTTGGTTTCTCGTATTGTGATATGACCTAGCAATTGGGGAGTGCTTACAGTACCGTGCCCCACGATATATCGGATCTCATCCAGCCTAGTTACCGGCGTGAATGCGGTAGGAATAGGGGTTGATTCATTTGTCACTCGATCACAGGATTACATCATTCTCACTTGTACAACGTTTACAGCGTTGCCATACAATTATGTGACTGACTATTTGCAAAGAATGTTATATTGATTAGAAAATGGATTATTTCAAATAACGTAATATCTCTGATGAGTAAAGTTGATATTAAGGCAAATAGAGGCTGTTTTAATAGTTATTTTACTGCCGCCCGGCGTCCTTATTTGTTCGAAGGCATGCTATCTACAACAATGTTTCAAAAAACGACTATTTGCACTTTTCACCAATAAATATATCGCTTTTTTTCGTTTATTATCCAAAGCGACACATTGAGAATAAAATAGAACGTCACAATAAAGCTCCTGAAATGTTTTCATGTAATTTTTTAATGATTTTGTGATCTTGATATTATTCTGTAACTAATTTTACACTAAATATTTCAAATTCTAACAGTTTTTTTTTTTTATTTCAAATGGATTTATTGATGTTGACCATTCGCGTTGAATTTCACAAGCTTATAGAACAATATCGTTCTTCACTACTGCGGTAAATAATTTTTCTGAATTTTACTACTTCACCGAAATTTGCTTTACTTCTCGAAACTTTAGAGAACAATATCGTTATTCACTGCTGCGAAAACTAATTTTTCCACATTTTACTGCTTAACTGAAATTTGATTTACTTTTCGAAAGTCTAGAGAACAATATTGTTCTTCATTTCTGCGAAAAGTAATTTTTTCCCATTTTACTGCTTGATCGAAATTTGCTTTGCCACTCGAAAGTCTAGAAACAATATTGTTCTTTACTCCTGCAAAAAGTAATTTTTCAGCATTTTACTGCTTGATCAAAATATGCTTTACTTTTCGAAAATCTAGAGAATAATATCTTTCTTCACTCCTGCAAAAAGTAAGTTTTGCGCATTTTATTGCTTTGCCGATATATGCTTTGCTTCTCGAAAATCTAGAAAACTACTGCGACAAGTAAGTTTTCCGCATTCTACTGCTTGACCGAAATTTGCTTTGCTTTTCGGGAGCCTATAGAATAGTTCATCACTCCTGCGGAAAGTATTTTTTCCACATTTTACTGCTGGATCGATCATTGCTTTACTTTTCGAAAGCCTATAGAACAATCTCGTTCTTCACTCCTGTAGAAAGTAATTTTTTCTGATTTTACTGCTTGACCGAAATTTGCTTTGCTTTTCGGGAGAATATAGAATAGTTTATCACTCCCGCGGAAAGTATTGTTTCCACATTTTACTGCTGGACCGATCAATGCTTTACTTTTCGATAGCCTATAGAACAATATCGTTTTTCACTCTTGCGAAAAGTAATTTTTCCACATTTTACTGCTTAACTGAAATTTGATTTACTTTTCGAAAGTCTAGAGAACAATATTGTTCTTCATTTCTGCGAAAAGTAATTTTTTCCCATTTTACTGCTTGATCGAAATTTGCTTTGCCACTCGAAAGTCTAGAAACAATATTGTTCTTTACTCCTGCAAAAAGTAATTTTTCAGCATTTTACTGCTTGATCAAAATATGCTTTACTTTTCGAAAATCTAGAGAATAATATCTTTCTTCACTCCTGCAAAAAGTAAGTTTTGCGCATTTTATTGCTTTGCCGATATATGCTTTGCTTCTCGAAAATCTAGAAAACTACTGCGACAAGTAAGTTTTCCGCATTCTACTGCTTGACCGAAATTTGCTTTGCTTTTCGGGAGCCTATAGAATAGTTCATCACTCCTGCGGAAAGTATTTTTTCCACATTTTACTGCTGGATCGATCATTGCTTTACTTTTCGAAAGCCTATAGAACAATCTCGTTCTTCACTCCTGTAGAAAGTAATTTTTTCTGATTTTACTGCTTGACCGAAATTTGCTTTGCTTTTCGGGAGAATATAGAATAGTTTATCACTCCCGCGGAAAGTATTGTTTCCACATTTTACTGCTGGACCGATCAATGCTTTACTTTTCGATAGCCTATAGAACAATATCGTTTTTCACTCTTGCGAAAAGTAATTTTTCCACATTTTACTGCTTTTACTTTACTTAATTATAGTTACTGAGATGCTAACAAGTTATATTTTCTGAACTATACTATAATAACTAAAAATAATATGCATGGAAACGTAATGACACATTAATCTCATATCATTTTTCTTAAAATATAAAACAGGTAAGGTATTAAAGAATTATTCCCGGGGATGGATGAAAATTGCTTCATCTTAAAAGGTATAGAGTATATGATGATCGATAAATTTTGCTTGCTTTATTTTCATAAAGGAGAAAAAGCTTTTTCGTGTATCAGAACGTGCTTAATAGGAGTAAAAAACGCCATGAAAATAATGTCTATTTTAACATAAATAAAGAATGATTTTTATCAGTTGACACGACATGGCCGTGCAGTTACTTTGAAATATTTATTATTGATTAAGTAATTACACTTATTTTTTTATTATTTATAAATACGCACATACATATTATCCTTTCACATATTTATCGGGAAAAAATTATGGATTATTACGGACAATTTAGTTGTGATTTGTGAACAAATTAGTTTCTATTCAATGTAAAGGTTTTCCTGGACTAATGAGTTCTATCTAGTTACTAACTCTAAGTAATATTTATTTATGTGGGTTATTATTTGTTTAAACTTAGTAACCTACTTTTTCCTTAAGGGTTTAGTCAGCCTTTGCCTATTTTCGTTTGGAAGTAACCAAACGACCTCATTAGTTTATTCCATCATAAAAAATTAGAATTTATTGAATTAACCGTTAGTTAATGAAGATCAATTGAGGACTTTGCTGCAAGAAGGATGCAGCTCCAGTATTGGGTCATTTTGAGTTGAAATATACGATATATGCAAAAATATTTGGCGGATCGATTGGTACAAAATCGATGCAGCTCCGATAAAAAATTTCTCAAGGAATTGTGAGGTTCAAAATAGTCTGAAATATTGAATAAACCCCTCTATTATCGATTGGCGTTTACTTTTTCAATTTAAAATACAAACGTTAATTTCTAAACGGTTTTTTTCAATTTCCCAACAAGTACCAAAAATGGATCTGCATCCTTCTTGCAGCAAAGTCCTCAATTATAAACAGTAGTAATAAATAAAAATATATCACAATATGTATGTGCTATTTTATATACTTTTCAGAACCCAAATTTCACTTAAATCGCGAAGGCCGTTTCGGAAATATCTTGAAAACAACGACAAAATTTTAACACCCAATATCTTTTAAACAAAGCTTTTTTGGAGCAATGTTGATATTAACTATTTGTCAAATACCAATGTATGGAAAAATTACTATTTCCCAGACCACCCGATGATACCTTATACAATACGGGCATATTTTTGTCTACACAGTAGCACTTTAAAATACTATTTCAGATTGAATGGTACTACCAAGAAAAGGAAGCCTTTTCCATTGATAGGATGTCACCACCTGCAGACCGGTTTCATAGTCTTTTGTTCTCGTCAGTACAGGGTAGGTATACATACCTATCATCAGAGAAGATTTTATTCTTCACGCTGTATTATCAATGGGAGTCGAGAAAATAAAACACGCAGTGCCATCTCTTAGCAGTCCCACGCAATCTGAACAAACGTTTATTTGAATAAATCAAATAGAAAGTCTATCTATTTAAAAAATAAAAAGTCTATACTTTTCAGGTGGTTATATCAATATCAAATACCAATGTATGCAAAAATTATTATTTCCCAGACCACCCGATGATACCTTATACAATAAGGGCGTATTTTTATCTACACAGTAGCACTTTAAAATGCTAATTCAGATTAAATGGTAATACCAAGAGAAGGAAGCCTTTTCCATTGATAGGATGTCACCACCTGCAGACCGGTTTCATACTCTTTTGTTCTCGTCAGTACAGGGTAGGTATACATACCTATCATCAGAGAAGACTTTATTCTTCACGCTGTATTATCAATGGGAGTCGAGAAAATAAAACACGCAGTGCCATCTCTTAGCAGTCCCACGCAATCTGAACAAACGTTAATTTGAATAAATCAAATAGAAAGTCTATCTATTTAAAAAATAAAAAGTCTATACTTTTCAGGTGGTATTAATATCAAATACCAATGTATGGAAAAATTATTATTTACCAGACCACCCGATGATACCTTATACAATAAGGGCGTATTTTTATCTACACAGTAGCACTTTAAAATACTAATTCAGATTAAATGGTAATACCAAGAGAAGGAAGCCTTTTCCATTGATAGGATGTAACTATCTGCAGACCGGTTTCGAACTCTTTTATTCTCGCCAGTACAGGGTAAGTGTACATACCTATCAACAGGGAAGATCAAATATTTCATGGGTTTGTTCGGTACTGTACGGAATCATCGGGGGGTCTGGGAAATAATAATTTTCCCACACATTGATATTTGATATTAATACCACCTGAAAAGTACATACCCTTTATTTTTGATTTATTCAAATAACGTCTTGTTCAGATTGTGTGGAACTGCTAAGAGATGGCGCGACGTGCTCTATTTTTCGACTACCGATGATAATGCAGCGTGAAGTATTAGATCTTCTCTGTTGATAGATATGTACACCTATCTTGTACTGAGGAGAACAAAAGAGTTCGAAACCGATCTGCAGGTGGTTATATCTTATCAATGGAAAAGCTTCCTTTTCTTGGTAGTACTATTCAATCTGAAATAGTATTTTAAGTGCTACTGTGTAGACTAAATACGCCGTTATTGTATAAGATATCATCGGATGGTGTGGGAACTAATAATTTTCCCATTATTATAATAAGCTTCAGGCAATCAAACTAACTTTATTTTGGAAATAATAAACGAAGTTTTAAGTACAAAAATGTCAAATTAACTTAGTATCAAAGTTGCTTGGCATTTTGCAGGGTAGATAACAGTTTGTTTTCATGGATATCGTGATCAGTGGGAACCTAATATTAATTTCTTTTTAGGAAAATTTGTTATTTGTAAATAACTCGAGAAGGAATCAACATATCGAATTACGGTTTCCGCCAAAATATAGCTATTTTGTGCTTTTTAAGCACAATAATAAAATAATGCTATTTAATTTTATTAAGAAAATTAAAAAAAACCAGAATCATCGATAAACCCTAGGTGACGCAGTAACAATTAGCGATCATACTATAGTCGCATTGTTAATAAGTGTAAAATTACCATTCCTAATCCGAATCTAAACTTATCGTTAAAACTTAAAATTGCTCTGCTGTAAAACAGCAGAAAATGAGTTACGTCACTTTGTAGGATCAACGACGAGGTGCAGCTTTAATGGTAGCGTTGCTGACAGGGCTGCAATTAGAATATACAAAATACTGTTGCTTTTTATCTGTGTGAGAATAGCAGTGCTAAAGATAGACATTATAAAATAAAACATTGGCCTCTACGCAAATCAACTGAGCTTGGCAGATGTATAAAATTGAAAATATATTCGAAGGTAATATAATTAGAGCGCGTTTTTTATCGATAAAATTTTTCATCTTCACGATAAGTTTTATTTAGGAAATTTACGAAATGTCATTGGCATGTTAATTCTGATTATTTCCTATCACCTGTCACATATACTGTTTCGACAATAATACAAATTTTATCAGTTAATCACATATGAATGGTGTAAATTCTGTAAATGCAACAATTTGATCGAAACAGTATATTTGACAGATGATGGAAATAATCTAGGGCTCTTTCTTATCGATAAAATTTTTCATGCTCACGAAAAGTTCTATTTTGGAAAGTTTACGAAATGTCGTTGATTATCGCTGATTAAATCTCGAGAGCGATGCGAATAAACATAGGCCAAACGATCATTGAGTAATATTTCCAAAAAAACAAAACTTTGAGTGTTACATGAAAAATTTGATCGATAATTAAAATGACGCTCGAGTTATATTTAAACATAAACATAAACAACATTTATTTTCAAATTTGTTACATTAACAAAGTGAAATTACGTCAAATAATAATTGTCAAAAACGTTACAGTTACATAATTTACATAATTAATAATTAATTTCGTACATATTTAAGTAATCGTTTAGACAATATGGTTCTAACACTGAACTAATATTTAATTAATATAATAACTAAAATTTCTAGTTTATACAGGTGTTGCCTGTCAACGCGTTTGATTCGTATTGGTAACTTATTGAACAGTTTAACACACATATATTCTGGGCTTGTTTCCGTAATATGAAGGCGATGCATGGGGTAACTGAAATTGTCCGTTCTTGTTAACCGAGCATTATTTTGCGAAATAAACAAGTCTTGATTTCTATGTAAAAACATAAGACATTCATATATGTATAAGGCATATACTGTCATGATACCGTTTTCTCTAAATACACTTCGACAGGACTGATTAAATTCCATTTTCTTAGTTACCCTGAGTGCCCTTTTTTGAGAGACAAAGATATTTTGCACATGACAATGCCTCCCCCAAAAAATGCCATATTTCATAACAGTCTCAAAGTAGTAGTATAGAATTTTCAGGGCTACATCATTTATACATCTGCCAATAACCCGCATTCCATAGCAGACTGAGTTCAACCTTTTCAGTAACTGGCTTATAGGAAAAAACCTGTCTAAATGTCTGTTAATGTGAACACCAAAAAACTTCGAATTCTCAGAGATATCTATTCTATTTTCGGCGGTTTCAAATTGTGTACTAGTTTTGGCTCTAGATCTTTTTGTTTGAAAAAGCATTATGTTTTATCCGAGTTAAGGATTAGTTTATTATCGGTAAACCACAACCTCACTCTAACAAAAAAGGTATTACTATCTGCCAATAACTGAGACATGTTTTTACTACCAGTTATTAAGTTGATATCATCCGCATAATGAATTATTGTCTGAAAAGATTAATCCGCTTCTGGGTGCAAGTCATTAATAAATAATACAAACAAAAATGGCCCCAGAATGGAACCCTGAGAAATTCCAAATTCGCTGTTTAATACTTGGGATTTACAGGACTATCCTTCCTTAGTGACACTTACTATTTGCAATCTTTCATTAAGATAAGATTTCAGCCATTTGAGAGCAGTTCCCCTTACTCCATACATTTACAACTTTTTTATAAGTAACTCCCTGTCTAGACATATTTGATAAGATTATTTCCAGAACCTAAATTAAATATTATAATAATTGGAGAAAATCGTTTAAATATACAATATCGATGGCCGTCGATATCGATACTGGCGTATGCAACCTTTTAACGTTTCGTAAGTTTAAAGATGCAACTATAATTTCAAAAGAAAGGATGTCAACAATGCCGGTAAGTTAGAAAATACATTGCAAAAGTAATTTTCTAGTCCTTAGCCTGCTTAGACGCTTTTTAAAACTGCTTTGGACTAATGACACCGTTTTATCACTTGTAAGGAAGATTAAAAATTTATCAAAATAATTTTGTGTAATTGGTGTAAATGAAACAATTTGATTCGTCGAAACAGTACATTTGACAAGTGATGGAAATAATCGATACCTAATATTTCCCTTTTAGCAACGAACATGTATGTTTAATTTAATTTGTGAACTTAATGTGCTTTTTGGGTCCATTGTGGAATCGTAGAATTAGGATTTTAGACTTACGTATTTGTCGTGGTTTTCAATTTATTATTTGTTCAAACTTCATTGGGAGCAAATGGAGGAAACAAAATATAAATCATTGAAACTTAAAAAATATTTATATTTATAGCCACTTTCCTTTAATGTGAACTAACTATAATTTTAAAATATTATTGGGTATTTACATTTACCTCCATCCAATAACCTTTTATAATGTTGGAAATAATTATATGGATCGAAAATTATTATTCAAAATAATACACAAAATAGGGATTCTACTGTTTGTAGAAATAAACCTCTACTTTGTATTATATCGAAGCCAACATCCTACTACCAGCTAAAAGGTTATTTCACTTTAAAGCTTTGTTATTTAATAGTGGGCGTTGACTCACAGTGAAAAGTTTGCTTTTACTCGAAACAAAATAATTATTCAAAGAGTATTAAGGTTGTTCTTATATAATATTTAAATTTGATTTAGTTGATCAAAGGAACATTTTTATTAATAATGCTCTTTTCCAAATTTACTTACTAGTTAGAAGCTGTTTATGATTGCCTCGGGTTTAAGAACCATTATGTTATAATTAATTAGGTACCTTGAATCGAAATATCTTGTTTTATGAAAATACGTTTAAATAATACTAGAATATGGGCCTATTTTAATCGTAATAATCCAGAATTTCAATTCCCTTTCAGGTCGTATTTTTTTTTTAAAAGATCTATTCAAGAAATAAAAAGTGTATGCTTGTCAGGTGGCATTAATATCAAATACCAATATGGAAAATTATTATTTCCAGACCACCCGATGATCCTTATACAATAAGGGCGTATTTTTGTCTACACAGTAGCACTTTAAAATACTATTTCAGATTGAATGGTACCACCAAGAAAAGAAAGCCTTCTCCATTGATAGGATGCAACCACCTGTAGACCGGTTTCGAACTTATTTGTTCTCGTCAGTACAGGGTAGGTGTACATACCCATCATCAGAGAGGACATTAACTTAACGCCATACTATCGACGGTAGTCGACAAAATACAGCACGAACAAATATGTTCGAAACCGGTCTACAGGTGGTTGCATCCTATTAATGGAGAAGGCTTCCTTTTCTTGGTGGTACCATTCAATCCGAAATAGTATTTTAAAGTGCTACTGTGTAGACAAAAATACTCCCTTATTGTATAAGGATCATCGGGTGGTCTGGAAATAATAAATATTGGTATTTGGTATTTTTTTTTGGTTATCGAGGACAATTTTTCATAATTTACCTTAAATTTTCAAGATGTATTAAACAAGCCAATATCAAGATTTCTGCTGATTAAACTCCCCGTGTTCCTTTATTTTCCGCGTACATGCTTACTCATTGTGTTCCACAAGGCTATATTTTATCAACATTACTATTTATAATTTACACGGCCGATATCGTTACGTCTACTCAATTCTGTCAGTTTGCTGCATCTGCGTACGATTTTCAACTTTACTTCAGTTTTAATACATCAAATTACAAGCTGCTCAACACGTTAATAAAGATTTAGAAACCATCAGGTCCTTATCTGAAGTCCATAATCTTAAATTAAACTCGGAAAAATCAGAACTGGTGTGCATTGTCAATAAATCTACTAGGAACATAATTAAAAACAATGTTAGTATTTCTGTGAACAACGCTCATCTCCCATATGTGAACTCAGCAAAAATCTAGGTATATTGTTAGTTGAGGAATTACGCTTTAAAGAACACGTAAAAAATATTAATAGAAAAGCTTTTTATTCCTTAAAGTTAGTTTATAATAACAGACATATTCTTGACTTAAGACTTAAGAGAATGCTATGTGATAGCTTGGTCCTCTCGCATTACTCATATTGTCATTTCGTTTATATGCCGTGTCTTCATGAAACTGAAAAAAATAGGATTCAGAAAATGCCAAACTCCTGTTGTAGGTTGATATATAGAGTAAGGAGGCGGAGGCACAAAATAATTGAGTATAGATGGCTTAATAGGAGGATCAGAAGTAGACACCACTTGGGAAATTTTGTTCATAAACTTCTCACTTTGCCAAATAGCTCTAAGAAGGTTAAAAATAAAGTAATTTCTAGGGCTGATAGAAATATTAGATATAGGAACAGGTTTACCTTGCCTCATTATAAAACGTCTTTGTTTCAAAGAAGTTGTACTTATAATGCTATAAAATGATAAAACTCTATTCCTGACGAATTTAGTACATATAATATCCACACGTTCAGGCACAAGTTTCGTTCTTATTTTTTTAGTAACCAGTGAAGCTGCTGGTTGATGTTGCTTTTATTTACCGATGTTGCCGACCAAACTCAGAATGTGGTTGAGTAAGAGTAGCCTTCTTGGCTAGACTTCGCCACTTATGGGTTTATTTCATCCTCAGTTAAACTATTTCCTACAGTTTTTGTTAATGAATCTTATTTCATAATTGCAACATTGAACTATGCTAATAAAAAGTCTTTATTATTATTATTATATCTCGCCTATATCACGATGAAATAGATTTTGTCATGTATTGGTGGAAAAAATACTAATTCTCAAATCCATATGATAAGACTGCCAAGTCTTCCGTAAACAGGATTTACCTTAAAAAATGCGAAACTAAAAATACTAATTAAAGTGTCCGGTCGTTGTGCAAGACTTTATGCATGCACTGTATACGCTATATAATACTTCGTGACATTGTGCTAATGTAGGTTTTGTTTTATTGTATTGGTCCCTATTCAAACCAAATAATGGAACGAAAATTGACGCTTGTTTACGTGAAAAATTTAGGTTTACCCATATCAAAATTTATTATTTAAACGGCAAACCTTATTTTTAGGACCTTTGTTTTGACGGGTGGTCAAAGCGGCATAGAGGTTAGGGACGCATGACGATACTGTCCATTTTAATTTTTTGGCTTTAATAATTTAGAAATATATCACTAGTCAAAGTCGGTTAAGGGAGTCAATCATTCGACAAATTATTTCTGAAAATATCCTTTACTATATCTATTATTAATATGCTCTTTATTCATATTTATACAGTAAATGGATAAGAATACAGTGCTCAGATGTGCAGCATAAAACTCAAATTAAAATTTTTTTTTGATGAAATACACTCACTATAGCAAAAAAAAATTCGTATTATTATTATTATTATATGGAAAACTACAGACCAATTAGCCTGTTAAATCACCTGTATAGACTATTCACAAAGATAATAACCACTGGACTAGAGAACAAACTAAACTTCTACCAGCCACTGGAACAGGCAGGTTTCCGTGCCGGTCTCGGAACAAATGACCATCTGCATGCTGTGAAGGTACTGATTGAGAAGTCCATAGAGTACAATAGACCGCTAGCTCTGGCCTATGTAGACTTCCACACAGCAGCCTTCGATACGGTGGAATCGCACGCCGTTTTGGAAACACCACAAAAATGCCGCGTCGATTATCGGTATACAAAGTTAATCTACATATCTACAAAAACGCTACCATGGTTATAAAGCTATTCGAGAGTACTGAACGTATCCCAAGTGGTACAGGAGTAAGGCAGGGAGACACTATTTACTGTGCAGTCCTGGAATACGCATTCAAGAAGCTCAATTGGGAGGAAAAGGCACACATATAGACTGAGACTAATGAACTTACATTTGCGGATGACATTGTACTGATGGCCGATAATCTACGGGACGTCGGTCGAGGCGATGCTACGGGAACTCCAGCAGATATGCGCTAAGGTGGGCATAAATATCAATGTCTCAAAAACAAAATTTATGACAAACTCGGTCCTTAGTGGAAATATTATAGTGGGGAGCAAAGAGGTAGAATTGGTTGAAAAGTGCACATACCTTGGCTATGAAATCTGAATCTCCAGAGACAACCAAACATGCGAACTAAAGAGGAGGACAAACCTGGCATGGGCAGCTTTTGGAAAGCTTGGAGACGTGTTTAAGAGAGGCCTACCAGTATGTTTAAAGAGGAACGTTTTCAATCAGTGCGTGTTGCCGGTCATGATATATGGAGCCGAGATACTAACCTTGACCATCGGATCCGCCAACAGACTTAGAACAGCACAGCGTAAAATGGAAAGATGAGAAGATGGTGGGCGTGTTGCTGAGAGATCATGTTAGAAATGCCGAAGAACGGGCGTCACCTACATTATTGCAAGTATCGCCAGGCTCAAGTGAAACTGTGCTGGACACTGGGCCCGAATGACAAACGGAAGATGGACGAAAAGGATGCTGGAGTGGAGACCTCGAGCTGACACACGCAGTAGGGGAAGACCAGATGACGTAAAAACAATCACGACTAACTGGATCCAGAAGGCTCAAAACAGAGAGGCGTGGGAGGAGAGAGGGGAGGCCTATGCCCAGCAGTGGATGCAGAGGGGCTAGTTGATGATGATGATGATTATCTTTGATTCGTTGGAGGTTATATTCATTAGGAATCACCTAAGGAAGGTCGTTCCATAAGGATTATGTTCTCCAGATGAAAAAATTGTTAAACAATTAAGTTTGAGAAGTGCCAGGCTGAACCACATATGGATGGGCGGGGGTGATTCGTCCTATATTTTTTATATTCGTCGCTCTAGGTGGAATTAAGCGTGCAATGCCAGTCAAACATTTGCCATGAATATATCTATAATAGGGAGTCAAATCACCAACCTTTCTTGGATGTTTAAGCCTGACGAGGTTCTTGTTCAGCTCGTGACCAGTTTCTTAATGATATTGTTGTAAATATGGCTCAACCACAGAAATTGATGAGTTCCTAAATTTTTTTGTAGTATATTGAAGTATTTACCTTCAACCTTCTAACCCCCAGTTACCTCCACCCAGAATTTTTAAAATGTCTCTTGAGAACTAAGCGTGTAAAGAGAACTGATTCAAATAGTTTCAATATATTTCAAAGTTATTTTAAGGTACAGAATGACATGAGTCAACCTTACAAGAGATTAAAATCGTTTCATTAGTGCCTGAGTTTCAATATATTTCAAAGTTATTTTAAGGTACAGAATGACATAAGTCAACCTTACAAGAGATTAAAATCGTTTCATTAGTGCCTGTTCATGGTCTGCGAACTTCAAATGGGGTTGTTGACCCCTATATTTGCTCAACATTAGTTCTGCCGTTTTCGTAATTGGCGCTCCGATCGCTCTTCTGTCTTTTTATAGCAGGAATCTATTATCATCATGTCATCTTCGCCTGACTGTGCTTCACTATTGGTCAATAGATGGAGCATCACTTTTCTCATTGTTGATCCACCATCCCGGCGGACATTCGAATTTTACCGCTGTCGCTACTTAAGTCAGTTTGAGACGCGCATTAAATTCGTATTTTTTTCTATAATATTCCGCGGTTTACAGTCGCACATAGTCATTTTAACTTGTGTTTGTGTATATTAGTGTAATTTAGATTTGTATCCGATTTGAAATCGTTGTACACTGAGCCTTGACGCACTTCATTTTGACCAAAAACTTTCGTACTTTTATTTTATTTTAAAAGGTAAGTTGGAAATTATATTATTTAATAAATTGGAAGAATACTATTAATTTCTCCCTTGGGAGTGTTTTGGTTGCGAAAAAGTTCACATTTTCACACTAATTTGCGTGTGAATAGTTCTAGCATTATATTGTGCTTGACGCTACGTGACGCTCTATCATCAGCTAGTATCATGCTAAAAAGTAACATTCCGCACTTTTTCTTGTTACTGTTAGTGTATTGTACGTGTTCTATTATAGAACACACACACGAATATATAGAACTTCTATAGTTATTTTTTTTATATTTTAGGATGTAAACTGGTTAAAAATATGCCTTACTGTTGTGTCAGTAGCTGTTATAAAAGTTATGAATCGAAACATTGTTTTCCTGACCCAGCCAAAAACAACTTCTTTTGGACAAGTGGATGCCGTTGTGTGGAAACCTTCGTTTAGTTCGCGAAATGACTGAAAAATTTATAATAGTTGCAGAGTTTGTTCCATTCATTTTCTGCCTGAAGATTTTGGACCAAATCATAAACTTAAGAAAGGAGTATTACCATCAATAAATCTACCAGGTATATTAAATCTTTTATTTTAAAATCACTAGACCTACTTATTAAGTAGGATGAGGCAGTAGAAATGAGCCAATTCTGTGTATTGTACACATAAAAATAATACACATAATAAATTATCCGTTCATTCATGAAAATCTTGTATATATTTTTTTAAGTAACTTAAATTTAAATATTTCATGGAGCTTATTAATTAGTCCCCTCAATCCCCTATTTTGATATCATAGCATAGCCACAATTATTGACTGTTTCAGCTTCTATACACCCAATTTTCGAAAATATAACTGATTATCCAATAGCTATCGTGACTTTCCTACCTACTTCTGCTAGTACTGAAGAGGTATTACCTGTTCTACCGGATCAAACATTAATTGAATATACAAAACAGGAGGTGGATCCCTGTACTACTAAGCAGGGGATCTCAATAGAGATGGATATTGTCCCATTAGATACTGAAGAACGTGAACATATCGGTACTTCCTCGAAAGTACATATTATGACAACCCCCAAAAGTAAGTTAAGTTGCATAAAATAATTTTAATTTATACGGTGGGTATCCCGCTCTGTGTTTAATACTAAAAGCAACTTTTTATGCTAAAAAAATTATTATAGATTATAGAGTAAGTATATGTACATCGCTAATATAAATTAAAGAGCGTTTAACAATAAAATATGAGAATATTGTTGAAGACAGAACAGACTGAAATCATTTTTGTTATTTGCATTTTAGAATATATATTTTTTTAGAACGTTCTTCACTCTTAGCAGAATGGAATGTGGGCCAAATTAAAGACTTAAGTCCTAAGGCACGAAAACTCTATCAAAGGGCTATCCAGTTTAAGAGGCAGGCAGGAAGATTAAAGAAAGGTGGTGTATTGACAAGAAGAAAACTTCGAATGACTGAAAAACTAGCCAGTCCTGCAGTGCTTCAGAAAGTTCTCTCAAGCATGGATAGAATTAAAGCTAGGTTTTTTTAGAGTCAGTTAGACAATACCGAGAAGAAGCCGAAAGGACGACGATATACCCTTGAGGACAAGGTTATTGGTTAACGGTAATGAAACTGCTGAACAGAATCCCGATACGCCCAGGACTACATACCGAAGTGTTCATTATTTTGAAAGCGGAAGTCAAAAATTTTTCAAATGTTCTCGATAAACATTGTATTTTAATGTTTGACGAAATTAATATTCAACCACAGGTTCAACCCAACATAAAAGAAGGAACTGTGGAAGGTTTTGATTTATTTATACCACTTAGCTTTAAAGATATTTTAACGGTCTGTGTGTGACTCGGCCATACAAATATATTAATATTGGCAAATTTATGAACCATTGGATGCTTTTTCTTTTTAAAATCAAGCAAAGCATATTTCTATCCACATTTTGAAAGCAAGAGATATAATATATTTGTAATTAACAGGTGAACTAGGAAATCCAAGATTTCGATTTTGTTTCCTGATTTCTCCTTTTTTTCCTTGCTTTTAAAATGGGTTCATAAATAAGCTATTTGCACGATTTTTGAATAATTACAAGGGTGCATATTATTCCAAGAATCTGGCGAAGGCGCTACTAAAATACCCTTAAAAGCAGCGCCATCTCGTCGAGAGTTTCTTAAATTGAATTTGAACTACAGGTTTCTAATATGGAAATGGTGTAATATAACTGCCGTCGCCGATAGATGGCTTACCAATATTAACAGGTTTGTTAACATGGAAGTGTCCATTCTATTAACAAACCTAAATATTATTCTATGTGCCTGTTCTCACCAAAGCAACTGTCAATCGCAACGCGACCGCAACTCTAGTTGAGTTGCTCTTGCGTTCCCACTGGAAGCAACTGGTTTGAAGTATCATTTGACGTGAGCAAAATGTCATCTTCGTCAGATGAATTAATAACCTCTATATACTTTCTTGTTAAACAGCTTTAAAAAAAACTGAGAGAGAATTTTGGGTTAACCCTTTATACACCGTAAATTTGTGACAGTTCACACATGATTTTAGCCATTTCTCCCCAGGTTATTTCTTTGATGTAACTTTGATGTGGCTTTGTAACATCATATACGTTAACGTTTGTCACAAAAGTTAAATATTTTGCTGTCTCATCCGCCATGACACCGCGATTGGATTCAACTGGCGACGGCGACGTAGTAAGCCGGGCAACTCATAAGCAACTAGTTGAGTTGCCTTAAGTCAGTGAGAACACAAGTATTTAAACATTAGTGCTGTGTCGAGTTGCGGTTGCGTTGCGATTGCCAGTTGCTTTGGTGAGAACAGGCACTTAGGGGCCGATATTTCAAAGTTACTTTAAGTACAGAATGACGTAAGTCATCCTTAACATAAGTTTGACTACATAAAAATTCTCTTAACTTTCATTAAAAGGGATAGATCTGGAAGGACGTGGTAATCTTCCGCTTAACGCGTACATTGACCGCCAAATTAATATAATATATAGTTTTTAAGGTTTACCTTAATGTTGAGGTTACCTTAGCTAGGGGCTAACTTAAGGAACATTCAAATATCGGCCCTTAAACTAGTAATAGTTGTTCGTTAATTGAGAATTCTTTCACCCGAAGAGATAATAAAAAAAATTAAACTACCTAAATAAAAATAAATCAACAAGATTATTTACCGTGTAAAAACTTGTACAACAATTGTATAAGTAAATCATTCACATAATTTGTTATACGTAGTATTACCAAATATTGTTTAAGCGCGTTATTCACAAAAAACCCATTAACAACATGTTATTTTCATATGGGACTTCTAAGCAACCCTCTATTTAATACGGACAATAGAAATTATTATTTATATCCTTAATTTTGTAGCTTCGGTTAATTTTTATAGAAACTATAACTAAAACGTTAATATTATTCATGTAACTCTTCATTAGACTGAAAAGTTACATCGGTAAAGCGAAACTCCCATAGGAACCAACCTAAATAAACCCTTCATTACATAAACTTATCCTGTGGGAATTATTTATAAATATGTTATTATATTTTATACGTAAAGCATCGATTATAACTAGCAGTTATTTCATATTGTATTATTATTTTGAATATACTGTAATAATAATTCAAATATTTTATAAAGTGTACATTGTGCAAGTACGGTTTTCGTCATTACAATAGAGAAGTAATTAAATTGTTTGCCGTTATTAACAGTCGAGCTGCGAAATGATTACTTGGTCAGCAAGAGTTTACTATTGGTCAGTAGAAGCAGTTTACTTCAAAGGTCCAGGGCCCTGTCAATTTATGTAACTTTCTTGTATTTTCTTTTGCTGAATACAGAAGGAAATCGACTACAAAAGGTGTAGCAGGGGCGGGTTTTCACTTGTTTTCCCAGGGCACTATCACGATTCAGAAATGTTTGCTGTCTATAAGGTGCTGACAATCTAGCCATTTTGGCTGACCGATTACATTTTTCTGTTGGCAAAAATAAGAATATTTTGCTAACCAGTAAATGATACCCATATATACATACAGGGTGTCGGAAAGACACGTGAATTTTATTTCCAAATCTTTACCATGTACACAGGGACCGTCTAAAACTTTATATTAATATAATAAGTAGAAACGCGATTTCTTGGAAATTACCAGTCAAAAAACAATAAATTATGGTATTATTGGAAAGAGATTTAAACGACCTCTAAAATGATGTGTTCCCATATAAGATGTCGCCGAATTGTGGACAAAAAAAACACGAAGGAATTTGTTTTCTCAAGCAGAACGTACGTACATAATACCATGATATGAGTGGAGTACGTATCCCCGAAACGTCCGTCCGTTGTGCGCTTAATAAATGATAGATAAATCTAAACGTTCTCCATATCTGCGCGTTTCACGTAAGACGTTTTTTGATAACCCCCGTATAACCAAGTTTCCCCTTAAGTTTTATTTGAATTTAATTTAATCAGATTATTAAGTAGACGGCTATTTTTGGAAATTTAATTTTGTCCCAATTTTCGAATTCTATTCAGAGGTGAATTCCCCACCCAGGAATTATGTATTTATAGCCAATCTACTTTCTTAATCTTTTTAAATTTTGAAAATGTATGATTGCTGATCGACACTATCAGTTATGTCGCCAGTCTTGATAATTAATGAAAAAGTCATAGCAATCGAAGACGTTCCTACCTAATTAGTTTTACGGACGCTTATCTTGGTCGATTACGATTTCTCGTTGTTTATTGGTCAGGGATGCCAGGCATAATGCCATTGCCGACCATGTATGACACGAACGTGTCAGTCGGTCTTGGGTGGGCCCACCACCTTTCCCCGCTAACTGGAAGCTATCAGCAGTCCACCAGCGCAATTGAAGAAGATGAGGGCACAAATTTTCTCATAAGAATGGAAAATGACAGATTTTAATTTGAAGTATAGTTGTTTGAGCGTAGGACGAGGCCTAACTTTTTGTTCAAACTATACTTTGTATTTTGGTATTGGCTCGGGCATGTCCAATGGATACAATAACAATGCAAGTTATTATATTGAACACGGAGGGCTGTTCTTTATTTAATTTTAATGTCTGTTGTCATTGAGGGTAATGAAGGGGTTAGTCCTTTCGTTAGTCGAGTCTCGCGAACCGAAAACCTCGGGGTTAATTATTTTTATGTACAAAAATAATTTAACCTATACTAACATATTTTCTCTCATAGAGAATCCAACCATCCTAACATTCATCCTATCACGAACTTGCAACTTAAATTTTGGTATTTATTTTATATACATTAGAAAATTATCCTAAGCTAGGTATTTCCCCAACTAAAGGGATCTCAACTATCCTGTAATTTTCAAAATATTTAGAAAACGCGGTAGTGAATACTAATACTACCTTAAGATATTTTATTTCACACTTACTACTGATTCCGGACTCAGAATGTCACATAACTTTCCTGTAAAAACTTATTTATACTCGCGCCAGAAACGAGTCTTCGAAGATCAAAATTTCTTAGGGGAAATCCACAGCTGGTATTCTCGGAATTACTTGGCATAAAGACATTCTGAAACATGTACCCCACTTTTACGGACCCCCGTATTGAAAAAATTTAATCGCGGGCGAGCCCGGCTTCTGTGGACACCAGAAAATCGACTAAAATTACTGCCTCCTGCAGAATTTCTTTATCTGTCTGTTTTAACGTTACATTGCGTCACCCTGGCCGATTTAATTTACCGGTAACGCCATGCCCGTTGCGGCTAGAGGGATAAGGAACCAAATACTGCCGACACTGCAAAATTCTAAGAACCCGCCGTTTGCTGGAATTATCGATCCATTTATTTGGTAAATTATTAAAAAATTATTTGACCGGGAAATCCTTAATAATTTTCTTTAATTGGAAAAACGTAGTTTTACAACAAAGATTTTAGGGATAAAAACACTCCCAGGGGATTAAACCACGAAGGCAGCAAATATTCTTTAAAAATGTCCCTCTTCATAATGATATTCACGGGTCTTTCCCATTTTAAGATTATTTACTGACATGCCTATTTGTTTCGAGACTCAATTATCGTCATAGAATGAGTACACCTAATTTTTCCCCAGTTCCCCAGAGCAAGGTTTATAATCAATGATTTGTTCATCACGGGAGTTATATAATGATGATGAAACACCTACCCTATGAACAATTTTTCGATTAAAAGGTAACATCATTATGTATCTGATATGTACCTAAAAGAACAAAGACATACACAAAATTTTATAGAACACATTAAGTTACGGTTTGATGGGTTCCTCAATATTTTTAATTCCATGAGAAATCCGTGTCGGCTGCAGTTGTTTATGTATTCTACAATTTTAACTTTTCTCACTTAAGGTAAAACATCCAATTATTGACATTCAAACAAAAATTGACATGTCTTATAACTTGCCATAAGTTATGAAATCTTTAAATCTGACCTAAAAATTAAATGCACCAACCCTTTGGGACTACAATCTGGCGCGATGTGACATGATCGGTCGCTGCTTGAATTTGGACATTCGTGCCGAATGGAGCACAGTGTGTGGCCAAATAATCGTGAGTTTTATGATTATTTTGCTAAATTACCAAGGTATAATGCGTGCAACAACATTCCATTTTATCAAAGAATTATTTCCCAATCCAAGGACTACGTTAATCATCAGAAAGTATTGATACTGCTGGCCTCTATTAAATGAGAGGATTGCTCAGTAGTAATAGTCAGTGGATTATATTGCATTTCACATTTTCATGGAAGTTTTGCTACTCATGCATGCTCGCGAGCAAATATGATCGTCATAAGATGATGTTTTAAATAATACCTATACTACAGGGTGTTATGGAAATGACGTATTATATTTAAACCGGCAATTTCTCTTTACACAAAATAAAATAATTTAAACACTTTCCATTCTATAATACCTTTTTGTACAATTAATTGCAGAAAATTTACGACGGACTATGTTTTAATCAACCCGAAAAAACATATGGAATAGTAATAGCCACGTACGTCACTAGGTCAAATGTTAATGACCTCTTGACGCCTTACATCGGCTGAGCGAAGTAGTTTCATATAGCGCTGAACGCGTGCGTCTGTTAGTTGAAGACCAACCAGCGGCCGGATACGTTGTGTCTCGTCGATCACCAACACACTCTCAGCAATCCGCTCTGTCTTTTCGGTTTACGCGTGTATCTTGCCCGTCCATAAACACTCTTCGAATATTGTTTTTATTGACGCGTTTCTTCTGGACGACAAATTTCGTCGCGTGTAATAAATAATAATCTGTAGTAAAATCTGTATTATTGTATTTTCAAAAGCTAACTATCGGTTCTGTTTCACTATTACTGTGTGTACATAAAGTGTTTCCAGGAGTGTTCCCATGAAAAAGAAAAAAAAACTGAGTGTGTTTGTGCCTGGATTTCCTCGCTCTTTAGGTATAAGGATAAATACAAGTAGGTAGAAAATAATTTGTTTTTATAATTTTATACGGAATTTCAGTTTTACATTAAGTTTGGCAACATTGCCATTGGCTCTGGGAAAATGTTGTACAGTAGCGCGGACTGACCTGTGACTAAGAGTGTTTATTACCCCACTTTTAAAATTGTCGATTTAAAAAAAAATAAATATGTAGCGCTTCTCTAGGACACCCCAGGAGTCACCCATTTAAATATAATACGTCATTTCCATAACACCCTACGAATATTCACCCTCTTTCTTTGGTCACTAGCCTTAGTATTCCAGTTCTATCTATTTTGTAAATTATGAATAAAGTTGTAAATAAGCAATACAATATGTCAATTATTGGGGTTTCAAAATTTTGGGACAATTTAGAAAACAACAACTATTTTTTTTTTTATTAATTTAAAGGTTTTAAATATTGTTGTTTTTTCAACATTCGACGATTTCAATACCTTCTATGATCGATATAACGTTGTTAAATAGTTTATAAAATAAGAAAATTTCTCAGGATGAGCAATTTGGTAAGAATGGTTTCTAAAAGCAGTCAATCAATTGGATAAAAGTTCAACAAAATGCTTAAAGTATCGTAGTTGTGAATCTGTGCAGAGCTCGAGTCTGGCACAGCCTTTGACTTTTGAGCAATTTGAGCAAACCTTGCTCTCTGCATTTGAGAAACACATTCTTGTTCTGCTAAATTAATTAAATAAATGAATCAACCTAGCTCTTAAGCTTCCTTGCCTAACCGATGAGAACATGAGTAGTTCGAAAGCTAACAGACTATCGCACTGGGGTTAAAGAAATCCTTTTGTTTTAAAAGTGTGCCCTAGTCGGATACAATAACCGTACGACGATATAGGACAGATATTTCTCTTGCAAATCTGGACAAACTCCTTAGGGATATTCCTTTTGGAAAAGCAAAAGTGCAAAACTCTTCGCAAACTTCGCGGCGCGTTTTGAGTGCACAAAAGCAAAACCTTTTGGTCTATGAAACCTTTGGCGTCCATTTCTACTTCAATTTTTCTCGTCAGTCAGAGAAACACCCTGAGTTTTGCACTTTTGCTTTTTCAAAGGGAATATTCCAAAGGAGTTTGTCGAGATTTGAAACAGAAATATCTTTCGTATATCGTTTTACGGTTATTGTATCCGACTAGGGGACATTTTTGAAACAGAAGGATATCTTTAACCCCAGTGCGATAGTCTGTTAGCTTTCGAACTACTCATGTTCTCATCGGTTAGGCAAGGAAGCCTAAGAACTAGGTTGATTCATTTATTTGATTAATTTAGCAGAACAAGAAAGTGTTTCTCTAATGCAGAGAGCAAAATTTGCTCAAATTGCTCAGAAGTCAAAGGCTGTGCCAGACTCGAGCTTTACAGAGATTCACAACTACATTCAACGATACTTTAAACATTTTGTTCAACTTTTAGTTTTTGTCCTTCACAATCTATTTGTGTAATGCTATACCTTCTCATACCATTCATTTATTTGAATCATTGGGTGTCTACTTCATTCTGTTGTTCAAAATTAATCGTTGAACTATCTTTAATAAATAATCCGCATCCGCTACTGCGTCAGTGAATATTCATTTTTCGACTTGTCATTTGATATCCGTTCTTTCTTTCAGCAAACAACTTTTATTTTTAGAGAGTTTACCAAACTTCCGATGAACAGTATGGACTTCTGGTTCTTTGAAACTTTACCTTTTTTTATTTACGAAGTGCGGTCCCTACAGATCGACCGTTAACTTGCTTAGCAGGAATTGGACGAAAGTATGAACTATACTAACGTCGAAATAGGGAAACTCTGGATCCTCTTGAGATTTTCCCGACATTTGAAACGATTTCCTTATGTTATGTTAGATATACAGCGTTTTGGTGTTAGCAGTGGATGGTTATTTTTGCTTTGGACGTCATTATCAGTTAATGAAAATGAAAATGTGACAATGGAAATGGACAGAATATCTGTTTTCCAGAACAAAAATACCATTCTTTGTTTTTAAGGCAATAAGTTAAAAAAAGTTTTGTCAAAACTACACAGTAATGTTTTCATTGGCACTGTCAGGATACTTTACATTTCATTTACAGCAGTTTGGGGATAATTTTGTTTTGAGTATTCTTGATTTAAATTTCATTTTGGTTAATAAAAATTATCGAAACTTATAAACGGGCTTCTAAACGGGCAACATTTTTATGGCAATATGTGACTGCAATTGTATAGTTAGAATATTGCCAGCTATTGTAGGAAATTTCTATATTGTTTAGTCATTTTATTTTTTTTTGTATTATTATAATATTAGGATGTAGAGTACTGTCCTGGTTTATTCGGGTTCTGCCTTGGATCGCGTCATTCCAGGGATTACTTGCGCCGAACGGAGCTGACGGCTAGGACTTTCACGCTCCTATTTGGAGAGCTTGCCCGGTCGCGATTTCGATTGGCTGAGAGTCACGGGTGCCGGCAAGCTGACTGGCTGAACCACTATGTCGTCATCATAGGTTCGTGCAGTCGCACCGTCAGCTCCTCTAGCGCAAAATGCATCAGGATAAGGGATGAAGCGGGAAGACGGGGGTTGGTAGCGACCGGGGAAAGAAAGCGGGAAGAAGGGAATTAAGACGGAGAGACGCAACGAAGACGAACGACGCCGCGGGGGTCGCGGAATCTGATAATTATTAAAAAAAGGAAGAAAGACGTGTTCGCGTAACGACGGGCGAATATTTCTATATTAAAGTAAAGACGAGAGACGTGTTTGCTAGACGACGGGCGAATACATCTTATTTTATAAAGACGGAAGACGACGGAAGACGACGGAAGTTGTAACTATAGTGTAAATACTGTAAAATCATATCAACAATAGTTATTATCCGAATAAATACCTAAAAAACCTTAAGTGTATAAAGTTTCTTGCCTCACTACCCCTAGACAACAAAGAAAAAGCCTATATATATGTATAAATACATATTGAAATATATATCGGATCGCCCGGCAATATATCCAAACTTGTTTGTAAGGTAGAGGAGCCAAATAACAAAGCCCACACTTTAAAAAAGTTGCTAAAACATCACGGTTTTAAATGCGCACTGGTATAGGGCAATTTACAAACCAACCAGTCCCTCCACAAAAAAAAACATTTGTCAAACCGACATCTTCCTAGATGCCAACAGCAACTAGATATCACCTGGGTATGGTGGTCTTATTAAATAACAGTTACCTAATTTAATATACTGTATGGATTCTGCAGTAGGTTTTTTATGAAACATTTTTTAAAATGAAATAAAACTTTTGTATTTTGCTTTTAAATGTTTCAGATTTAATAGAGTATTACCCTACATATGTTTCGCCTTCTTAGGGCTTTATCAAGAGTACAGACTATACTAAAGTTCATTTACATTTGTCGAATTATTTAGCCTATAATTTGTTACCTACTTAGTGAACCTATTTACATTTTATTGACATAGAACACATTTGGGAAGGCCCCATCATAAAGACTGTAAATATTTATCAACAATAGGTGTGTTGTAAAAATTTTGCTGGTCATTCGTACAGATGGCCGCATTTTTAAGAGATTTTTTAATTTCTAGTTGCTCTAAAAATAAACAGAACAAATTATTGAGGAAAGAATTTTATAGTGTTAGCCCTCCTAAAAATAATAACTTCAAATTCATTAATTATACTTCAACCATTAGTAATAATATATGTAATAGATTATGTAATTTAGGCTGCAAAACGATATGTATAAATAAACAAAATCTAGGCAAAATACTAGTTAACAATAAGGATAAAACAGACAAATTAAATAAATCGGGGGTATATAAAATTAACTGTAAAGATTGTGACGCTGTTTATATAGGTCAAACGGGTAGAAACATTAAAACTAGACTTAAAGAACATAGAACATCAATTTTAAACAATGTCAGGAGTTCAGGAATGTCAAACCATTGCATCGATAATAACCATTTTATTGATGTAGATCACATTGAATTATTACATAGTGAAAGGAAGGGCAAAAGACTGGACATGTTAGAGCAACTAGAAATTAAAAAATCTCTTAAAAATGCGGCCATCTGTACGAATGACCAGCAAAATTTTTACAACACACCTATTGTTGATAAATATTTACAGTCTTTATGATGGGGCCTTCCCAAATGTGTTCTATGTCAATAAAATGTAAATAGGTTCACTAAGTAGGTAACAAATTATAGGCTAAATAATTCGACAAATGTAAATGAACTTTAGTATAGTCTGTACTCTTGATAAAGCCCTAAGAAGGCGAAACATATGTAGGGTAATACTCTATTAAATCTGAAACATTTAAAAGCAAAATACAAAAGTTTTATTTCAGTTACCTAATTGATAAGTTTCATTATTTATTTTTGAATTAACTTTAAAAATATAATATGCCCATAATATCTTGTATACTCTTAAATATTCTTATTTAATGGGCTATAAAATTTCGTTCGAAAAGAAATAAGAATAATGTTGCAAATCGTAAGACACAAATAAATAGTCGGCGAGACTGCTTGAAACTTGATAATATTGTGATATATGAATATTATTTGACAGGGCTTCTATCTACCGTCTTGTAACCGAAGAAGAGCTATCAGTGTCACAGTGATCTTTACCAAATAGGAACGTACCAGTTTATTTCGCTTACATAGTTATAAATTTATAAAGGAAGCGTTTTGGTGCATGCAAGAAATATTTAACCTAAACTATTAAATATGCGCCTTACATACAAAATTTTACCGAAATGCAAATGCCTAAGAAAACTTTTCAGATAAAAATTTACTGCCTCCTAACTTTGCTATTTCTTTTCCATATTAATCGCTTAACTGTGTAAACCCAGGTTAATCCAGTGTCGTAGCAGTTTTACCTTAATAAATATAAGATATATCGATAAATATCACTTTACCCCATCTGGAGTTCGGTACATTTTAGTCTATCCCCATCTCTGCCGATTCTCTAATCGATTTTACAGTACTACAAGCTTGTGGGCAACTTTAACTGGTTATTACGTTGCTGCATCCCTCTAATATTTAATATTAAAAGGAATATAAGACTTTACGACATTTGCGTGGGATTCCTCTATTTTTCAAAATGTTGTTCTTCAAATGTTACTTTATTATAGCAGCTAAAATAAATCGAGCAATAGACTACCAGGACCCAGAAACAACATAGTTCTAATTGAAAATTTAAACAAATGCTCACATGTAAATTTTTTCGAAAGTTACTTGTATTTGCAGGTATCAAATCATCCATATTTCCTATTTAGCTCCACACGCAAAACATTAGAAGTTTTTAATGTTTTAGTGCATTCAAATATTAATATTCAAAAAAAAGTTACTCCCCGTAGATGGTATTAAAAGCTTTCATTCGTGAGCAATATAAATAATCATTACTCACGGGTAGTTCATGCCCACTATAAGGTCAATCATATCTCTTTAAATAATAATTTCTTCACAGTGCTGGATACACAGTGACGCCGTATAATCCCAATTTGTTCGTTTCAGGAATTTACATTCCAAAACTATACGCCCTTTTCTATAACCTGTTTATCAACGACCTGGATTGCACTTTAAATGTAGTTATTCTCTGTTGTTTGCTGATAATTTAAATTTACACATAGATAGTTATCTGTTGATGGTCTAAAAGTTCAGTTTGAGTTGGACAAATTGGTAACCAAATTCAATAAAAATGTTATGGAGCTTAATCCCTTAAGGTACACATTCAATCTTGTGAAAATCTAAGTGAGCATTCAAACAACCTTATTGAAATGGAGAGAACATATGCACCAAAGTTCCCGAAGGGTATTTTTTTATAAGTTATAGACATTTGACTTATGAGCATTGATTATATCACATCAGAAAGCTATAACTTATTTTTTTTTATGATCAAACACAAGCACTATAGGAAAAATCCTTTAGGGCACTCTGGGAGTGGTGCGTGTGCGCAAAATGCGATTCACGTTGGTTTTGAATCGTTGGAGGTTATATTCGTTGGGAAAAACGACCTCGGGAAGGTCGTTCCACAAGGATGTAGTACTCCAGATGAAAGAATTCTTAAATCATGAAGTTCGAGGAGTACTAAGGTTAACCACATTTGGATGGGCGGCAGTGGTTCGTCGTGTGTTTCTGCTATTCGTCGCTCTGGGCGAAATTAAGAGGACAAGGTCAGCCGATCACCTGCCATGAAAATATCTGTAAAAGAGAGTCAAATCCCCAACCTGTCTTCGATGTTCTAGGCTGTCGAGGTTCTTCGTCAGCTCGTGGTCTCCGATCAGACGAATAGCCCTCCTTTCGATGAAATCCAGCAGCCGAAGAGTATGTTTGGGTGCAGAGCTCCAGACATGAGAGCAGTATTCTAGTGATGGTCGAATCTGGGCTTTGTATAGTGTCAAAAGTTGTTGAGGTGTGTACAACTTTCTGGTTCGGAAGAGTACCCCAAGCTTCTGAGAAGCTATCTTGGCGATTGCCACAACCTGGTTATGCCAAGACATATTTCCTCCCAAATTGACGCCCAGCACATTAATAGATGAAGCCAGAGGGATTGCGTATAAAAATATCCGATAAAATGTTTTTTTATGAAATAATAATCTTTTGCTGCATTAGTTACAACTTAAAGTAAATTACCTTTGACATATTTTTTCTATAAAAAATCCCTTTTAGCTCAGAAACCATTGAAAATGGGTATATGAAATTATCAATTTAATTTAATTGTTAAGAAAAATTACTGGCATTTTCACATAGGATCCAAAATGTCAAAATATACAGTGCATTCTATTTAAAGCAACAATGTTACAAGTGTTAAAGATGATTGTACTGGTAATAACGCTGAACCGAAAGAAGATATAGAACAGCTGTTTTCATGTTTTTTCTTGCAAATTTAATCTACTTTTCATTATCATGATATCATAATTATACCGTATGATTAAAGCTTTCAGAATAAAATCAAAAATATTGTTATTATTGCAAATTGCGCCTTTTTGTAATTTTATTAGGGACTATCGTGTACCACTGGAAAAGTACTTACATTTCTCTTGAAGATAATCTTAGGTTTACTAAAATTGAATAAATCGGTTAAAAGTTACAGCAATTTAACCCCCCCAATTTTATCAATGTCGGTACACCAATGAGTCTTAGATCATAATGATACAGAATTTTCAAATGATGTTAGCAACTGTATACATTAAGGTGGAAATATTCGGAGAAATTTAAAATTTTAATATTTTGTGACCCCTTGGGATGAAATCCGTAACTTAAAAATAATTTCCATATTAAATAATAATTTAATTACACAGATATGACCGGTAGCTTACCTTAATGAAACATCCTGTATATACCTATATATCGCAACAAGCTAATAAAAAGTACTGTGCGAAATTTTATCAGGTGAAATGTTGGTGGTGATGAATTGTCATGTCATCGCCTCTTTATTTTCAGATTTTTACCTCTAAAATTATACTTACTTATTTGTAATGAGGCTAAAAATCATTCTTGGAGGAACAAAGATTGCAGCTACACCACTGGGTTAATCACGTCGTTTTTCTCAAAGAGCATGACGATTTGCTTACAAATGCTCACATTTAAATGAAGTTACTAAGGTAATTTATCTTTGTACAATTTCCACGAGGTCCCTCTTTGAAAGAAGCAAATTTCATCAGATAGTATAGTGCTCTTATACAAATGCCTTTAAATCTGATATTTTAAATTAGATTTAGAATTGTTTATATTTATCTTCCTTTTGAACGCTGTATTATTTCTTTGGAGATAATTTTTAAAAAAATGACACTTTAAATTATTCTCCTCTTATTTTTTTTATCGCGATGTTTCTCAGGTGGTTATTTCAATTTTAACTATTGTATGGTATTGTAATTTTTTAAATATGATATTGTAAATTAATTTTAAGCTTGTTTTTGTTTATTATATAAAAAAAGAAAATTTATATAGAGCGTATTCCAAATTTGATTATTACCATTGGGATGGTTAAAATTTTTTAGAATTTATTAGGTTACCATAATAATTGTTACGATACACAGTTTCTTCAACGGATGGTGATTATATTTCGGTCCCCATTTTGCTATTTTGACATCAGTTTTATCGTTTGATATCGAATGTTAAAGAAAAACTGGTTCATGTAAAAATATGACAACTTTTGGAGATGAATGCTTGGTTTACACGTGGGCTACAAAACGAAACGCCAGCTAAAGTCATGTCGATTCAAGAGTTCAACGTATTGTATATTGGTCATAATTCGTCTTTCTGAGCTCGAAATTCAACGGCGTGACATTTTTCGTACTAACTTGGCGTTCCACAACACTATCATCTTCTTGATGAAATGAATTTACGTTCTTAATAAGAATTCGCGTTCTCAATTGACCTCTTTCATGTCTATAGACATAAGGGATGATGCAATATATGTTCTTCTCAAAACAGGTTTTCATGTGGAATAGGTTGGAACAGATGAGGGACGACGGGTTTTCCTGTTTCGCTGGAACAGTCTGCTACACTAAAGCAGTATAATAAAAAGATAATTGAAACCAAAGAGAAAGGAAGTATGACCTAATATCTAGAAGAGAGTAAAGACTGCAGGCCCCCGTATTGACGGAATGCGAAAGCGGTTTCCGGTACGAAATGTTAAAATAGGAGGATGGGGTTTTTTAGTGAGCAGGAATCTCACACTACCCACCACAGCTATCTTGTGGATGTCTTATGCAAGATTTTCCCCTCCCCCTAAAAAAAAAATGGCTCGTGCGCGCGGTGTTGTCGAGGTTTAATATTACGAAGAACCTCGACAGCCTAGAACATCGAAGACAGGTTGGGGATTTGACTCTCTTTTACAGATATTTTCATGGAAGGTGCTCGGCTGACCTTGCCCTCTTAATTCCGCCCAGAGCGACGAATAGCAGAAATACACGACGAACCACTGCCGCCCATCCGTATGTGGTTAAGCTTAGTACTCCTCGAACTTCATTATTTAAAAATTCTTTCATCTGGAGGACTTCATCCTTGTGGAACGACCTTCCCGAGGTCGTTTTTCCCAACGAATATAACCTCCAACGATTCAAATCCAACGTGAATCGCTTTCTGCGCACACGCACCACTCCCTGAGTGCCCTAAAGGATTTTTCCTATAGTGCTTGTGTTTGATCATAAAAAAAAAAAAAAAAAAAAAAAAAAAAAATGTTTCCGAAATATGACAAAGAATCAAAATTAAATATTTATCAAAAATACCTTTCATGACACAAAAATAAATCTATTATATAGGGTGTAATGGAAATGACGTATTATATTTAAATGGGTGACTCCTGGGGTGTCCTAGAGAAGCGCTACATATTTTTTTTTTCTTTAAATCAAAGTTTAAAAAGTGGGGTAATTCACCCCTAAACCCACTCACAACTCCTCGGCACATTCATATATGAACATATTACATTTCCCAGCTGGGTAATCAACAGATGTTCAGGCACAATGTTTCCAATCTGTTTAAAAAATGTAACACTGTAGATTCTTATAAAAATAATATTTAGTTTACCTAGTGTCCAAATATAAGTGAATCCAGGTGCCAATACACTAGCAAGTAATCCAGGGCACAGACATCTTCAGGTTTTTATTTTTCTTTCTATGGGAGAAGCTTTATTCTCATCACGTACCCTGATGATAATGTGGAACTGCGTAATAAGCTTATACCCACTAAACCCCATTCGGCCTCTTATTTCCAATCTCTCGGAACATTTGCACTAAATCACTTAAAGAAACACATAGACACCCACGAGTTTCAAATTAGTTTTTTTGAAGATAGGCACCTATTATCAGATTACACGTCAACACTAGACAGCACTTAATTATTTCGCAATAGAAATAATAAAAACGCTAATTTCTATGGGCCATTAACCCTTTACTAAAGATGAAATGAAGCAATTATGTTGACAGGACTACCCTTTGAAATAAATGGTCGCGTCCAAGGTGGTTTCTTTGTGCACATTCAGAGAACTAACGTGAGCTAGCGCGGTTGCCATTTTATTTATTTTATATTTATATAACATCGAATTTATTTATTTTTATAAAACATATATCATTATAAATTTTATTTATAAAACATCGAAATAATAAATATTATTTATGTAGTTATAAAACATTGAAAGTGGCAACGCTGTATTCTTAACTATTAACCCCAGCCGGTGAAAAGAACAGGCAACCCGCTGGATTATCCAAAATCAGCTGTGTAACGAAGCCGGCTGATTTTCACACGCATTATCGGTTTCCTACTGTTTTTACCAAGTTTCAAGCAGATTTGTGTGTTAATATTTAAACCCTAGTTTAAATTATTAAGTTATTTGTTTTTTTCGCGACTGCAGTGCCCCAGCCCAGCAGTTCAAAATCGACGGAACCAACGTGTTATTTATTTTTAAAATTTTTAAATGAATGAAATACATTATTTCCCAGACCACTCAGACAATAAGGGCGTATTTTTGTCTACACAGTAGCACTTTAAAATACTAATTCAGATTGAATGGTACTTAGATGTGTTATGTGATTTTATTGTGCCGGTTTGTTTTTGTTCAAGTTAGCTAGGTAGGTGTTTTTTTATAAAGTTGGTTTTAAATAAGTTCGAAGAGCTAAATAAAAGGGAAAGTGTCGTTTATAAACTTTTAAGTTGTCCAGATCTGGCGGGTGTCGTTCGAATTGAACAAATGAGAACATACCTACCATTTAAAAACAGTTCGAGTCAGTTCAAGTTTATGAATCAGAAATTGTTTCCCAGCGAACTGAACTGAACGTAAAAGTTTATAATAATGTACCCTGAAAAATAAACAACTTGCAATCTGTCAAACGGTTATTGACTTTCTAAAGAGTTTACCCTGAAGATATGACAACACTGTTCAAGATTCAGTGATGTTTTTCGCCATATGTTGCTTTGCTTACTTTCCTAACAGGGTCACCACGTGGTCATTTTTAGTTTGACATAAGGTCATGTACAAGGCATATTAAATTAAAGCGCCATTTTTGGATATTTTTCCTCAATTTCTTTCCATCTCAGGAATAGCCGGTTTAAATATAATATGTCATTTCCATAACACCCTGTATAGGAAGTAAAATCTCTTTGGTGATATAAGGATAAGCTTATGTCAATAGTGGGTACTTTTATTTCATGTTGATAAACTTTTACAACAAAAATTAAAACGAAAATAGAAATGGGGAAAGTCCCGAATAGTGAACTATTTAATTGTTAATTGAATAATCTGCAACCCGGTCCGCTTGATCACAATGTAACGCTGACACGACGCGACGTTGCGATGCAACAGCAGAGCAGCGAAACAGTTTGGAACTGAAATAGGTTCCTTGAAACAAGTTGTACCTGTTATTTAAAATACTCTGTTCCAACCATCCCTAAATTAGATATATAAAAGAATATTTCCACTTGAAATAACATATAATTTCATAATACACTCTCTTGAAACATTCTGATTTGATATTTAAATTAGTAGCTAAAATCAAAAGTCCCTATTTAATTCCGGTTGGCTAAGCCAATTACTCCAACCCAGCGCACCGTAGCGCCTAGATTCTCGTGGCGTATATTGGTGTTTAAAAATTTACAATTCGTTGCCTAAAACTTGTCAGCAGCGTCGCGTTTCAGCAGGGTCCGTAAAAAATTTTCATAAAATTACTAATACGAGGATAACTAAAAAGGACAGAAGATATAATTTCCTTTAACTTCACACAAAATAAAATACTTAGTTTAAAAATATAATACTCAAATAGAATAAATCTTACGTAAAGAAATAGATTTTCAAAACAAGTATTTAAATACATATATCAATTTTTACTTGGATATACTTGTTTTGAAAATGTATTTCTTGATGTAATATATTCTATTTAAGTATATTATACTTTTAAACTAAGTATTTCTTTCTGTATATGTTCAAACACGCCACTTCGGCTCGCAAGTCAGCATATAGGGCCGCAAGAAAAAAACAGCGTCGCAGGCTAAAAATTTTCAGGGTCACCCCAATTTTTTTTAAATTCACCCACTTAGTGTATTGTTTCGTAAATTAAAAAATAAATAGTCTGTTAACTCCTTAAGTACTTATTACAGTAAGTACTTATAAATATACCAACCAATCTAGGGGATATGGATTTTGATTTTCTCTACGGATGCTATGGAATGTTTCACTTCTCTCATCGCTTCCATACGTCCAAAACGAAGAATTTCTCACGCAGTGAGAAATATCCGTCATTATAGTGAGAAATAATTTCTCACTGATATTATGATAACCCAAGGAAGCCAATATCCGCCATTATAGTGAGAAATAATTTCTCACTGTTATTATGATAACCCAAGGCGGCCATGAATTGTTACATGGCAAATTGATACGGCACGATGTTGACAACGCAACATCGCGCAATATCTCCTTAGATCACGAAAACATTTGCCGGTGTTTCCATAACAACACAACCGAAACACTGCAAAATTATTATTGCTGTCAACTTGCCAAATGGGTGTTGTACTTGTTGGACAATATACTATTAATTCTGAACCTCGTTTTAAAGTAAAAACTAAAATGTATTGTACATTTTACAACGAATATATAGTGAAAATAATTTATTTATAACTCCGGTAGTTAAATATGTATACAACAATGAAAGCCTTAAATCAGCCACGGCTCAATGGAATTTCCATCTTCATAACAAAAAATGGGTGGAGAACAATAGGAAATATATCATAGATCACTCAAGTCAACGACTTTAAGCACGCTTGGTGCTTGGATGGATGACCGCTTGGGAATATCATGTTTTTACAAAAGATTTTAGAAAATTTTACAAAAGATATTAGGAAATTTAAGTAAATTTTACAAAAATACTTCATATAATTTACTAAATATTTTTGTAATTTTTACTAATAATGTAGATTAAAATTTTGATATAATTAATTTAATGGCAGATCTTAATAAAAGTTATTCCAGTCATTTATAGAGCCATAAATTATGGTTAGTTTTACTATTTTTATAGTAAATTTAAGTTTTTCTTTCCATGTAGTTGAAAACACATGGCCAACAAAAAAGTTTGGTTTTTGTTTCGCTTCCCGTAAGTGATTTCAAGTATTCGAAAAAGACCTATTATTCCTCTTACCCCCTGAACATAGATTAATTAAGGAACTCAATTTACGCATCAGGCGTTCGTAATGTCTTGTTTCAATTTGTTCTTAACTGGAAAGAGACGAAAGTCCACAAAACTAACAATGTGTTAGGTTCCCCCAGTATTATGACTTACAATCAGCGTTGTTCCAAAGCTTTCGTACCGTCGAGATAGTCAAAATTGTACCAAATTTTTTGGAAATGTACCAACATGATTGTAACCAAGGGGTTCTGAACCTTTTTGAGTTCGAGGCGCACTTAGAGATTTAGTCACCGCGCCCAAAAAAACGGATAGGTATAATGGATCCATTGAATGCAGACTCTGCGGCGAAGAGGATGAAACCGCCTCACACACAATATACCGGTGAGTAGCACTGTCTTGCAGAAGACATAATATCTTCGGGAACATACAACGTGGTGACAACCTCCCACATGATCCCCGCTTGGTAGAAGGTTACTGGACCTCATAGAAGGAGCAAACATCTTCTAACAAGATCCGGGTGCACAATAAGCCGAAAGGCTGCAATGATAGAAGTTCGGGCCTTTAAACCAACCCCCGCCTTTAACCAACCAACCAAACATAGTAAACCATCTCCCTAAGAAGAATAGCTCCTGTTTGCTCCCAACAGACAGTGGCAATCAGCTTTCCAGCTGACGATAACCAATTAAAATTAAACTTGAATTATTTTTACTGGTGGAATGAAGTCGTTACAGTTGAAAAACAAATTTATTAAGAAAAACCTGTTTCATTTTATTGCTACTGAGAAAAAGCAAACAATAAAATATAATAGAAAATCTTGTAATGGACTGAAAATTTGTTTTACAGTTTTGCAACATTCTGAAGAAATTTTTTGAATTACTCATCGAATAGACTCCTTAAAATATACAGGGCTTTCCATATCTAAAACACATGTCTATACATGTGTAATACCTATATAACACTTCACCTATTCACCATCTATTTTCTTTTTCTTGAAAAAAATGCATTTCAAAAAATATAATTGACGGGTCACAACAATTTTAGAAAAATTATCCTTATTATCGTGTATCTTATTTTTAATTATTATTATTATCTGGGGTAAAAAAAGTTTAATTTGCAACAAAAATGCTACGAACTGACATAAATCCGACATTTTCCTAAACAAAATTCTGGCAAAAAACAAATTGCTACACCTCCGCTACTCTTTTACCGGAACTTCACCATAAATCAATTATAATAAAAAATTCAACGTAACGTTAAATATTGCCTAAACTTCCTTCACGTATGTACGCCTCAAACACGCATACCAACATAAATAAAACATATTACTGCTTTTAGAAGATCGCATATATTCCAATAAACTAGGTATCCTGTTTCGTAAAATTGTACGGAGCAACGCCCCTGTACTTTCCCATGATACTTTAAAGTAACGGCGAGTAACCCCTCGCCAATTGTCTTGGGATTTCGCCCGGGTTCTCGTTTTCATATATTTGCATTTCGCATATCAGCAGCTTCACGTATGATATATTAACTGGAGGACGCGGTAAACTTCTCTGTACAAGCGAAATTGGACTTATCGAGTATTTACCGCCGAGATTTCCGAGCTCTTTAATATTCGAAGCGTTTGCTGGAATATCTATTTAATATTGAACTGGATAAAAATAGCATATCTATCTTGCTATTACCAAAATAAGATGCTGAATTATTTGGCAATGGGCGATAAATGTTTCGTGTATTTTTTGGCATAATTTAACTATTACAATTATAACAATCGAGGCGGCATTGGATTATAAAACGTAGGGCTTGGTTTAGGTCATTATACAGGGTATCCCAGAATATGTTGGCAATCTCCCGTGGCGTAAAAACCCTACCACTGAGAATCGTACCATCTTTATTACCGCTCGAAACCAATGTAAGTTAACAATAGATCAAAGCAAAGAAGCCCATGACATGAAGATCAAAAACAAACTTCTTGACAGTCCAAACGGATCAATGTCCTTTTGGTCAGTCGCTAAGGCGGTCAATAGCATCCACAGCCGGAGACAAAGCAAACTTACTTGCTGAACTATTTTCTTCGTATTCCACTGTAAATTTCCAGGGAAGAACACCACCCAACATTCCTGCAGCTCAATCCCAAATGACCGAAATCGTGTTCCGTCAGTGTACCGTCAAACGAATCCTGAAAGGGCTCGGTCCAGACGAAATTCCTGTTATAGTTCTCAAGAGATGCGCCCACTAAACAAAATTATTAACAACAAGAACTAACACCAGTATTTTAAAAAGTACTTAAAAAATTATTTAAAAATCAACGATTTCCAGAGACGTCCGTTATGATGCTCACCCACATTTAGTAATGACATAAAGCTAATTCAGAATCATCCTTGCAAAGCTGCTGATTGTACTTCCATTCGCAATTTAGTCTTACAAGGAAACAGAAACTTGTTAAATTTATTATAAAAACAATAAAACTAACCATAATTTATGGCTCTGTATGTGAAAGCCCTGAATTTCGAACCATTAGAAACACGGATAGATATGACCAAGTCATAATGCGATCAACTCCCAAATCGACATGATTTCAGCGGGCGTCTCGTTTTGTAGCGCACGAATATCAATAATTATTAATTTTATTTATTAAATTTAATATTAATAATTACAAAACTTTTTAGTAAACCATTTGTATGAAAAGTTTTTGTAAAGTTTACTAAAATCTTTTGTAAAATTTACAAAAACCTTGTAAAATTTACTGAAATGTTTTTTAAAATTTACTAAAATATTTTATATAAATTCTGACACACGCGGTCACCCATCCCAGTGGTAACCTCAAGTTGCATCGCTTAAGTGTACGAAGATCGAAAACTCGAAATCCCAGAGATCCGTTTCATCCGATTTAAGCCTTTTATTGGTAATTTTCACAATAAAACATACTTAAAGTACAATAATAGTCAACAGTAAAATGTACAATACATTTAAACAACTGCCTATTGGAGTTGTAAATGAATTATTTTCACTTACATTCGTTGTAAAATTTAAAATATACAGGGTGTCCGCTAATTATTGGTACATGGAAAAACCACAGACTTCTTATGTAAACATATTAGGATTTAATCATAGTTACTTATATCCGAAAGTTGATCTTAACTGAGATACAGGGTGTTAAAGTTAAAACTTCATTTTTGTTTCTCTCTAATAACTTTGAGAGAAACGAACGGATTTTAAAAAAATTTGCAACTTTGCTTTTTTGAGTACGAGAAATTGATTTTTTGTGAAATTTTAATTTACAATGTAGGGGGCTGTCTGCGGCATTTTTCGCAAATTTTTTCATCATAACTTTTTTGTGCCTTAGTGTGTTTAAGTTTTTAATGAAAAAAATACTTTCCTACTATTTATTATGTAAAAAAGGTATAAGTTTAGGTCGCCCAGAGTTTCCATTTCGGAGATATACGCATTTGAATTGTTTAGTGCACCCTGCCCAATTACTATTAAGTTGCCAACAAAAATTTTTTCTTAAATTAAAATATGAGAAAATAAATGAAATTTGTATGATCCATTTTTGAGTTTATCGTAAGTTTAGTAACAATAACGAGACACAATTTGTTTTCAAATGGACGAGGTACCCAGAGACAATATTCGGAGCTCTATCCAACAACCTGATGTTAAGATCTTCAAAAATATTTACGACCGATTAGGCGAAACAGGTACTTTTCGTCCTTAACGGAATTCCAAATAACTCGCACAGCTATCTCACAACAAACAATGAACAACATGTAGGTTTCATAGCAACTGCATCTCTAAATTTCATTTGTTTTTCCATATGTTACTTTAAGAAAAAAATGTTGTTTGCAAATTAATTGGGCATTGCACGATGAAACTAACGACTGAGGCAACACACGGTACACCTTTTTTACGTAATAAATATGACAAAAGTATTATTTTCATTACAAACTTAAATACACTAAGGTATAAAAAGGTTATGACCCAATAAATGTGCAAAAAATGCGTCCCCTACATTGTAAATTAAAATTTCACAAAAAAATCCATTTCTCGTCCTAAAAAAATCATAATTGCCAAATTTTGTAAAAAAACGTTGGTTTTTCTTATTGGTTATTAGAGGAAAACAAAAATGAAGTTTTAACGTTAACACCCTGTATCTCAGTTAATATCAACTTTCGGATATAAGTAAGTATAATCAAATCCTAATATTTTTACAAGGTTTCTTTCATGTACCATTAATTAGCGGACACCCTATATATTAGTATTTACTTGATTTTACTAAATTTATTAGAAATACTAACTACAGTTTCTTATAAATTATATGGACAATATTATTTTAGTACGGATTATTAATAAAAATGTAATTCATACTATATTTTATAGGAAATCGTACAATAAAATCTTTATTATAATAATTTTACTATAGTCTTTTTTCCATGTACGCCATTTCTAAAATATGCTTGAATCATAAATTTTTTATGTTCTTCCATAAAACCCATTGTAAAAATACTTATAGGAATGAGTAACTAAAGTTCTTTCACGGAACGAACAAAATTGACTGCATGCTTAGGTCCTTATGCCTTTAGGGAAGATATTTAAATGTTACCTAAAGTTAGACCTTAGGTAAGAGAGCCTTAACGTTATGGTAAACTTTTAAAAAACTATGTTTTAAGCGTTAAGTCTAAGATTACCACACCCTTAAAGGTCTTTAGATGTGAGTTAAAAAGAAACTTGTGCTAAGGATGACTTACGTCTTCTACTTCTTCTGTATCTTTAGGTTTGTTCGGGTCAAAGTCACCTTCAGGTACAGAATGCCTTAAGTCATCTTTAACACAAATTAATATTTTATATTTATATTATATATTAAAGTTCTCTTTTGCAGTCATCTAAAAGAATGGATCTTTCAGAACGTGATAATCTTCCACTTAACACGTCAATTGACCCTGAAATTCCTCATAACTTTCTCTAATATCATCTCTACATCTCTACAATAAATTCAAATTGCTGCACACTGCGACTTGAAAAAATATTGTCATATATCATCTTTTAATTCATATTAAACTTATTTCAGGAAAAATAAATACTGGAATTAAAATATATATGGGTCCTTCTATTACAAACCGAACACATTTTAACATTTTATATACATAAAATTATTCGACACATGCTATTTCAGGATTTTGTTGGAAATTTTTTTTTTTTCGGAAATATACACACATTTTTGATCCTTTGCTGGATTTTCTCCAATCTTCTCATGTTTCTTCAGTTGTACTGATCGGGTTTGTTCGGGTTTGTCATTTGTGAGCAAATGAAAAATAATAACAATTTAATTGTTTAAATAGTTTTCACATGCTGTTATGTACGACAATGCCCGGCCCCATCGTAATAAAGCTGTTAATGAATCATTAGTGAGGGAATCAATCGCTTGGAGTGGCCTGCTTTGTCCCCTGACATGAACCCGATAGAACTTGCTTGGGACATGCTCTCTACGGCAGTTCCCGTTAGAAAAAATCCCCCTAAAACTCTCCAGGAGCTTCTTGTCGTTGCTACCTAGTAATGAACAGGCTATTCCACAAGAACGGATTGCTAACCATACGCACAGCATGAGACCGTCGCGTCGTCTTCAAGCTTGCGTTGAGGCCAGAGGAAGAAATACACTTTATTAGAAGCTATATTTTTTTAAATTACAATTACAAATTATTCAATATAAATAAATTTTACTTTTGTTAAGTTTTAGAATTAAAATATCTCTCACTCAACTCATTGATTTTTATTTTAAACTTATCAATGAACTAATATTTAGTCTATTTTCACGATGACGTAATTACTTATTCGAGAATCAGAGTGATGCAAAACTTTTGAATCTATGTGGATTTTTGGCCAGAAATACCGGAGATCATCCTCAATTCCCAGCAAAAAAATTGTACCTGAAAACTCTGCCAATCTGGCAACTCTGTCTAGGTGGCAGTTAGTTTTATTGTACCAGACTGTAAATCCATCAATAAATGCATTTCTATCTAGTTGCTAGTAAAAGAAACAGATCAAAATACACTTTTCTTATTTTTATTAATTCCTTTAATATGTGACCCATGTGAGTTCTTTATGCCAACTTCAACATATTTATACCCAACAACAATAAATTAAACACTTTTAGTTAGCTACAGTTTAAGAAGTTGAATATATTTAGCGATACGCCTCCGATTCCCATTCAACTCACTGCGCTACCCCCGCGGCGAACTATAATATCGGATCCCAATGGCAACTAAGTGAATTAAGCCGTAACTTAGATTCATTCGCTAAACTTTGCGAGGGGTTAATTTGGCAGAATAATTTTAATGCCCTGCGAATATGTGAATAGATCGCCCAAAGGTGTAAGTGTGGAAGATAATCACATAAATCAAGGACGAATTCGCCTTGGCTGGTTTCCTCTCCGTTTGCGGCTCCGTATTCTCCACTGTGCGCGGTAAAGGAAATTTGCACACTGGAGAAATTTAGAATTAATGTTTGAAATTGTAACTATTGCTGGGCGAATATCGCATCAAAAATCGGGTTATCATTTGAATGATCACTCGAATAGCAGCTAGATACCATATCCACAAGGTATGATATCTAGCACGTCCAATTTCATACAGCGGCCGCAGTGACGTCATGGTGTGAGTTACTTTAAATTTTTTTATGGAGATTCACGTTGTTGGTAGCGTTGTAATTCTCTTTTAAAAGTCTTATAAGGTTTTATGCATTCGATAGTTGGTGAAATGAAAGAATAATATTTATAATATTTAGGTATGTACATAAATAAATTAACTATGTCTTTATTGTAACATTTACAAGCTGCTCACTTAACCTACACAATACCTATCATTCTATAAAAAATATAAATTACATTACTTACTCAATTAACAATGTGGTGCTATCGCCGCATATTCAGAATTCCATGGACTGGAATACCTACCAAGTGTCAAACGTAGAAAATTGGAATACTTCGGCCATATCATGCGTACCACCTTCTTCAACTCATCCTACAAGGGAAAATAGAGGGTCGAAGATCAGTAGGACGCAGACGAATATCGTGGCTGCGAGATTTACGAACATGGACCTGAATGACATCAACAGTTCTATTCAGAGCGGCAGTGAATAAAGTAATTTTGACCAACGTGATAGTCAACATCCACAGAGGATATTCACTCGAAGAAGAAGGCTTAATTACACTTGATATTCTAAGAATCCCTTAATAATTTTCATTTAGACTCATTACAATTTCATTAAAGAGTAACGATAAGGTTAGATAGAGTCAAACAAAAATAGGTAATATATATTGAATTGGAAATTTAAATCGCAAACCAGAAAGGTATCTGACATCGAAGGGAACCATATTGTATAGTTTAGCTATATTAAAACTAAACGATCTTTCAAAGTCAGAAGATGTATATGCTGGGATGGTTAAAATACATTTATTACGGATATCTAAATTGTGCTCATCATTGCGGAATTTTATTAAAAAGAACTAAAGAATGGAGCACCCTTCGTTCATTCATTCTTAACCATTTTATTTCTCTCAGCCTTGCAGACGCTCCCCTTTCACGATTCCTCCCCAATTTTGAATTAACTGGCATCAGCATCCAATAGACATGAGCTGTACACAACATCAGCGTTTAAAATGCGACAATACGATTGAATCACAGAGCAGTTTTTTAAGTTCCTCATTTAAAATATTCCGTTGAGTGTATATTAACTGATTCGCAAAAGCCCTTTTAATACACATACTGATATATGTTCAGAGAATCTAAGGCTGGTATCAATGACCAGACTCAGGTTTCTTGCCGCACTAACCAGTTTAAATTGCTCATTATTTATTAATACTTTTACCGGATCTTGAGAAAATGATTGATCCTTTTTCCTAACAAAAAGAAGTCATTTGGATTTGCTTTGATAAAACAGTGGAAGACTTGGAAGACAGTGGAAGTTAGACATTCGGAGAAGAACCCTCAGATCCGCATTGATCTTCTTAACGGCGTTATCAATTTCACTAGGACTAAAACAAATGTAGATTTGAGTATCATCATCTACAACTGTTCAGGGTTTTATAAGGGGACAACTTTGCATGGAATCGAAACAATACTGGCAATAAAATTGGAAAAGCTTCGGCAGAACAATTCAAAGCGTTCTGCTTTTCTCTCTTCAGAAGCTTACTAATACTTAGAAAATTCCTATTAGAAAGAGTGTGGAGTAATTCGTGACTTTTTGAAAAAATTACTTTGATTTGATTCACGAATTAAATAACTGACTTAATTCCTGTGAATTAAATTGTTTCAACGATTCGAATTGTCGTTTTCTTCTATCTCAAGCAGAAAATCAAAGCCAGTGGCGGTTCGTCTATAGGATTACATGAGATGCCCCTCAACCTTTAATAAAAAAATTAATAAAATATCAATTTAAACGGAAAGCTCTCCTTGCAACCCTAATAAGAATACTGTAGTGTCTAGATTACCTCCGTCCCTACTGTGCTCAGACTCGATGACGGCATAGGATTAGAGTTGGGGATCTCGGTTACTGTTTCCCTATTTGGGGTATTAAGTATTAAATACAAAGCATATTTCAAAACTGGACCGGAAATATAAGTCAGCCCTTAGGAGTGTAATAATTTATTATTTTTGTTAACCGTAAAAGTTGACCGAAACTATTATGCTGCTAAAAATTACATTTTTTACGATAAAGATTTATAATTAAGAGATTAAAATGACTGTTACCACTTAATTAAATCCAGCAACTGTTAGGTTCCTTGTATGCTAGGACAGTTTCTCCACCCTACTCACTAATTACAAAAAAACTGGAATTTATTTAATTTTATTGATTACTGCTACTACAAACGAAGTATTTCGTATATTCGTTTAAAAACGAACAACTTTATCTAATCTTTATCTATTTAAATTATCTTCTTAATATATAATAAAAATAATTAATTCTTAATGATACACTCACACACAAAAAAAGTAGCTGACCGAAAATTTACTTCTACTTTGAGGCGAAATATCTTTTAAACAGTTTATTGTACAGTTTTGAGGTTTTAACTGTGGGATAGAACCATTTGTTGGAAAAAATGTTGTTATTAATTTATAACTTTTTATTTTTATTCCAATGAAAAGGATAAATGAAAAGAAGTAAGTTCTTGTGTTAATTTTTGAGACGCCCTGTAGAGTGTCGTGATAACCAAAACTAAACTAATAAACAACGGTTTTCTATGATGGTTCTTTAGCAACATTTCTTGTCCGAATCATCAGATTTTTTATTCTAAAATGTTGTAATTTCTTTATAAAGCTTAATCTTAGATTATCGAACGGATTTCAAACTCGTGGCGGGCTCAACTTACCATGTAGAAAGGACAAAATTCGAAAGAGGCTCGCAGCAGGCTCGTAGCTGGTTCACTGAACAAAAGCTCAATTCTTCAATGAGCGCTTCTGCGAGTTGTTGGCGACTTTGTGGAGGATGGGGGCCATTTTTGAGTATTGTTCTATAGGCATTCATATCCGAGCTTCTAGTGGGCCATGGAAACGCTCAATACTGCTCATGCAAAATTGTGTTACAATACGGGCAGTATGGGTTTAAATATTTTATTATGGGAGCAATTGGTAAACATCCTGTTGCAATATATCGATGTACCCCTTAGCATTCAGATTGTTTCTTGCTATACATATTCATGTTTGGCATTCGGTAGAAATCCCAGTCTACACCATTAACAGACCCACCTCCAAAATGTTCTTTTTCCAAAAATATTCATTTTATGCTAAAACGTTGTAATTTCTTTAAGAAGCTGAATCTCAGGTTAGCGATCAGACAGGAAAATGAGCTTTATTTCTCTACCAATCCTCCGAATATATCTTCTAATTGGATCTTCCATGCATCGCAGACGAATAAAACTCGTCACATGGTTAGGGTGCACCGATTCTCGGTAGTAAACCAATAATAAATATGGAAATATTTTGCTGGATGCTGGAAAGCAGGAGGTCATTGGAATTTCGAATAGAACCCAACAGGAAAATGATTTAGGAAACAAAATGTTTCTGAAGGATCATCCTAAATAATGTTTTTTTATTAGTTGAGTTTTAATTGTCATGTTTTATTTTAAAAATTAGTAAAAAGACATACTTCTTTATATTTACCCTGTTTATTGGTTAAAAATAATAAAAAGCTAAAAACTAATAAAACAACACTTTTGTACCCAAATGGTTCTATCCAAAAGTTAAAACTTCAAAAACGTGACATAAACTGTTTAAAAGATATCTCGCCTCAAAATAGAACTGAATTTTTGGGTCGCCATATTATATCTTCTAAAAAGTTTTGCATAAAAATAACTTTCGGACATCCATCTAAATGACATTTATCTATCTGCGAACGCAATATTGTTCTTAGTTTTCTTTTTGTATAATTGGGGTCAAGAAAACGGCAAGAACGGTAAACGAGGTAACTTCACACTACAATTTTTACAGTTAAAAAGTTTCTAAAACATCTTTCGCATACTCCCACATTTTTAACCGTATGGCGTGCCCATAACCAATCTTAACAAATGGGAAATTTTTTATTTAGTTTATTAACTATTTACTATTTTTGACTTTAAGAAAAAAGTAATTCTTCATAAACGTCAGGCCTATTGAGAAAATATCACTAAAATCAAAAATTTTTAGCTAGAATATATATGAGTTGTCAACAAATATATATAAATAAATGCCGTAGATGGAAAACTATTTATAATTTTAATTGCAAAGTCCAATTTTCATGACACAAAATCGTTTATATGGAAAAAATTATGGTTATTGTGAATATTATTGTAGTATTTCACAAAATGTTATTGTTGTTTATTTTAATAATATGCTATTTATACTAATTAGTTTTAAAACTCTGTATTTTTTACCCTTTATTGAGTTGTTGTACAGGGTGTCCCATTGTCGACACTTCCTGGGGATATTAGAGTTATTATCAAAGTTAGAATATTGCGTTTTTCACTTTAGTGTCACATTTTAATGAAACGAAACTCCGCTATTAAATTTATCGTTGCTCGCTTAGTTTTTAAACTACAGGGTGATTTTTAAAATCGTCGCTTTTTAGTCACCCCTTGTACTTCTGTTATGCGGTAACTTATCAAAAAGGTAAAAACTGATCTTGTGAGATATTTTACTTACAGTTCAGTGGCGTAGCCAGTTTTTCTCTAAAAAGTTTCGCTTTTGAGATATTAACAAAAATAAAAAAATTTAAATGCGACACCCTGTACAGGGTGTAACTAAATAAGTGTAAAACATTTAAGAGGGTGATTCCTCATCGAAAAAAGGTAGGATATTATATAAATATATAAAGAAACTTTATTGGAACATCCCTTGTTAAGATACAGCCCCTTAAAGGGGGTACATAAAATGTGTTTAACAATTTTTTTCACAAGCACTAAAAAAGTTACAATATTGAAATTAACCTGACATTTTCTACTACCAAAAAGACACTTAGCCAGTAATTTATTTGGTTTACCCCATGGTTGTAAGGGGTGGAAAACGCAACCCCTAAAATTTATTTCCAATGTAAGTTTTTGTCTTATTATTTGTTTACCATCTAAAAATTTATTTCCGATAGCCTGTTTCATTCTAAACAAAAAATGTCTCTTGAATTTAGTCAAGTAGCACGTCAGCATTTAACTGAAACATATGCAAATCAGTGGATAGGTCGAGGAGGACCTCAGAATTGGCCCGCTCGATCCCCGGATCTCAATCCTCTCGATTTCTCTACTTGGGGCCATTTGCAGCATTTGGTTTATCGTACTCCTGTTCGCGATGTAGAGGACTTAAGAAACCGCATCATCGATGCGTGCAGGGTAATTAGAGAGACTCCAGGAATATTTGCGCGAATACGTGGCTCAATGCGCCGACGTCTAGACGCATGCGTAATGTCTGAAGGTAGACATATTGAACATTTACTATGGTTTCTAGATGTTGTATGTTTTGTTATTAATAAATTAGTTTTGTTTATTTATAAATTTTATGTACCCCCTTTAAGAGGCTGTATCTTAACAAGGGATGCTCCAATGAAGTTTCTTTATATGAAAGATCCTATCTTTTTTTCGATGAAGAATCGTCCCCTTAAATGTTTTACACTTATTTAGTTATACCCTGTATATTATTTTTCTAATTAATTAAATGTAGGGCTACAAAATGTACAGTTGTTTATATTTATACTTAAAAATAACCTAAGAATGCGATATTTTTAATAATTTACGTTACTTATACAGTCATTATACAGTCGTTATCAATGGTCAATTTTTTTTTATGATCAAACACAAGCTCTATAGGAAAAATCCTTTAGGGCACTCTGGGAGTGGTGCGTGTGCGGAAAAAGCGATTCACGTTGGTTTAGAATCGTTGGAAGTTATATTCGTTGGGAAAAACGACCTCGGGAAGGTCGTTCCATAAGGATGAAGTCCTCCAGATGAAAGAATTCTTAAATAATGAAGTTCGAGGAGTACTAAGCTTAACCACATATGGATGGGCGGCAGTGGTTCGTCGTGTATTTCTGCTATTAGAAACAAATGCAAACAAATGGTGTAAACTTAGATAGATCCCTCATATTTTTATTATTTCTGAAATACCTGACAATTTTTATAACATTCTTTTCATTACAGTTGGAAATCAGTTTACTGTATCGAGAAAGCAAGCAAACAATTACAAAAGAGGTAAAATTGAACGGTAAATTGGACATTTACTATTACATTTAACTCAATCCAAAAGCCTTGTAAATTATCTAAAGCGAACTTCAGGAACCCATTATCGAACCGAATATCACGTTTCCTAACTTTTATGACCAGGAAGTTAGGAAGGTTTGTTAAAATAAAAGTTTTGAGCTCGAAAGCTCTAAAATAATATCTTCTTTCTTTGTCATAATGATATTTTAGAATATTGGAATGGGTAAATCTCTTTAAGACTAGTTGTAAAGACAAACTTAAACTTCTAAAGAAATTTTTTGAGTTAATTGAGTAATAGATAAGTTTGACTGAACCATTTTAAGTTTGACTGAACCATTATATTATATTATAACCATTGACGAAACAGAAGGACAGGGACAATTAATAGAGAATTTTATTAAGAAAATCATATGATATGTCTAACTCAATTGGACAAAAGTCAATTGGTGCAAACTCAAATAACCGCCTAACCAACATCTATTCCTTTATGAAGGTTATGCGAATGTTCTTACCGCTACTATTATGATGGTGATTATGGGTCATTCTAAAACATAAGCACTATAGGAAAAATCATTTAGGGCACTCTTGGAGTGGTGCGTGTGTGAATAAAGTGATTCACGTTGGTTTTGAATCTTTGGATGTTATATTCGTTGGGAAAAACGACCTCGGGAAGGTCGTTCCATAAGAATGAAGTCTTCCAGCTGAAGGAATTCTTAAATAATGAAGTTCGAGGAGTACTAAGCTTTACAACATATGAATGGGCGGCAGTGGTTCGTCGTGTATTTCTGCTGTTCGCCACTCTGGGTGGAATTAATGCATCTATAAGCCTCGAACCTTAACATTTTAGAATCGTCAGAACATTTTTTTACAACTTATATACATAAAATTAGTTGACACGTATTTCAGTATTTTACTGCAAAAAATTTTTTCCCGAATATATCCACACATAAATTTTTGATAATTTACTGGATTTTCTCGAATCTTCTCATATTTGAAATTTAATATCTCCAGCTGTACTGGTCGGATCAATATCGGTATTTTTTATTTCACACTTTGTTACGTTAGCTTTCGAAGTGTATTACAAAAAAATTGTTATTGTGAACAAATGAAAAATAATAACAACTAAATTGTTTAAATAATTTTAATATGCTCTTAACACATCTTAAATTAATTTTTAAAAACATCATTTTGTTCTTCATCCTCTTCTCTGCAAAACCTATTTTAAGAAAAAGTGGTACTTGTTTTAGTTCAGAAGTTATTAAATATTTTCAATCGTCAAGTAGCGCAGTGCCTGGGGAATGCACCAGAGCGATGGACCGAGACGTGTACAGGGTGAGTCAACGATAGAGTTATTCTCTTTTATGTTAAGAATTAGATAAAAACTCGAAATATAAAAGTTGTAGAGATCATTAAGATGCACATTCTAAAATTATATTGGAGTATACAGGGTGGCCCACAAAGAAGTGGTGAATATAACTTACGTTTTTTTAAATGGAACACCCTGAATTTCTATCAATTTTTGGATTATGCATAAGATTCTGAATACTTTTTATATATAATATTATATATCCAAATCTTATAGTTTTTCCAATATTTCCATTCTTTCAGAAAAATGTCAGTTTTCACCGTTGGATTTAATTGTTAATACCTATACTATCTTTGCAAATTAGAAGTTCATATTTGGAATGGACATTATATGGAGCAAATAAATTATGGAAACAAATTTACCTCACTTTTTACAGGGTGTTCATAATAAATTTTCGAATTTCAGTAACTTTAAACAAGAAAATCTCGTTTTTTTTAAATGGTACACCCTGTATATTTTATTTCTTTCTGATAAAATACGTAATTCTCTTTAAATTTTATTGTTATTTTTAATACTTTTCGACATATTTTAATTTTTCTCTATTTTTCATTGTTCGTTTCCTACATTAATGTTTTAACATCGTAGTTGCCATGAAATAACAAAAATACCTGTGGAGTCCCCAGGACAAAATCAAACGAGGTAAATTTTCAAAACATATCATATAATAAAATGAAAATGAAAATAAGTAACAACAAACTTGTGGAAAAGAATATTTTCAATTAATATTTTTCCCATTTTTTAATTGTGTCGTAATAAATGTTCAAATATATAAAAAAAATTTTTGTTTAAAGTTACTGAAATTCGAAAATTTATTTTGAACACCCTGTAAAAAGTGGGGTAAATTTGTTTCCATAATTTATTTGCCTTAACTCCATATAATGTCCATTCCAAATATGAACTTTTAATTTGGAAAGGTAGTGTAGGTATTAACAATTAAATCCAACGCTGAAAACTGACATTTTTCTGAAAAAATGGAAATGTTGGAAAAACTATAAGATTTAGATATATAACATTATATATAAAAAGTATTCAGAATCTTTTGCATAATCCAAAAATTGATAGAAATACAGAGTGTTCCATTGAAAAAAACGTAAGTTATATTCACCACTTCTTTGTGGGCCACCCTGTATACTCCAATATAATTTTAGAATGTGCGCCTTAATGATCTCTACAACTTTTATATTTCGAGTTTTTATCTAATTCTTAACATAAAGGCGAAAATTAACTTTACTCTATCGTTGACTCACCCTGTACAATCGAGCTCGGTGCAGTATGAATCATTAATATTTCCGCCCATTGCGTCGTTCAAAAGCCTAATTTTGACACTCTTCGAAACGTCGTACGCTTTGTTCAAAATTAATTTATGATGGGTTAAGTGCATGTTCAAACTATTTAAACAATTAAATTGTTATTATTTTTCATTTATTCACAATTACAAATTTTTTTTAATACACTTTGAAAGCTAACGTAACAAGGTGTAAAATAAAAAAGACCGATATTGATCCGGTCAGTATAACTGCAGATATTACATTTCAAATATGAGAAGATTGGAGAAAGTCCAGTAAATTATCAAAAATTTATAAGTGGATATTTTCGAAAAACAATTTTTTCAGCAATATCCTGAAATATTTGTCAACTAATTTTATATATAGGTTGTTGAAAAAAGGTCGGTACCCGGTATAACTCCGGTGCATCGCATTACAGCGGAAAATGTCTGGGGAAAAAGTTGTTTGGCTTTGAAGGAGGAACCCGAACCCGAACAACCGGGTGATAATTATGGATGACGAACGAGCGAAACGACAACCCTCCTAACCTTCCCCAGGCTCGGGCCATAGAAGATTTTTGGTCTCTTTTATCTCGAATATCTCGTTTACGATGGAGGATGGGAAACACAAAATGAGGAGGAACTTCGACGCAGGATATATAGAAAAATCCGATAAATCGATATAAATGCCGTCCAAAACCTAATTCTAGGTGTCCGCAGAAAGATGCGTCTAGTAGAAGACCATGGTCCTCTATATTTAATTTAAGTTCATAATTTTGTTGATTATGAAACAATTAATTACTATGTGTTACAAAACTTTATTTAAATATATTTTATTATAAAAAAACAATTGGTTGAAATTTGTGCCAAAATTTATAAATACGTTAGTACCAAGAAAAGTTACTAACCTAGTCCTGATTAGTATAGTAAATTTTTATTTTCGGAGAAATAAATGTGTTTTTTTCGTTGGTTTTTGTCCTCACGAAAGTTTATAATTATCAAAGGCAAATCAGAAGAAGCAGCATCCCTTCCAATAGACTTTAAATATTTTTGTGAGACTCTGCTGTATTCATTTTTGTCCAATATCTCAGAATCAGTAAAAGTGGATTTCTCGGTTGCTCCTCAAGTACGAAAGCTCTTGAAGACAGACTGACGATAGTGATTCTGTTGCACTATATTTCTGTATAACTTCCAATGAAACTAAAGTTTCGCCTTAAATCTTTTTATATATAACTTATTTATCACCCCAATTAACAGATGCAGAAAAGCAACTGCTTAATAAATACGTTCTGCTAATTTTAAAATTAACTTTGGAAGTTAAACATTTCCGTCCATTAATAAAGTTGCAGCTGAACTTAAATTTCCACTCGGAACTTAATTGAAACAAATGACTTATTAGACGGAGGAAGTAGATATTTTACCGAAAAATTATACTGTATTTAATAATTATAGTATTTGATTAACTTTTTCCGTAAAACTTCTAAAATTTTTTGTACTATCTATAGACAAGAAAAGTTAAGGCGATGATAAAATTGTGCGTAGAAATATCGAATTAGTACTTAACTACATCAACTTTTCATCGACGAGTTATTTTAGTGTTAACTACCTTTAAAGAGCGACAAATATCCATTTATTTTTTACTCTGAACAGCTGCCCATTATTTAAATTCTGTCTTTTTCCTAGGAGTTTTTTTATGATTAAACACAAGCACTATAGGAAAAATCCTTTAAGTCACTCTGGGAGTGGTGCGTCTGCGAATAAAGCGATTCAGGTTGGTTTTAAATCGTTGGAGGTTATATTCGTTGGGAAAAACGACCTCCGGAAGGTCATTCCATAAGGATAAAGTCCTCCAGATAAAAGAATTCTTAAATAATGAAGTTCGAGAAGTACTAAGCTGAACCACATATGGATGGGAGGCAGTGAGTCGTCGTGTATTCGCCGCACTGGGCGGAATTAAGAGGGCAAGGTAAGCCGAGCACTTTCCACGAAACTATCTGTAAAAGGGTCAAATCCCCAACCTATCTTCGATGTTCCAGGCTGTCTAGGCTTTTCGTCAGCTCGTGGTCTCCGATCAGACTAATGGCCCTCCTTTCGATGGAATCCAGTAGCCTAAGAGTATGTTTGGGTTTAGAGCTCCAGATATGAGAGCAGTACTCTAGTAATGGTCGAATCTGGTATTTGTATAGTATCAAAAGTTGTGGCGGTGTATAATTTTTGGTTCGGATGTGTACCCCGAGATTCTGAGAAGCTATCTTGGGGATTGCCACAACGTAGTTATGCCAAGACATATTTCATCACAGATTGACGCCCAACAAATTAACAGATAAAACCAGTGAAGTTGCATGTCCTGCCATGACTATATCCGGTTCTGTAATATTAACCATTTTAGAGAAAACTACTGCCTGGGTTTTCGTAGCGATAAATTCGACTTGGTTACTGTCACCTCAAGGCAAAATTTCTTCCAGGTCTTTGTTGAGTACGATGTATGAAATCCGCTAAGCAATAAAACCCCTCGACCAGGGTAGTCGGTGGCTCTTAAACAATAAATTATATTTTAGGTATTTTCTAAATAAAATAATTTAAAGGAAATAAAAAATTAGTTTAGGTAAAGAAAAATAATTGTCCTTATATTATTATATTTATTTAGACAAATTAGTTTTACGAATTCTTTTTTTATTAAGTTTTGCTTCCAAAGAGAACCGATGTTGTAGTCTTGCGACATACCCCATATCAATTCAATTGCGTTGTAATGCCAATGGTAGGGCGGTAATCTCACGAGTACTGGAATAGTAATGTTTCGAATCATCCTGCCAAGACGATCTTGTTGAAGTTCCGTTTGCATATATCCATGTTTCGTCAAGAAAAACAACATGCCTTGACAATGGCGATTTTTTGTTTCTTAAATATTCCCTTAAACAATTGCCATCTTTTTGAAACATTATTGGACAGCTCGCAAAGCACTTTTCTGTTGTTCGTTTTTTGTATTTGAAGCCCAGATCTTTTAAAATGATGGAAAAGCCGGTAGTTCCAATATCGCAAAGTTCTTTCTTCTTTATCTTTTCAAGAATAGCTTTGAGGATAACATATTCCTTGGCTTTATACATATCATAAATAATATTCCTAATCGATAGTTTTATCCCTTGGGACAAATCAAAGGTTTTAGAATGGAATCGAACCCTTTCATATGGTCTTTCCAAATCGTCTTCACTCTTTTTTCGAAGTCTTCTTAAGGTCTTATCTGAAATGCCGCAAGCATCAGACGTTCGTTTTTGCACTGCCAAAACAGACACTAACGGGTTCGAGTTATCTTTTTCTAAAGTAAAATAACGTTCCATTTGTAATACCAAACGGCGTTCACCTGGAGATAAACATAACTTTACTTCATAACTGCTTTTAGTTCACACACAATCATAAACAAAGTAAAAGCAAAAAGCATAACTACTTATTTAAAATAGAACATACCATCCTGCACTTGAGCAAATTTTAATTATTTCTTGGAAAATAGTGAATATTATATAGATTTGACTATAATGAAAAGTACCTGTGAAAATCTATTGACGCAAAATGTTTTTCATTTGATAAATAAAAAAAACTATGAGTGAAAAATAAAGAAGATAAAAATATTTATCGCGGTATATTTGTTTTGGAACCGCTGATTTTGCCCAGCCCACAACAGTGAACCAGTGGAATGTTCGGTACGATCAAGTATAGTGAAGGTATTGGTTAACTTAACTGTCTTACTGTTTAACAACCTTTAATGATTTAATGAGATATCGGACTTCATAAAACAAACAGACTTTATGGTCTCTTTTCCGTGTATGTTCATCGAGAAACACCGAAGTCAGTAATATTGCAAAACATCGAGGTTTGTTCGGGTTTGATATTGATTTATTTTCACAAAATTAATTTTTTATATGTATGAAAACTTACCAGATGAGACATGTTTCCAATCAGTAGCCAATTACTTATTGATTGTGTTAGGCGTAAATTACTTATTATAATTTGAGTATAGGTATTTTGTGAGTCATATTTATCAATACAATTTTAGAATGTTTTATTTAAATGAAAATATGATTCCGACTTCTGTTTTTTTTATTTATTATTTAATATATAATATATTTTAAATTCAATTGCGTAAAATTACACGATAAAAGTATTCTCGAATTTAATATAAAATTCTTTTGTGAAAAAACGGCCTTTAGTACAAAATTAACAAAGAAGAAGGTTTAATGGATTTTAGAGAAAAATCATGGCGCTCAATTTTGAACCATGTAAAAAAGAAAAAGATAAACACTGCAAATCCGCTTCAGTGCGTCATTCCCACTAAACGTGCTTAATTCTCTTGATCGTTGGTAATATAGGGATCACTTCACCGATTTGTATTTATCCACCACTTTTATTTATTAGGTAGGTATTTTGTGGCAGATTTTACATTATAAGAGCGAAATTAATTGTGAATATAAGAGTTGGATGAGCAAAATTGCTACATGAAGATTTTAATTAACTGGACATGGTGTACATTTTTCGCTGGTTTTATGGCGTATCTCCATTATTAATAAAGATAGAAGGATGCGGTTTTCGTAGCATTGTGCTACTTTTTGTGGAAAGATGTCCCAATTAAAATTTTTCTAGGCCTCATCGTTTTTGATATACGGGATCTTTTTGAGAATTTTACATTTTGGTACAAACCCATATCTTGGTTGCCCTGTAACTTATCAAAAAAATAACATGTCCTCTTTGTAGTTTTTCACGTAGAATCCAGTGATGTACTCAGATTTTTCTAGGTTCAATAGTTCTCCAGAAAAAAAGCAAATTGGCTTTTTTTAAAATGGGACACCCCCATGTACTTTAATCATGTAATTAAGTTTCTATCAGGCTTCTTAGATATATATAATACTGTATTTTCAATTTTAATATTATACCCGAAATTTACATTCTTTACAAAATATTCAATTTATTTAGTAGATCATGACGGATATTTAAAAAAAAAACAATTACTGGGGATTGAATATGATAAATAAAAATTAAAAGTTTATGGAACTTTCTTATAAATATTTCTGAAATTTTTCTTCATTATACCTTAGATATGTTTCACACATTGTTATTATATATTATTATAATAGAATTTGTTTCAATTGACGCGAAAGCACATTTATTTCATCAGTCTCGCGATTTTCCTTATGGTAGATTTTAGGCTAAGGTTTAGAAAATGAACGCTGTTAAATTAAATTTGATTTTATGATTTGAAAATTATTTTATTAATCTTTCCAGATATCTAGAAGTAATTTAAGACATTTTATAAATTTAATACTACAAAAAGGCTTGTAGTTATCATTGAAATACACTTCTAATACTTAATCTGTATTCTCGTTGCACTGGATATAGCAAATAAGCATATCATATTTTAGTGTACATTTGCTGCAATAATGAATTTTTGAATTTTTACTATTAAATAGAAATTATGAAACAACTTAGAGAACTTGTATATTCTGAGAAACAGAAGAATTTTTCATTCTGACACAACTGACCGTGTATATCCGTCATGGCTACTCAAAAAAATTATATATTTCTTAAAAACGTAAATTTCCGGCATAATATTAAGACTAAAAATAACGGATTACATATTTTTGAGCAGCTTGCTAAAAACTGAATTATATTATCAAGAAATATATAGGGTGTCCGATTTAAAAAAAAAAAGCAAATTTACTTATTTCCTTGAAAACTATTGAACGTAGGGAAAATCTAAAATCTGATGTCACTTGATTCTACATAAAAAACTACAAAGAAAATTAGTTTCTTTTTGGTGAGTTATAGGGTAATCAAAATATGGGTGTGTTCCAAAATGTAAAATTCTTAAAGACGAGGAGGCCGAGAAAAATTCTAATTTGGGCATCTTTCGTTTCACAAAAAAGTAGCACAGTGCTACAAAAACAGCATACTAACGGAGATACCCCCCGTAAAACCACTGAAAAATGGGCACATTGCATTGATTATTGGTTGGTTCCTTGAACCGTTTTCGTAACACGACTGACTGGTCAACAACAACTTATCCAGGTAAACCGAGATGTTTACGGCGTTAATTTTTAGCCGATAAAACTGGCGGCACATCTCAAAGGCACAATCTATTTCGATGAATTTTGTCTGCCAATATGCAAGTAAGATTAAAAGGCTAAAAGATAAATATAATTTTATGACTATTAATATGAAATTAATACATGAGATCTGAAAAATAATTATTCTATATAATTAGGTACTATTAAATGCAACTGGAACATACAGGTTTTTATAAAAATCTATAATATATGGGCATTGCAAACGAGCAAATTAATTTGCCTAATCATTATGCACCCTTAAAAACTGTGGGGGGTATAAAATCTAAAGCCCCTTGACTTACCGAATGTATTGAGTATTCAATGAGGGGTTGTAACGTGAACGAGATTTATATTAGCCAGTTAGACGATTATGGTAAATTCGTATGCTGCTAAAAAAGTAAACCAGAAAAAAACTCAAGGAACAGCGTACACTATTAATATAATTAGTTCGTATGTTATGACCATTAACACATTAGTTCATCTAATGTACAACTTGGTTGTGCTAATAAATAGTTTTGTAAAGATATGCCTGTAAATGAACTGTCCTAGTTTTACTTCCGTAATAATTTGGTCTATTTAAAATAATAATTTGTAATTCAAACTTTTTATATAACCCATATAGCTGTGTATTAATAGCTGCGTTAAGGTGGCTACAGACTATGCGTCGAAGTGCCATTCGTCATTCGCGAAGCGCGGTTCGTCCTCTTCTAGTGAATGACTGCGATCTCGCGAAATCCACTGTTTACGAATCGATTTTAAAAGCACAAATACATTTTAGCTTTGTTTTGGTTGTAAAATAAGGATTGATTCTAGACAGTTCGAGAACTGCGCAGAACTCTATATGCAATAAAATAAATCCTCGAACTGTTTTAGAATCGGTTCGCAGTAGAAGAAACCAAAACAGCTTATTGAAAAAGAAGAAGGGGAGAATTAACAATAACCTCAAAATTTTAAAAATTGACGAAGTTGTTATTTTTCCTTATTTATGTACAGAAAATACATATATTTAATGATGACATATTATATGATTTTTTGTTGATGTTGCAAACTTCTGGTACCAAACGGTGAAAACATTTGATCCTACAAAAAACACTCAAATAATTTTCCAATACTCTTGAACAATGAAATATTAAAATAGCTGAACTAAGATTCAAAACGCAAGACACGAGCACAAAAGGGATACAAGCCACGCAAAAACAATTTAAAATGGTGATCAGCTTCTTTTTATTAAACTGCGCATGCGCCAACAAAAATCCCGAATCGGTTCCATCAAAAAGCTCGAACTGCATTGACAGTTCAAGAACGGTTACGAACATGTTCGAAATATAACCAAAACGCTTAAATTTTAAGTTCGGAATCGGTTCTAACTAAACCAAAACTGATATACGTCACTGCGCATGTGCGGACTGTTCTAGAACGGTTCTAAGTTTGAACCAAAACAAAGCTAATATACACTATTCATGAATTGAACTCGAAGCACGCATCGCGCTTTAGGATCGACGAATAGACTCATAGCCTTTTTAGCAGTTTTCACTGAAAAAAGTAAGTTTGAAGTTATGTTATATTAAAATAACACTGTTATATCTACTGGTTGCAAAATAAATTAAAAATTATTAGTTTATCACATTTGCAGATATGAACGACTCTACAGAACCAAATATATCAATGGAACTCGATTATGATAGGGTAAATAAAAATAAAGAATAAATATTGCTATTTAAGGCACCAAATTTTTAAATCTTAAATAACATATACAGGGTCCTGAAATAGTGTCAGGCTTCCATAGCTCCTATACGAATTAACTTAGGAATATCATTCATATTCCGATTTATACTGTATTATAGGGTGCATGTCAGGAAAATATTTTCAAATATACAGGGTGGCCCAAAAAGTGTGGTAATATAATTCTGTCTTGGGACTGGGACACCCAGTATTTTATTGAATATTTAGGTTCGCACTAGTGTTCTTTATAATGGCGTAAAGTTTGATTTCATTTGGTTATGCAGTTTAAGAGTAATAAATTAAAAACTAAAAAAAAAAGTTTTGGAGTCTTAGAAAAACATTCAAAAAGACTACCTAAAATAACTATTTTAACCAAGACATTGAGTGGAATTTAACAGAAGAGGTCTAGAGATATTGTGAATATGATAGCATTTATCTATTTTATACAGGGTGTTCATAATTTCTTAATATTTAGGGTTAATACTAAGGGTTAAAAGGAAAACCGGAAAGCATAACGTATATAGGGTTGCAAAACGAATAATTAACTAACCAGACAACTGATTGTGATGATAATGACTCACTCACATTCAAAGTTGTCAAGTTAGTTAAATCTTGAATGCCTAGCTGCAATCTTACCTTTAACTCATAATATTAGTTATGGATTTCCACAAAGTATCGGCTATATTTTTATTTCTACGGATTTTATAAATGAACGCAAAAAATGAAATATTTTTAGAACAAGAAAATCAGAAAAAATTTGCGTGTTCGGATATTTGATATATATTTCATGTTTCCTCTATATTTTTGGTTTCAGTACTTTGAACAAGGAAAAAAACAATAAAATTTGACGGGCACGTTTAAATTCAGCTTATTTATAACATTTAACTCAACATAAGGCCAAGAGTTTTATTTGTATAATAAAACGTTGGAAGCCAAAAAAGTTATTTTCTACAACTTTAGGGTTTTGGGTTACTGAAATAATTGTTCGCATATAAATACGGAGTAAATATTGACCAAGATTAAACTGAGAGGCCAGTTCTGTTTGATCCTAGCAAATATTTTACGTGAAATTAATTTTAAGTTAATTTAGGAAAAGTATTTTTATTTACTGCATGTTAAATGCAGAAATATTGAAGATATCTGTAGCTCAGTCAGCACTGTATGCATTGGCATATTTATTTAAATAGTGTTTTCAAATAGCAGCAGCAGTCTAATTTATTAAAATACTTGAAAAGAATTGATTCAAATGGTATCGTTAGAACTTAACATTAAAGTTCTCATTATTTCGTTTACCAAATAAAATATTGCTAGGTAACTTATTTTATGATACATTCTTTGTGAAACAGTTTATTTCATTTTAGAGAAATAAGGATGAATAATAAAATTGGTATCACAGATCACTGCATAATAAAAACTCATTCAATTTTGAAATGAATTAAAATCAGTTTACAAGTAATGTTGTTAACAATCAAACCCATATATCTTCAGGTAGTGATCGGCAGTTCTTTTTTTGCCGTTTCCCTTTATTTTAGTTGCCGATACCGATACCGATATAATACCGAATACTCCCAAAATGTCCGAATTATAATCTTTAAAATAATCCGAAGTTATCTGAAATCGCACCTTTTAGCGCATTGATTTGATTATTTTTGTTAATATCATAATAAGGTGCAGAACATCATCCCAGTACCCCCTAGAAGATAGCAATCTACGGTACTGTCTCAGTTCTTGATTCCAATTGGTATTAATACCTTGCTACTGCAGAAAACGATCGTCTTATACAATATTTTCAATTTTTGCAATACCTACAAGCAACAATACGATTTGAGAAAATAGCTGTTAAATTTAAAAAATATCTGTATTTTTTTTAAACCAGAGAAATGAAACAGTTTAGAATTACTAGATAAAGAAGTTGCCAAGGCCGCTGGAGATTCTTAAAAATGATTTTTCACTTACAAATTAATAAAACAATTAATAAATATGCAAAATTTTGCCGATATCGATTAATTATAGGGACACATGTATCGGCCAATCAGTACCACTCCGATTCTTAACAGTATAATAAAGGGGACACTGAAAATTTTTGTTAGCGTTTGTGTAAAAACGAAATAAATCAAAAAAACTTATATTCTCGATATTACCTACATTTGTGGACAACATTCTACATGTTGTTATTGCCTTGTATAAAAGATATTGATCATAAATGGTAGATCCTGTGTAACAGGATACAAAGCTGGAGACTGCTTTTAGTCTCCATAGACAAGGATTCGCTTTAACGGTAAAATTCATTTTAAATATCTTTGGATTTGTTTTAATGCACATAGATAGCAAGGGATATAGATGATTATATTATTTAAAATTTAGATAGATTTATGTCTAGCCATTAATTTTCAAAGTAAATAATACAACGTGTGAAGTTCTTTATTAAGTATATTTATTAGATCACGCAGTGAAGGTTTGTAAAAACGAAGTGATTCAAATAAATCAGTTCTTTAATTATTTAATTCTTACTAAATATAAAATCTACTTTAATGCTATTTACCTAAATTTAACAACTTAATGAAGTATATACTATAAATTATGCATTAACACTTTTTAAATTATATTTTAAGTGTAAATAATATAGTGATGCAGTTTTATTACATGTCGAAATACCAACTGGGTATAAATTTAAATTAAATAATTACTTTTCCGTCTTTATTTATTTCCATACTTTCTAAAAAGTTTTAGAAATTTGTTTCCTATAATATGTTAAGTTGTATTGCTCATATTTTAAATACACATAGATTCAAAAGTTTTGCATCACTCTGATTTTGGCATGTTAAGATAATTTCAGAAAATGATTTTTTTTCTAAATGTTTATTTATGTTTATCAGTTAAAACCATGCTATTTTTTGTAGCAAAAAAAAAATATTATTACGACATTTGCTTAAGATAACAGTTTCAGTGTTGTATTTTGTTGGCGCTGGCCAGTTAAATTTTTCGGTTCAGTGTGTAGAAATGAATCGCCGAGTAATATCTGAAATTGATCATCGTGCAAGAATAGTAGCTTTAGTTGAAGAAGGTCATTCCCAATGATTTGTTGCTGAAAGAATAAGGGTTTTTCAAAGTGATGTCTATCGCATATGGAATCGCTATCTAGAGACCAATTCTGTGCGAGACAGACCACGAAGTGGTAGGAAGCGTGTTACTAACGAATAGCAGACCGCTATATTACGTTAACAATTCGGAGAAATTATACTATGCCAGTCCCACAACTTCAGAGAGATGTTACGCATGCAATTGGAGTTCGCGTATCCGTCTCTACACTAAGAAGACGAAGTCTTGAATCCGGTTTAAGATGTTGGCGACGAGTAAGAGTTCCCCCAACTATAATATGACCACAGAGTTCGTCGGCTGCAGTGGGCTGAAACGCACATTCGCTCACAAGAAGAATTTGGAATTCTGTCCTATTTTCCGACGAGACCAGGAGTTGTCTAGAAATCGATAGTCGCCGGATTCGTGTTTGGAGAGAACCAAAAAGAGCCGCTCAACTTGCCCATGCTCGCCCCTTGCCTTCATTCGTGGGAGGAAGCGCCATGTTTTGGGCAGGTATTATATCTGACGGTCGTACTGAGTAAGTCCACGTTCAAGGCACAATGACTGGCGACAGGTACATTAGGGATATTCTATATTCTTATGTTAGAACGTGGAGAGGGCCTGTTGGTAACAATTTTGTGTTTAAGGACGACAGTGCACGGCCCCATCGTACTAGAGCTGTGGATGAATACCTAGAAATTGAGGGAATCAATCGCTTGGAGTCGCCTGTTTTGTACCCTGACATGAACCCGATAGAACATGCTTGGAATATTCTCTCTAGGGCAGTTTGCGTTAGAAGAAATCCCCCTAGAACTCCCCAGGAGCATTCCCCAAGAACGGATTGATAACCTTACGCACAGCATGCGGCGGCGTCTTCAAGCTTGCAGTGAGGCCAGAGGAGGAAATATATTTTATTAGAAGCTATATAATTTTTTTAATTTCACAAATTATACAATACAAATAAATTTAACTTTTGTTAAGTTTTTTTTTTGGAAGGTTAAAATGTTGTGGTACTTAATATAAAAAATTTTAAAACTCATTGATTTTTATTTTAAAGTTACAGTGTTCCTTAATGTCGCGTTAATGTTTTAAAGTGTAACTTCTTTCGTATGATTATATCACATTTTCTTTGTTTTCCCGACAATCGATAGGAATAAAATTTTGCTATTTGACTGTGCATTGCTTATATCAACCGTCAGTATATGATGTCACATTTAATTTTTAAATGCAATACCCTGTATATTATTAGTTAATTATTTTCAAATAAAAATTATTTGGCTAAATGTTCAAAATGCCTTCCTTCAAACAGCACATTTTCCTTTAAGTACTAAGTCTCTTACAAAATAGGGAAAGCATTTTTACAACTGTTGCTGAGCACGTAAAATTTCCCTTTTTGCTAATTCTTACTTAAATTTACCTCGAAATATAATTATATCAAATTTAGTTACTTTATACCATAATCAATAAACGATCAAATATTACGGAATGACATTTGGTTTCACCAAGATGGAGCCCCATCGAATTTGGCTATAAATATCCGAAACTATTTGACTGGAATGTTTCGGGTGACTGAATGGCCTCCTAGATCTCCAGATCTAAAACAATTAGGTTACTACCTTCATGGTAACATATATCGTACGAAAACTTTTTGGAGGATCTTGAAAACAAAATTTTACATGCTGTTCAAGCTATTTCTCATCAACATTTGCAAAACTTGTTTTCCCAGTTTTCGGTGACGGACACTGCTAGGTTGCTGAACGACGACATCTTGAACATTTACTTAAATAACTTTATTTTAAGTTTTCGTTTATGTAAATATAGTTACTTATTTTTTTAAATAAAATATATTGGTTTTCTTCAAAGGTATTGTAAACTACAGATTCCATAATCCATTCAGAAAACTCTTGGAAAGGGAATGTGTCAAATGTTATTGACAATCAGTAATGGATGGAAAAGAGAACTACATGTTTATTGGCTGAATGGCAACAATGCTGAAGTCTGGTTATATCAGATGGTTAAAAATTAAAACATAACCATACTTACCGATAAAAAGATAAATCCTTATTTAAATGATCCACTCGTTTACAAACTACACATGAATGCACCATGATTGTTTATAATAAAGACGATTTTTCACCAATAATCACAAGAAAACACAAATCAACCAAAATATATAAACAATCCGTTAGATAACAGCGCCAACGTTGTAATGTTTACGAGATTAGTATTCATTCAGATTTTGGCTCCTCAATCGTAGCGCAGTAGTAAAATAGAAATAGATGTTGGCTGAGTGCAGTTGGACTAGTTCAAGATTCTTTTGATACTTTTAAGTATAATAATATTTTTTAAAAGAACCTCTCATCGCCTTTATAGTAAAATTATTACAAATACATTTATTTCAAGAGCAATTGCGGATTAACCTTAAACCAGTTGTAAGTGTAAAATTAACAAATTATTAATTGGGATTTTGCAAGATACCTTTGGAATAAATATGTAAATCTGGCTACGCTGCAATAATGACCGAAAGAGGTGGGAAAGACTGCTTGTGTTCGTTGCGTAGGCTAGAAATGTACATTTTTCTATCTATAGTTTGTATTATCTTTGGTTTTCTTCATTTATTTGTCAATATTTCCTAAACAATTGAATTTAGACATATGGTATGTTACAGGAAAATTGTTTTAAATTTATTGAGAATTTAATTGTTCGTTTTTGTAAAAATCGTAACTTATTTTTCAAAAATAAAATGTATTGGCGAAACAACAATTGAATTTAGTAGTATGCTAGGGAAAAAAATGTTTTAAATATATTGAGAATTTAGAATAACTAAGAATATACAGGGCTTGCCATTTAAAAAAATAAATTTTACTTCACCCATTGACAGTTGATGACTTTACTGACATATGGAATGCACATCCAATAGTAAAATTTTAGTCTTATCCATTGTCGAAAACCCGGATCTGATGCCACCTTTTTTCTCCTGTAATTGAGTCGTTCCGGACAATTTGCCCAATTCTGTATATCATTTTCAGTATCATTATAACCTCTTTAAGAAACATTTTTTTTTAAGGTTGGTCATGTACGTTTAGTTGCAGAAACAATTACTAAACTAACCTGATGCCTGTCAAATTTACTATCCTTTTACAACTGAACCGTATCAATATATATATAAATTTAAAGTTTTGCAATTTCCCTTAACTTGGTGGTTATTTTTTGAGAAAGTTTTGAATTTTCACCATAAAATGGCAGGCATGGGTAATTCACCAAAAGCTACTTTGATAAAATCATAGTTTTATAGTATTACCAACATAAAATTCAGACATAAAAATTTACAAAATTTTTAATGGCATATATTTTTTTGAATATGCTTTTTTTTATTAAAAAAGATGTAAAATAGAAAATGAATGATCTCGAGGCCGGAACATAGTTTTAATATAGAGGAGGAAACAAAATGATGTCCTTCTAATCATTTACCCATTGAAACATTGGCAATTACGATAATAACAGCTTTTTGGCTACCAATCATTAAAATACCAACATTGACCGGCATAAAAATTTAAAGGACCGATAAACATTCTTTAAGTAGTACAAAAGCTGTCGAAAATATAATAGATTGTCTTAAATTGAAGTGTTGAAATCTGGTAGTATATAATTAGGTTTTATTTCTATAATCTTTTAAGTGTCCAATTATATTGTAGAAATCAATAAACGATGGGAAAAATCTGATAAAAAATTTATAGTTTGTTGTTTCATTTTAAATTCAAGTGAAATCCATAATTTAAAAGCAATAATTGACGTGAATGTGTTGAAATGTGGGGAACATTAATTTTTTTTTGAATTTGTCTAACATTTAGATAAATTATTCTTTTTCTGATAACGTTCATTAGTCAAAAATCAAATTACTTGTTTGTTGGTAATTTAATAGATGGTGCCATAAATAATAACATATACAGTGTCACCATTAAAGTCCGCACCATATGGAACTTTTTTTTATTAATGAGGTTAGTTAAAATTAAATTTCGGCAATCGTTTTTGCTTCAAATTAGACTAAAAATTATATAATCAAATGTCACCATCTGTCATTCGGTATCTGTCAAAAATTACATTCTAATCAAAAAATGCTGAAAAATGGCATTGTTTTACCGAATTTCAAAAAATTTTATTAGAAAAAGTTGTTTCTAGTACAATTCTTGGCCTAAATACAAAGTTTCAGTTTTCTAGCTCAAAGTTGATTTTTTTGCCATTTTTTCTAATTAACTTTTTTTTTATTTAATGTAAGTTCGCTTAATGGATATTAAACTATTTGCTTATACCATACTCAATATTTTATTTAGTTTGTATGAGCTTTTTTTTACTAGAATGCCATTTTTTTTCGAAATTTAAAATTAGAGGCAAAAAAATTTGACACAGGTGGTGCAAAGTTATCCTAATTTAAAAATTTTAACAGATAGACGTCAGATGTTTCGTTTTTCAAATGACAAATACATCTAAATATTTGATAAAAATTTTATTTTATACTTAAAACTATCATTATTATTAAAACAAAAAGGAACTTTAATCATTTTAAATAGGTAACACAAAAGCAATATAAATTTCACATTTCAGTGTGACGTCCTTCTCGCTCTATACAAACACCCGTCCGTCTATAAACGTCTTTGACAGCATTTTGTAAAAAGCTTGGTCTTATATCGGCACAACACTGTCCTATCGTTTGTTCCAAATGCTCGATATTTCTAAACGGTCGATTCTTATAAACTTTCTGCTTAAGATAACCCCACAGAAAAAAGTCTAGTGGGGTTATGTCAGGCGACCTGGGTGGCCAGTGACATTCTCTATCACGCCCTATAACTCTGTTTTGAAATAATTGGTTTATGCGTTCTTTCACTGCTACAGTTTGATGTATGGGTGCACCATCAAGCTGATACCATAAGTTATGTCTATGGTGTAAGGGCATGTTATCCAAAACTTCGGTAATCTCGTTATCAAGAAAATTCAGGTACCTTTCACCAGTTAAGTTTGCTCTAAAGAAATATGGTCCAATAAGCTCATCTTTCAAAATTCCACACCAAACATTGGTTTTAAAATGATACAACGAAAAATCAAGTCGGATATCAAAATCGCGTTCTTTTAATGTGTTTATAAACTTGGGTTTATATGCCCGAAATCGATTTTTCTGAAGAATTTTTCTAACGCTTTCCCTCTTGCACCCTGTTGCATCACTTATCTTGGTTACACTAGTTTGACCGTGGTCAATAACAGTTAAACAAACATCAAGTTGTGCTGCTTCATCGTATTTACTTGCCGCGTGAGGTTTCTTAAAATTATTTCGAACAGATCCAGTTTCTCTAAATTTTGACATTATTCTTGAAACAGTGCTATGCTGCAAATTTTTTTCTGGATGCCTCTCATTAAAAATGGCAGATACTTGCCGGTGAGGCATATTCTCTCCACAAATTAAGACAATTTCTATTTTTTCTTGAATGGACAACATTGGTGATAACACTGAAAACTATAACTTGCGAAAATATTCACATTTATGACATTTCTTTTATTTATTCGGCACTCTAATTCGTTTTTTTCCATAGCCTACTTATAAAATTCAAAATTGCCTTGATATTTTATTGTGGATAAAAAGAAAATGTGTCTAAATTTTGAACTAATCTGATATCTGGGAATATTATTATAAGTTTTTTAAACTTCTTAGGTGTATGTACTATCAAAAAAATGGAATATCTGACGTCTATCTGTTAAAATTTTTAAACTAGGATACCTTTGCACCACCTGTGTCAAATTTTTTTGCCTCTAATTTTAAATTTCGAAAAAAATGGCATTCTAGTAAAAAAAAGCTCATACAAACTAAATAAAATATTGAGTATGGTATAAGCAAATAGTTTAATATCCATTAAACGAACTTACATTAAATAAAAAAAAAGTTAATTAGAAAAAATGGCAAAAAAATCAACTTTGAGCTAGAAAACTGAAACTTTGTATTTAGGCCAAGAATTGTACTAGAAACAACTTTTTCTAATAAAATTTTTTGAAATTCGATAAAACAATGCCATTTTTCAGCATTTTTTGATTAGAATGTAATTTTTGACAGATACCGAATGACAGATGGTGACATTTGATTATATAATTTTTAGTCTAATTTGAAGCAAAAACGATTGCCGAAATTTAATTTTAACTAACCTCATTAATAAAAAAAAGTTCCATATGGTGCGGACTTTAATGGTGACACTGTATAATGTACTTAAGATGTTATACTGAATGTTTCGAAAACTGTTATATTTTATACAGAATGATCAGTCCAGTGCGGCAAGGTACAATACTTCCCTTGTTACCTGAAATACAGAGCGTTACGAAAATTATTTATTATATTTAAACCCGCAAATCCTGAGAAGAGAACAAATTTATGAAACTCAACCATAAATGGCGCTTTGAATTACTAAGCGAGATAAGCCATCTTATATCAAACCCGAAAAACTACTTTATCCGTACTCGCGAGAGAATGTTTGCCGGGTTTCTCATATACAGCGTGTGTGGTAGAAAGTGTGAGAATGGGGTCTAAACATCGGAAGGAATGCGAGCAAAAAATAGGGGAAGCTGCAGTTATTTGTGTTGTTAAATTCCTTAACATAGAATAATCATGGAATATCTAATTAGAATAAACTAAACTTAGCAGTAATATAATAAATTTTCATATAGTGTCATGCATAGTATCATCCAGTGGCGGTTCTTCCACAGGAGCACATGCGCACGTGCACACCCAAAACGAATAAAAAAAATATTCATTGAATATTATTTATCGTATAAAGTCGGACCCTCCCTAATATTTTATCCTACCGTCAACCAAACTGTATAATGTATATTATAGGCTCTCGATCCGGCAACCGTGCCTCGGTCTAGGTTAATGACGATTATGACGAAACTTGCTCGCATGTGCGATTAAGTAGGCGGGCATAATGCAGTTTCTCTATAGTAACAGGTAATAGGGACTTTATTAGAAAATTTAAATATTAAATATATGGAAAAAAATTTATAGAGGGTATTCCAAACTTTAATGAGGCTGTTATTGATCAATTTTCTACAATTAAGAACCGAAGAACGGACTTTACGTTTAAGCACTTCTGAGTTACACACACTAAGAAAACTTTTCTTATTTTCCAAAAGTTGTATTAAAAAATAAATAAAAATATGTTTTACCTAACGCATTTTCTTATTACTTCTTTTCTTCCTACATTTAAAACGCCTAGAAAGTAAATGTTTGATCGTTACACAAAAATTAAATTTTAAAAATAATTTCACTATACTTGTGAATCATAAATCACGAGCCGCCACTGGTATCATCAAAACAACCTAGACAAACGTGATGTTGTGTAAAAATGATAATTTTCCACAATATTTAAATGAATATAATCCCTCTCTTTAGATGTATGGCAATGCTGTAGCAACGGTCTGCCTTTGAGAAAGCCTGCCAGATATTTCCATAGTCTTTCATTAAGCTAACAAGAAATGTAAAAATTGACTCAATTGTAAACAAATTCAAGATAATTTGCTATAGTGACTCATTTAGACGTTTCATAAAATATATCATTAAATGAGTTTTATTAAATTTGACATCCTAGATTAAAACTTTCTTGTTTTACTTTTATTTCTTATATTTAATTTCGCTTTTCGTAGAGCCGTTAAAACGCAAAAAATCTGTCTCTACAGTGGCGTGAAACGCGGGGAGGAAATTTTGTGTTTGTTAATTATATCGGCGTTGCCGTTTTGCTAATATTTTTTCTCTGTCAATTACGTCATGGATCAGACAATAATTAGAAATAAACTATTGAGGAGTCAAGCAAAATAAATCGTGGCAAATATTTGCAACGTATACTAAATAATAATACCAGTCAGTATGACATTTTGGAAAAAAAAAAATAGTTTTGAATTTTCAAGAAGAATCCAACTGAAGAACCAACCTAATAAATTATTATTGGAGCATGGCTATGGTACGCTTCCTAGCATGGTTTTCATACATTTTTCTCCCCCACACTCTTCATACGGAAACGTTAAAATCTTCAAATAAAACAGGCCAAACAATAAGCGAAGGTGACCTTCTTCAACAATATCTATTAAACAAAATTTGTCATCATTATTAATAACAATATCTTGTAACTCAAGAAAAATGCAAGAGCTCTCGTTAGAAAAATGTACCGTTCTATTCTTGTATACATTTTTGTGAATTTTAGGACCTAATTGCCAAATTACGTTTATCAATGAATACCTCGTTAACACAAGCTAACATACGCTGTTTATATTGTAAATTATATTTTCACAACACAACATGTGATTTTATCGTTATCCTTTTGTGGCTAGAAAAAAATCTTAAGTACCAAAGTCTCTTTTCTTCATAATCGGTTGCCTAACGAATTTAACCACTTCATAAATTTAATGGACGTTTATAACAAGTTCTATTGATATCATTAAGGTGGCTACTCTCTACGCGCTACTTGACAAGTAATTGTCAAGTATTTGCCAAATTTTGAGTAATGTGTATGAAGGCTTGCCTATATACTACAGTAAATAGAGACACAAAAATGGCATTTACTAAAAAAAAATACTTAATGGCTGAAATTTTGAGGGGGTGTTCGGGGGCATGTCCTGAGTCTAAAACTGAGTTTTCGTATTCGAGGGGGTGGGGGAAGATACAACCCCCGGTCTATATGGGGGTGAGTTCGTTTTAATTCTATATCTCCGTTGCTGTTGCCCGTACAGTCAAGTCCAAGAGATCATATTTGTAGGAAATTGAATTATCTATCCAATGATAATAAAATCGAGGTCATAGGTCAATTAGGTCAATTACAATTGCCGGTCAAAGGTCAAAAGTGAAGGGAATTTTTTCATTTTTCGCGAATACCGTGAAACTGGTAAGTTTTTTGCATACTGCTTCAATACCATTTCGAAGTACTTGAAGTTACCTACAAAATGAGCTCTCGAACACCCTTCTACGATGAAAAGTTTTCCGTCACTCCAACGATCAAGTTGACCGCGCGCGCCAATGTTGACTGCGCGAGCCGCGCCGTTCGCGCGAGCTGCGTGTCGTACTCTCATTGCTCGTACATTGCACTCTCTACGTGCAGTTAATAATTATGGTTGAGTTTTTTCCTAATTAGAATGAATAATATGGGTGAAGGTGGACTTGTTTTTACGTGCGTTTTTTTAAAACTCGCCGTAGATTATTAAAATACTTCAGGGAAGTTTTGTAAATACTCCCTAAAATTTAGGAAATATATCAGTGAGCTACGTCACGGTGTTGACAGGTCATTAATATTCAAAAACCTGTGCTGCAGGAAAGCCATTAGTCACGTGACGCATTTTCTGTGCGCAGTGACTCATCAAGTGACATTTTTGGGATCTATCCATTCGGAATACATCTCCTTTTCCGAGTTTAGGTAGTAGTTTTCTGCACGACAAGTTTAGAATCAGTCACATTTTTTCTCGTTGAGTGAGTGGATGAGCGCGAAAAAATGGACACGTGTTTCGTATGTGAAAAACTTTTGAGTGGAGGCGATGTGTCGTCTGTTAAATCTAGAGGTGTACAGAAATTGATCAAGATCAGTGAACAAAAATGTGACAACAAAATCACTAATCTTCTGGAAAATGCGACGGAGATCCAACTTCATACATTCTGCTACAAACGCTATACCGACGAAAGGAGGAATTCGTCATCCAACCAACGTAATGTAAGTGCATCACCGTCCTCTTCTCCCACAACATCTTTGAGTTTTGATTTCGAATCTTCGTGTTTTATATGTTCAAAAAAACTTGGAAAAAAAAAAGAAAATCTCACGTGTCAGGTCATAACGGAAGAAAAAATTAAATCGATTGTGCGCGAGTTGAAAACCCGTCATGACGACGTTGCTAAAAAAATCGTCGAGCGCATAGAAAAAGTGTCCGACATCGTCAAGATTGGAGCCAAGTACCATAAACATTGTGGTACCAACTTGGGTTTGCGCTATGCCGGAGTGCCAGAAAGTGACGGAAAACTTTTCATCGTAGAAGGGTGTTCGAGAGCTCATTTTGTAGGTAACTTCAAGTACTTCGAAATGGTATTGAAGCAGTATGCAAAAAACTTACCAGTTTCACGGTATTCGCGAAAAATGAAAAAATTCCCTTCACTTTTGACCTTTGACCGGCAATTGTAATTGACCTAATTGACCTATGACCTCGATTTTATTATCATTGGATAGATAATTCAATTTCCTACAAATATGATCTCTTGGACTTGACTGTACGGGCAACAGCAACGGAGATATAGAATTAAAACGAACTCACCCCCATATAGACCGGGGGTTGTATCTTCCCCCACCCCCTCGAATACGAAAACTCAGTTTTAGACTCAGGACATGCCCCCGAACACCCCCTCAAAATTTCAGCCATTAAGTATTTTTTTTTAGTAAAATATACCTTTTTACTGTACTAATACCCAAGTCGAGACTTGGGTATTGGCAAGCTCATTGCAAGTAGGCAAGTCCTCGCGCTACTTTGCTCGGCACACGCCTCGACAAGTTTTGATTGTTTTGTTGATGTTAGAAATGGAGTGGAGTAATGAAATTACTTTGCGATTTTTTGGAAATATACGAAAAGGTCGTTCCATAAGGATGAAGTCCTCTAGGTGAAAGAATTCTTAAATATTGAAGTTCGAGGAGTACTAAGCTTAACCACATATGAATGGGCGGCAGTGGTTTCTCGTGTATTTCTGCTATTCGCCGCTCTGGGTGGAATTTAGAGGACAACGTCAGCCGGGCACTTTCCATGAAAATATCTGTAAAAGAGAGTCAAATCCCCAACCTGTCTTCGATGTTCTAGGCTGTCGAGGTTCTTCGTCAGTTCGTGGTCTCCAATCAGACGAATGGCCCTCCTTTCGATGGAATCCAGTAGCCGAAGAGTATGTTTGGGTGCAGAGCTCCAGACATGAGAGCAGTACTCTAGTGATGGTCGAATCTGGGCTTTATATAGTGTTAAAAGTTGTTGAGGTGTGTACAACTTTCTGGTTCCGGAGAGTACACCAAGTTTCCTCCCAGATTGACGCCCAGCAAATTAGTAGATGAAGCCAGTGGGATTGCGTGTCCATCCATGACTATATCCGGTTCTGTAATGTTAACCTTTTCATAGAAAACTGCTGCCTGGGTTTTTTTAGCGTTAAATTCAACTTGGTTACTGTCACCACAAGCCAAAATCTCTTCTAGGTCTTTGTTGAGGTGTGACACTCCATGCTGTCTGGGAATATGTGCGTCGGCAGCCGATGTTTGTGCATTCAAAGAGAAAGATGAGATAAGTGTGCTATCGTCAGCAAAACTAAATATCGTATTTTTCGTTTTGACTAAAAGGTCGTTAATATAGAGTAAGAAGAGAGTGGGAGACAATATGAACCATTGAGGAACACCGGCATTGATGGTGAAGGTGTCTGAGAGAAATCTGTCAGTCGCCACTTGCAGAGAGCGGTCCTTAAGAAAGCTAGACAACCATGCACAGAATCGACTGGGCATTCCATAGAATCGCAGTTTACTTAGAAGTCCCTCATGCCAAACACGATCAAAGGCATTAAAAATATCCAGTGCAATAGCCCGAGACTCCCCATGTTGCTCGATTGCGTTGTTCCAAAGATGGGTGACATAGGCTAGAAGATCTCCAGTTGATCTGGACTTCCGAAAACCATATTGATGATCGCTGATAATGTTGTTTACTAATTGTTTTTAACGATTTGTTTCATTTTCTTTAGTTTTGAATTGTTTTGGTTATACTTACTTTCGATTATTGTTCAATAATCATTCCCAAATGAAAGGATACATCCTAAACTAACCAGAAATGACCACGAATATGAATACTACTTCTAGGTGAAGTTAAGAAGGCAATTCTCATATTTGACAGTTGAAAGTTTGGCATTTGTACCGGTTCACAGAGATAAAAAGCAGCAACCAGTTAGGAACTCGTCCACAATTGAACATGCACGGAATGATATTTGCAACTGCTTGGAAAGTTTACTCTGCTATTCCGAATAATCTGTTCCGACCAAAGCCTCGCTTAGCTAATTATTTCTGTTAATAATATTAATTAAACTGCTTTAAGCAATCGACTATTAAAGTGTTAAAAACATGCGGCCATTAAACTACTGCATAATATTAGACATCCATTAAAAAGAACATTTTATTCCATTTGATAAAATCATTAACGATTTCTCACCTGCTTCAAAAGATAAAAGAAAACATTACGATGATAATATATTGACCATTTATTGATAGGTTTTAAGATTATCTTTGATTATATTTCTTCTGGTGGCTTACAGGTTTCTTTTAAGCAGTATGGTATAAGAAAAACGTACTTAGTAACTGCATATTCACAATTTGCAACTGGTTTAATAGTTCAAAGTGTCGTGGTGATACAGAGGGTATTAAACAACATGTGTCCTCGCTCGTCGTTAGGCAAATTTGTTCCTATCGACATGGGTTTCCAGCAGTGTTGCCAATTAGCGTGTAATTGCCTTGTGTGTAATTTTTGTGCAGCACACCGTGTGTGTGTGTAATTTTCGTATAATTTGAAAGCCCCCACCTAAGTGTGCGACTATTCGTTATTTGTTTTCACAAATACATCAGAGCCCACATAATGTATATAAATTTCAGTTTTCGCGACCTTTTTTACAAATTAATTTGTATCTTTACCAAGAAAGTTGTGGGGTAGTTCTGATTTTTTTCAATTTTACATGTTTTTGGGGTGCTGTATTCTACATATTATGTAATCCTGGTCATTTGAGATGGGTTAATATTATTATTTAGGTATATCAATTAGTTCTAGAAGGACTAAAGCTTATGTCATTCTAGTGCTATTTAGGATTTACGTAACAAGAATAAGTTTTATATATAATTGAATATCATTTTTTTTTATGATCAAACACAAGCACTATAGGAAAAATCCTTTAGGGCACTCTGGGAGTGGTGCGTGTGCGCAAAAAGCGATTCACGATGGTTTTGATTCGTTGGAGGTTATATTCGTTTGGAAAAACGACCTCAGGAAGGTCGTTCCATAAGGATGAAGTCCTCCAGATGAAAGAATTCTTAAATAATGAAGTTCGAGGAGTACTAATCTTAACTACATATGGATTGGCGGAAGTGGTTCGTCGTGTATTTCTGCTATTCTCCTGTATTTTTATCTGCTTCGTATGCGTCAATGTGACGCCTGGTATTACGAAAATAAACACAACAAAAAGAGACTATTCTCTTCTATTTGTAGAATCCCCATATCTTTTTATCTTCTATCTGTTTCTGTTTTCAGGCATCTAAATCGACTAACGATGCCATATTCGCATTCTTGGGGAACCTTTACAGCAGTTTAAATGATGACGATGTAGCGCCAGCGGTATTTTGTGGTATTTCAGAAGCGTTTGATTGCGTTAACCATAAAATACTGCTTGCTAAACTGGAACATTATGGTGTTAGAGGCTTTGCCTTGAATTGGTTTGACTCTTATCTTTCTGGAAGACAGAAAGTAGTTAGGGGACAGTTGTTTAATTCTGATGCAATGGTGGTAAACCACAGGGTTTGTTTGTGCTTGGGCAAGTATTATTTTCATTATATGTAAACGATTTGGCGTATATTAATATTCGAGTAATTTTGACTACGTTGCTGATGACACTACTATATTGTGGCGTGGTAGAAAGTCAGATAATTTAAATATAATTGTAAAGAACGATTTATTTATGGTTAAACAATGGTGTGATGCTAATCTCTTATGCTTCAATAATAAGATGAATATCCTTACATTTAAGTTTTCGTTTTCTAACTTAAACTTAGAAAAAGTTTTTATTCACAACGGAACAGTTGCAAAGTGTTTGGGAGGCTTAAGTTTGGGATCATGTTTTTACAATAAGTAGAAAATTGGCTTCGGGTTGTTATGCGGTCAGTTAGGCGTAATCGAAATGATGTATCTCGTCCAATTCCGAAAACAACTCTGACAAAGAATTCTTTAATATTTGAGAGTATCAAAATATATAACCACATGCCATTAACTTTTCGAACAGTAGTACTGGACAGCAAGATTTCCAAACGAAACTTAAGAAAACATCTAATTGCCAGACCATACTACTCTCTCCAGGAGTGACTCAAACTCTATATTTTTATTCAGTTTACAGCAGACTTGGTACAGTATTACCATATTGAGTTAAGAATTACTATTTGTTCCACAATTAATATTTAAATTTAACACATAAACACAGAAAAACAAGAAATAATTTTATTTAACAATAACGACATATATGACAGTAGTGTCAAACGTGAAAAACAGGTATGAAAGACGCCTGTTCCAATAAAGGCTTTATGAATAGCAGCCCGGTGAGACCGCTTATGGCGGGGATCGAAGCATATAAGTAGGCCGTGCAAGTGACGTCACAGCCAGGCAGGTTACTCCATACGTTTATCCTTTTGTGTCAATCGTTCTGTGTCAATATCAGACTTACGTAGATATATCTGAAAGTCAAAAACGTGAGTGTATTTCTTCGGGTTTGTTCGAGTTGATCTACGCTATATTTGTCTCCCTTTAATGAAGCGGGGAAGGTTGATGCTGACAGAGACAGACATAGAATGCGAGCAGCACACGTTCTTAAATTATTTCACAACCGAACATCCTTCGTCTGGAATGGAATAACATCAAGTAACATATGATTTATAATGTGATTGAAAATGGAGGAAGCGTCATTAAATTCTAAAATAATTTTTAATTTTCTATTCTTTTCAAACGAAACGAAAACGGACCTTCTCGTTTTGTTGCAGGTAAATTTATGATTGAAATATTTTTTTAGTAATTTTTATTCGTTATTGTTAAAATTGTCCCATTATGTCCCAAACTTGTCACGCAAACTAGCAACAAAAACATTTTTAAAGAATTTTACTTAAATTTTACAATCTACAAGTCAAAAGCTACAACATAATCTTTACGGCCTAGTTATATTAACCCGTAGTCAGAATATTGATAAGTCCGGTAATATATTATTATAATAATTCTTTATTTTCATAGTTTAATTGAAAATCCCATAATGACTGAACATTAAAGAGGACTTCGATCACTAATGTTGCCAGGAGTATGCTACGAAACAAACAAATTGGAAGCCCATAATCATAATGATGGTGCATATATTTACTTGGTTAGTAGCTTTACATATAGTATTGTATTTACCTTGATTTGTTTGAAGTTAAAGATGGTAAAATATTTTATGTAAATTATGATTTATATCCTATTTTTTAATAAAACTAATTACAACCTTCAATCTCTGAATTCTTTATTTCTAGTTTCGTTACTAGTTCAATAATAATATAAAAGTATGTAAGGACAATTTTAAAGCGCTATTTACAGCTGAAAACCTATGTCAAAATCCTAATATTTGATTTTCTCTACTTAGTAAATCAAATGAAAGGGTTTTGATGTTTTCTTTGCTTATATGTCACTTTAAAATATTGACAGTAATAAAAATTTGGACAAAAGTGACATTTGAAAAGCACGTGCGCGCCAGGCACACGGCAGTTTGTCTTCTTCCTGGTTATAAGTATTCGTTGATGAATAGTACGTTCCCAACGCTGGAAGGTAACGTTATTATCTTTGTCTAATTAACAAAAATCGACAAAGAAAAATTATACTAATTTTCAGCGCTCCTCAATTGATTTTCTGGAAAAGTGTTTACAACCTATCTGAAAATCTGAATTATTTATTCTTCAAAAACTGTGAACCACAATCGTATCCTCCTTGATTTAAAATCCCTGGTTGGAAAGAAAAAGTTTATAATGCGTTGTAATGATTCATTACCTTTCATTTTATATGATTATAATGATATAAATCAGTCGTTTATAATGAAAATCTGACAATAATTTCAATGATTTAAACGCCTTCCGTTTTGTCGTTTCCTAAAAAATGGAAAATTAATTCGCATTTTAAAATTCACACCTGCCTTTCTAACGTAAAACGGAAATCACTTGATGCAAGTCAAAAAAGCTTTACCGTTCCGGCATTCCGCCTAACCTAATTACAAAATTTACATCGTGAAATAAGTTTCCCTCTAATTTACTCGTTCCGCTACGGAGGAAAAAGACAGTAAATTGCTTGGATTGAAAACTGTCCCCATGGAAACATTACGCCAATTATTTTACGTGGTTAATTTTTACGGCTGATTTTTGCTTATAAAAGATATTCTAATAAATCTGCCTAATATTAAAATTAAATTAACGAATTTGTCAACTGGGCATCAGCCGATACACCTACTGGAACAAACCTAAATTGGATACTCCAAAAATATGAGAATATTTCAGGAATATATCCCCCTTGATTACTCAAAAATTGTTGACAAGTGTGGATTTTGCATAAAATTTGATTAGTTATTGAGGATGGGTAGTATTGGTACTTATCGTAGGTAAGGGTTTATTTATGTTTGTACTGGGTACTTCCTCTTCAGCTACCAGCGGGTCATGTCACCTTTTGGCTACAATTACAAATGTTTCTTGAAAAATTACTAACATTTGATTATTACGATTTTCTCTATCTGAGAGCATAAATGTTTTTAATGTGTTGTTAATTCAGCTCTAATTAAGAGCTAAGGGCCTAAATAATCTTTTCGGTGGATTGAGCTCAGTGCAACTTCTGTTTAACATGGTGTGATTATTTTATTTCCATGATCGACGTATGTCTTAGACGTCTATGCTACAAAGATGCCTTATTACCCTTCCTAACATCCAATTTGCCATTATTAGTAATATAAATATGAACCTATGTGTTTTGAAGCCAATCATAGTTCGGCTTTTCTTTTGTTGGTTCGGGATTGTTCTTTTATCTAGCTCTTAAATTTTTATTTCTGAATCAAAGTTTTAGCTTATTGAAGTAACTTGTCGATTGGCATATTTGAATTTTGCACCTGAGCATTGTCACATAAAAGGCAGTTTTCTAAATGGTAACTAATAAGCTATGTGTTTAAAATAATTTTCAAGAAGATGATTACCAGGAGGCAATCCAGTTACTAGACAACTGAGGAATAGTGTTAAGACTTGAAAGAGAGTTCGTTCATACAATGACAATCATGGTAAAAGTAGAGCTACTCTAGTGAATCAATTAAAAATGTATTAGAAGTTAGAACCTAAGGAATCCTATAATTCGAAATATAAAAAATTACTAACGTCTATTGGCCTCATTTGGTTATTAAGATTTTCTTTATCTAGGAGCATAAATATTTTTAATGTGTTATTAATTCAGCTCTAATTAAGAGTTAAGGGCCTAAATAATATTTTCGGTGGATTGAGCTTCAGTGCAACTTCTATTTAACATGATGTGATTATTTTCTTACCCTGATCCATGTACGTCTTAACCTGACCACTCTAATCAAACAGGAAATTTTACTATCATCGGGACGACGTCTATGCTACAAAGATGCTTTATTACCCATCCTAACATCCAATTTGCCATTATTAGTGAAATAAACGTGAAATAAACATGGACGTGTGTGTTTTTAAGCCAGTTATAGTTCGGGATTTTGATGTTGTTGATTCGGTATTGTTCTTTCATCTAGCTCTTATAATTTTATTTCTTTATCAAGGTTTTAGCTTATTGAATCAACGTGTCGATTGGCATATTTGAATTTTGCACTGGCGTATTGTCACGTAAAAGGCAGTTTTTAAATGGTAACTAATAAACTATGTGTTTAAAATTATTTTCAAGAAGATGATTACTAGGAGACAATCCAGTTACTAGATAATTGAGGTGTTAAGACTGTGACAATCATGGTAAAAGTTGAGCTACTGTAATGATTAAATTAAAAATGTGTTAGAAGTTAGAACCTAAGGTATCCTATAATAATATATGTTAAATAAAAACATAAATAGACTATAAAATTATTGTGATACGCTAAAGTGTGAAAAATAATGCAATACTTTATTAAAGGGTTCTCGTATATTAACGATTCGTGATTTTAAAATCCCTAAAAACAAAAACGAACTGAAAGACTCATCACGCAGAATAATTACTTTAATGTTTCCACGGGGACAGTTTTCAATCCAAGTAATTTGCTGTCTTTTCCATCAAACCTGACTAGAATTTTTCGTAAAGAGTAAATTAGAGGGAAACTTATTACGCGATGCAAATTTAGTCATTTCATTTTACGAAACGAAGGGGCTTCTTTTTGTCTTTGTATTAAATAATTTTCATTTTATTTTAAGACACGGCAAATAAAAAGGATATAAATTTTGTTTTTTATTACATACCGACAAATTCGTCGTTTATTTAAATCATAAAATTACGAGTGTGTTTGAACAATATAATACACTTGGAATTTTAATATGGCAAACATGTAAGGAAACTTATTTTTCTTCCGTTTAATTTAAAGGCAACGCAAAAAATTTCATGTATTTTCGAATGATTTGCGGAAAGAAATCAGGATGACGTGACGTTTTATTGTTTCTTACCAGACAAAAAAATCCTTTCAGCTTTTTTGATTGAGATTATTCCAAAAATAAGGAAGATACAGCAAACACAATTTTCTAAATATTTGAACGTTTGGGTTTTAAGGTAGTAAAAATATGAAGTTGTACTTTCTATTTAATTAATAAACAGCGTATTAGTAGTAAATCTAGGGCGTGCGAGTTGTTTGCCGAACTTATAATATTTTCCCGCCTAATAAAAAAAAATTTCAGCCTTTTGGAAAAAACTGGAAATTAAAAAAAAAAATTAATCCTCATAACTTGTAGTAGTAAGTCTATTATCCAGATAATTAATTATAATTATTATTAAGTATAATGAGCCATCGCTCATATGATGATTTCTTACTCAAAAATAAGAGAAATATCCCCTATCAATATGGGCCCGCAGAGGCAGGATATTAAAACTTTAAAAATCTTTCGGTGTTTTCAAGATATTTCCAAAACGTCTTTAGCAATTTTAATGAAATTAAGGTTATGTAAAGTACCTAATATAGCACTTATTCTAGTAATAATAATATGTAAACAGGTTTACCAGGGGCGTGCGTGTAATCGAAAACCTAATAATTCTTAACAAAAAATAGGTACGGCACTGACTTTTTCACATTTTGATTGGATAGCACCAATTGTTTGAAATTAAAGACTAAAAACACATCTTTACATTTATTTGAAGTCAGCTTCGTTTACAAGATTACAATTGTATCAAACTCTTTTTTCTATTTGGATTTCATAATGGCTACATTATGAAATGCAAAAAAAATTGAATAACCTATCACTTTATGTAACTGAAATTTAATTTTTTTTATTTTGCCAGCAAGTAGGGTTCGAATTTTAGGCTTACCTCGATTTCGTTGAAATTAGTTGCTGACGGTGTCCGTTAACTAATTTCTAGTCACAACTATAAAACAACATATCCTAAAAATAATAGAAATATCTTCCAGTTTAAGCTCTATTTCTAAAGTTTTATTCAATAAAGTACTATTTTTATTTTTTATTCAATATAGTATTATACATATTACTTTATATATACATATTTATAGTTACTGCAGATATTTCCTGGGCATTAATTGTTACTCCTATCAGATTCTGTGTCGACACAATATTTTGTTCAATACCTAGTATTATTTATGATTTTGTTCAATAATTTAAACTTTGTTCTGCTCGCACCATAACTCAATGTTTTGCATATTCTGTTTAAAAGTTTTTCTAGATTATTTTCTGAAATTTCTCGTATTTCTGACGGAGTACAACTTTCTTCCTGACTCGTTTTTATCAACTTTAATAATATATTTATTTTTAATTATGACGGATGGGAAGCAGCTTCCTTGTGTTCAATTGTTTCTATCATGGCATATTTGCTACTTGTAACATTTTATTAAATTGTCAAAGTATTACCAACCCAAAAAGAAAATATTAATTCAAATGGAAAAAATCTAGTATATTTTTTAAAGTTTTTCAGACTTTAAAGGCCCAAATAGAAAAAGTATTATAAAATACGTGGTTCATAAGACAAATAGAGCACTTGTACTTTGCTCTATGATCATGTCTTATGAAACTTGTATCTTAATATAAGAATTTAAAATATCGAGTTTAAAATGAGTAATTAAAAAAATCTAGTGTGGTATAGCCGGTTCTGAAACAAAACAAATGAATAATAATATGTGCTATTTTAGGTACTTTTCATCACCCAAATTTCACTATAATTACTAAAGCCTTTTCGAAAATATCTCGACAAGATTGAAAAAAAATTTTGTTTTAACACCATGTTTATATCAAATAAGACACCTGTGGACCATGTTGCTGGGATGAATGACAAGGAACAACACGAGCGATAGCATATGTATTTTTAATTATCCTGTATAATCCGGCCCATAAGCTTGTTGCATCAGACCACTAACCACGATGATTTTTCAGTTTTTCTCGTATTAATGATCCTTTCTAGCCTTCGGTTAAGTGGGAATTTAAATATATTCATTTGTGATTCCTTTTCACATACCCTATAAACACTTGCAATCACTTCACGAATCTGACTGTGAACGTATCTATACTCATTCATTATCACAAGTTCAAAATTTTAAAATAACACCCTAAAACATTTATTTATAAAACACAATTTAACACAACACAATAAGTATTGCCCTTTCTATCACTACGCAACTGGGTGGGCACATCCATCAAATATCGGACATCGCCGAATAATCCCGGTGGCCGATAGGGTGTCTCATGAAACGCATGCGCCATCAACTGTCTGTGATATAACCTATTAAATAGCTCCAGCTACCTGTAACCATTGACAACGCACTATGTTGCCATATTTTTAGATTAAAGGTACTTTAACCAAGAAAATATATTATTTTGCATTTAAATATCAAAATAAAATGTATGAAAAGAAAGTTTTAATAATATTGAAATTATCCTAAAATATTGGTTTCTTATATATTCTATTCTATTCTATTACAATTTATTTTAAATGCGTAATTGTAATTTTAGGTTTTTAAATTTTAATTTAACATGTCACAACATTGTTAACCGCAGGAACTTTTTTGCCCGCATTCCTTTCGTAGCTACAGATATACTTGACGACCTGTATGATGGTTTGGCAAGCAAACTAAATAAGACAATTTTTTACATTCAACTTTGTTGTCATTCATGTCATTTTAAAATGATTGTGTTTCTGTAAACAGGGACCGTCCATAAGGGCAAGGTCATGCCAAGCGGCATCTAGCAGCTCGATACCTTCCTATGTTTTCAATGGATTTTGCCGGAAGTTTGTCTCATTTTAGTTGTATTTTAGATGAATATATGTATAATAATACCAATATATTATTTTTTGATTTCACATACTATTAAATACGTAAAGCCCTTTAATACCTTTAAAAGATAATTTAAAACGGTAACACCGTATAAATTTCCATACGGAATTAAAAAATCACTCGCCTGGTGACGTCACTGCGCGTGGCAGACGAAATTAGAACAGTTATACATCTTACCTGTTAGTTATTTATATCATGGTATACTACGTACAGAGTTAGGGCTAAAATTAAATTTTATTTAATGTTTCATGAAGTCAATATATAGGAATCTACACATATATTTACAGAAATACCATTGTGACGTCCCCAAAATTTATGTCTATCTTTAATCCGTTTCATTTAAAATAATCACGGCCAAATTTTAAGGCAATAAGGATTAAGTTGGGGGAGATTTTATTACCCATTAATTGTCCCCCAACTCTTACATTTTATAAATGGGACATTAGGCATTTTTATGTGCCAATTGAGACAACAATTAATCTGAAATAATATACTCAGTTATGCTAATGGTAGTAGTAATTATAAATTTGTTGAGCTATAAATTTGATCAGTTTTTCAGCCTCTCGGTTCAAAGTATTTAGTAACTATCAAATTTTGTTCTATATTATTATGATAGTTACATATTATTGTTAAAATTTGATTTTGATTTCGAATAAATCTGTATTTCAGTATTTCATTAATTTTTATATTTAATATACTTACTATGTCTCAAAATATTATTATTATTATAATTAATCTTCATTCTCATTTGGTTTAAAATGTCTCTTATGTTTCTTTAACTCAAAATAAAAATAAAGAAATATGAGATAGCTATATTTTCAGGCCGATCCTGCACCCATTTATTGCGGTTTCGAGGTTTAGGGGTTTACCCAATAGGGATTATTCAAGTAGTTGATTTATTAGAGTGAAGGTCAACGGTATATTTTCAATTAAACTATACGAATCGTACCTAAACTGAAATCTACTTTGTCAGTTCATCGTTGTTATATTGTTACTTCGTTTTAACCAGCCGAAGAGGACAATGCGCTGATATTATTTAAATAATGTGAAAAGAAAACTTTTTCATGGAAACAAAGCGAAAATAAGAACACACATCTACTTTTTGCCCACAGAATAAAAGGATCCATACAAATAAAAGTACTTTAGGGAGCCAACAGGACAAGAAGATCATTAATTGTTCTGAAAAAGTGTAAGCTGCGGCACTGCATTATTTCTACAGTTGACAGACGTATTTTCTAATGGATTTGCTGGTTTTCGTCGTATTTTTAAGAAATCGATTACTGGGAGCATTATTTAAATTTGACCTTACCGATGTTAAGACTTTTTATCAGGTTTTTATCGTCAAGCGAAAGCACGTAAGGTTTTTCAAAGAAAATAGGTTTTTGCGTGTTAAAAATTGACCATTAAGCCAGTCATATCGAGTAACCACTTAAGAATTTTTTTGTTTTCAAAAGGAGAGATACATGGTGGTCAAGAAAGTTTACAACAAATGGAAAGTTTCTCATTTATGATTTTAAAATTTTATTCTTGATAAAAGTTGTATTCTTCCAAATATTTAATTATGTTAATCGATAGCCAAATATTTCTTTAGTAAAGCGAGAGATAGAAAAAAAAATAACAAAGGGCTGTACACTAAACGACCATGAATTTTGACAAGTTTTACTTGGAATGATATGAAGCAAAATAAACGTAAATATGAAATATGGTTTCATTATTTTAAAAAATTTTTTTTAGTTTTCCGATATTTTTTTTATCATAATAAGTAGTATATTACTATGGAATAATAATACGAATTTTTAAAACAACATTTTCATTTGTTTTTAAGCGTTTTTTGGAGTGGTGCAACATGACTAGACAACAGTTTTTTTTTGACAAAAACTTAATTTTTTATTTATTTTTTTACAATAATTTTATTCTTTTTATTATAGGAAGTCGAATGAATGACAGGTAATATATTAAAATGGTAGATAGCCAATGACGTACTTAATAAGATAAAAAAATATAAAACAAGAACAAAATTTTAAAATCTTACAACCATATTTCATAATTTACGTTTATTTTGCAATTATAAAATACTTTTTTTAGCAAGATTTTTCCCGAATATCAAAAATAGCGACGAATTTGCATTAAAACATAATAAGGGGATCCGTTTCTGTATAATAAAAATGTTTATAACGAACCGATAAGAATAGTAAAAATCCCCAAGAATACATTTTTTCTGGACCCTTTCAGGGAAAACTAGATCTGGGGTGTCCCAGTTTAGTAAGACTTTTGATTAGATAAGATTTGCATCATCCAAACTAAAATACCTGACTAATAGCAAATTATTTTCGATATTAATGACTTTATTCTTATATGATTCGATTAAATATGTTTTTTCTACTCCTATATTAGTAACAACCGACTTACGCACTCTCTACTTTATCAGTAAGAGTCTAATTATACACGCTGTGATGTTAGAAGTCAATCGCTGTGCGTAAGGACTGTTACGTAACAAATCGCATTACCCGGGATACGACAAAACCGTGAATGTTTCCAATAGATTTTGCGCATGGCTCTACAATGCGTCGTGTCACCTTGGCAACGCAAATGTCATTTATTAACACAGGCAATTTAAATTTTCATATTATTTTCATGGAAAGTGCTCGGCTGACCTCTTAATTCCGCCCAGAGCGGCGAATAGCAGAAATACACGACGAACTACTGCCGCCCATCCATATGTGGTTAAGCTTAGTACTCCTCGAACTTCATTATTTAAGAATTCTTTCATCTGGAGAACTTCATCCTTATGGAACAACCTTCCTGAGGTCGTTTTTCCCAAGGAATATAACCTCCAACGATTCAAAACCAACGTGAATCGCTTTTTGCGCAAACGCACCACTCTCAGAGTGCCCTACAGGATTTTTCCTATAGTGCTTGTGTTTTATCATAAAAAGAAAATTATTTGGGTATACAACATGTCCAAGACAAGGAGGGCCAGTACAGGGATCGCGGAAACCTTAAGAGATACAAGGTCGGTTAATTGGAGGTAAAGTTGCGTATATACGTTCCTAATAATATGCCGTTGAGAAAGTTTTAGAATTCCGAGAAGTTCCGGAGATATCCGGAAAATCCCGAAATTCTGAAAAATCATTGTATTGTTTTCCTGGGTTTTTTTTAAATCGATTCTAAAGTAAATTGCACTTTTACATTGCCACTTTTCCGCTCTATCTAACAGCATTAATTGTTTTGTAATCCGACGAGTCGTCTTCGAAGGGCTATTATCAACTTTCTTTTCTTAAATACGGTCCTGTTTTTCTGATATTGGAATTTGAGAGCTTTTTTCTTCCGAATGCAACGATGTATGACATATTGTGGTTTAATGACGTTTCGAGGGTTTTTTGAACAACATCAGAAAATTTTGGGATACGGTCGTGTATTTCTCCTAATTTTATAAATAATATCTCTAAATTTTTACTTATGTTGGACTAGTTCAATAAATAACAAATAATTGTACTGTACTGGCCCTCCTTATCTTGGACGCGTTGTATTAGTAAAGTATGCGTGACCACGAATGCCAGCAAATAATTTTGCATCCACAATGTATAAATGTTACTAAAGATACCGACTTTCTCAACAACTGAAAGCATTTGGAAAATAATCACTATAATAGAAGTAAAAGGCCGTTTAAAGTAAAAATTTGATGAAAAACTCTCGTCAAAGCCGATTGATATCACGAAAAACTATTTTAGTTCTGATTTTTTGCGGTCATTACCTTCAGCAACGGCATGGAAACGTATTATATATAAAGTAGCGATAAGAAGGATCCCAAATCTCCAAGAATGAATTTGTCCTGTACGCTTTGAGGGCGAACTACAATCCAATGACGTTAACCTTTGAACTACGGTCAAAGAAGGTTTTGGATATTGTGATCCTTAGATATGATTTCGATATTACGAAACGGAAGCCATTATCAAAGAGAACGGAGATAATGACATTGCTGCAGGGAGGTGACGAGATTTGGTGCGAAAGTGAGTGCACTTGACTTTTATTCTACTTTCGAGAGAGTGTACAATAACGATAAAAAATAATTGAACTTTGCCAAAAATGATTATTTTTAACGATCTTTATGCCGAATTGATAGCGACTTCATGACTTCATCTTTCGGAATGTTTTTTAATTGATTTAATTTACTTTGATATATTGCATCGTATTAAAGGAACTCTTCAAATAATTGTTGAGAAACTCCATAATCTTGAGAATTGGGAAACGGATTTTAATAAGGTGTTTACCATTTTACAGATACTTTACTAAAAAATGGTTAATTAAAAATATTACGTTGCTGATTTTTAGTCTGACCTGATGTATACGGGTTGTTATCAGAGCTGGGCAAATACTTTTTAACCGTATTTATTTAGTAGATGCTAAATACTTAATCAAATTCAATAGTATTCAAATACTAAATACTTTTTAAACTAATGAAGTATTTAAATCTCAATTACAATAGGTATTTAAATATTTTTAAGGTTTAAATATCTATTTTAAATACTAATTACTTTTAAGTATTTAAATCATAATTACAGTAAGTATTTATAAATACTTTTGAGAGTTAAATACAAAATTTAAATAGGTACTTTGTAGCATTCAATTACTTTTAAAAATATTTAAATAATTTAGTACAATTTTTGTCTCCACTAAATAGGTATTTGAATAGTTAGTTAAGGATTGTTCCACGAAAAGTGGATATAACTTAATGACTGCAGTAAAAGTACCTGGGGCGATCCCATTATTTATGACCGTTTGTTATTATTATGTGGAAAGGACCGGATTGTAATAATTATAATTAAATATAGACACATCAGGTAGGTTAGGTTGCTTAATTTATATTTAAATATATTTTTGTGGTAAAATTGGTTAGTTTTTATTTTTTGCTGAAAGAGTTTACTTGTATTACCGATATTATTTTACCAAACGTATAAAAAAACAGTATGTGGCGTCCATGGAAAAACATTGATGGTGCTTGTTGTAGTGTTGCAGTGAAGAAAATGCATTCATCTCTCGATACTAGGGAAATTGTAAAAAGAGTATATACTTCTTTACTCAACAGAGGACTTTATGCTACTGCTGCTGCGACTGAAACGTCTGATTTGACTAAGATACCTCTGACTACAGTGAAAAGAATCGCGTCAAATCCTATTAAATCTAGAAAGAAGCGTAAAGATGCCGGTTTCACCAAATGTTTCGACGAAAGCGACAAGGACTTGATAAGGCGAAAAATCTACACCGTGTACCAAGAGCAACGCGTACCTACATTAGATTCTCTGAAGCAACTGCTCACCAATGATGAAACGCAAATAAGTTGTAGCCGCACTAGCCTTTGGAGAGTTTTGTCGGAAATGGGATTCAGATACCGCAAAATTGACAAAAGGCAAGTACTCATGGAATCCCACCGTTTACAAAAATGGCGTCATGAGTATATAACTTCTGTAAGGAAATCCCGTTCTGAAAACTGTCCTATAATTTACCTCGACGAGACTTGGTTTGACACGTATGAAACACCATCCAAATGCTGGTCTGATTTTTTCGATAAGTGTAAAACAAAAGCTGGCTGGCTGGCTCAGAAAACGGTTGGGTTCCAAATGCATTGTGGCTTTCTGCAAAAACATTAAAGACTCTTGTGTGGACTACTATGAAGTTTGCCAAACATTCCTCAGAATAGCGTGATAGTAATGGACAATGCGAGCTATCACAGTTGCCAATTACATAAAGCTCCAAGCTCAAATAATACAAAATTGGAGATTCAGAACTACATGGCGGCGAATGATAAGTTATAAAAAATGTGATCTTTTAGAAGTTTTAAAGACATTTTGTATAAAAAAAGTATATGTTTGTGACACATTGGCAGAAGAAATTAAACATACAGTGCTACGGCTCCCACCCTATTATTGCATTTTTAACCCCATAGAGCATATGTGGCACCAGTTGAAATCACTGGTTAGGTCTGAAAATATTTCTCCGACTTTAAGTTCTAGTGTTGTAGAATTAATACGAAAATGCTTTAATGATATTCCCCCAGGTAGTTGGAAAATATAATCATATCATTACTTGTTTTCCTTAGTCCGTCCCTTCATACTTCACTTGTTTATTGCCAAGCTCTTGTCGACCCAATGGGACCGACCCAGGAAATCATTAAGTCGTATCCAAATTTCGTCAAACGTACTTTACCTAAAATATTTTAGAACCAAATAAGATTTAACAGGAACAGGATTATAAAGTATGTTTCGTAACATTTTATTGGTATCGACAGTAAATGTATTTTAATTAACAAAACTAGTAAGTTTAGTTCCAGTACCTTGCCTTAAAGACTTTCGAACCTTAATAGAATTTGCAAATTCACGAGACCTGGCAACATTGATCAGACTTCTCCTAAACAGAAATATGACTTGTTTTGACAAGTCGAAACTTAGAGTTTTCCACATGGACCATATTTAAATAGAAACAGTAGTTAAACAGTAAAAAGTATTTAAATATCACAAAAAGTATTTAAATACTCCAAAAAATAATTAAATTTAACAAAAATATATTTAAATACTCCAAAAAAAAAAATTAAATACTAGAAAATATTTAAATACTCCAAAAAATATTTAAATACTTTAAAAAATAAAAAATAAAATATTTGAATACTAAATACTAGTGTTGTGATCGCTCGAGCGAAAAACCGCTTGACCACTCGATTATTGAAATAATGGACATCGCTCGATTATTAAAAACACCGCTCGAGTTATCTATTCAGGCGAAAACCGTCGCTCGTCACTTATTATCTTTCACTCGATACCCGAGCTTCGCTTTAAACCGACGGGAATATACCGCTGTAGTGGGATCGAGTTAAAAACTGCTCGTATATTCGGACAGTTTTACGCTCGATAGGAAATACTCTAGTTATAAATTCAGGCCAAAAACCGAAAAATATCGCCTGTTACTTGATACACGGCCTTCGGTCTACGCGCCGCGTCATCCGATTGGCGACGTTCGAGTTTGACGCTGAACAGGTAAGATGACATACGTCTTTCTTAAAGGCACATAAACGAGAAGGTGCATATAGTTAATAATTAAATTTAAACAGGAACTTTTTATTATTAAACTAAAGAAGAATTCTTAAAAATAACATACATTATAGAAAATGTTAATGGAAAATAAGAAAACGAGCAAAAAAGTTAACAAAACATAGGCATAGACAAATTTTTTGGTAACCAAAAGTTAACATTCTTAAATTTAAACAAGAACTTTTAGGTAACAATAAACATGAATTTAAAAAATAATCACCTATTTTCTTATTTTGCCAGTCGCGTAACTAATTCTACATTCTACAGGGAGGGCACACAGTGGGCACCTAATAATTTAAAGCGGAAGAATTTGACAAGCCATTTTAAATATCTACTTATTTTATGCTCGTAGATTGAGAAAGATATGAAGAAAAATAACTCTTGGTAATACTTTTTGTTTTAAAAAAGCACAGGAATAAACCAGAACCAATAAATACGTATTTGGGTGATTTTTGCAAATTATTTGTTTGGTATCGAGGCACGTGGTAAAAATTCATTATTCACAAATAAATAATGTTATAAATAATAAAGTTAGGAAAAAAATGAAGAAAAATTTGTTTCAGATTTTTTCATCAGATATACTACATATTTGAATTTTCTCTTCAGACATATCACACGCGGGTTCTCAATTACCTACTTACCCACTGACGTTCACGTTATAGCTTAAAAGCATGATAACTACAGCAATTTACGAGATTTTTAAAGTATCATTTTATTTAAATCTTATCAAAAGAAGTTTTCTATGTTGCGCTGGTTTGCTATTACTATAATAGGTTAGCATTCCGGCCTGGATGACGCTTCACGTAATAAACCGGAGATTTCCGAGAATCCTGAACACCCGCCAAATATTGCTGCGGCTAGACGTTAGTCCAAACTTATCGTATTTTGGTATTACCAAGAGAAGGAAGTTTTCTCTATTGGTATGATGTCACCATCAGCACATTGGTTAGGAGCTCGTTAGTACATGAAGGGCGTTCATACCTAACCATCAGGAAATGCTTATACTTCAAACTATATTATCGATTGTAGTGGGCGAACAAACCCGACAGCCTAGAACATCGAAGGCAAGTTGGTGATTTGACTCTCTTTTACAGATATTTTCATGAAAAGTGCTCGGCTGACTTTGCCCTCTTAATTCCGCCCAGAGCGGCGAATATCAGAAATACACGACGAACCACTGCCGCCCATCCATATGTGGTTAAGCTTAGTACTCCTCGAACTTCATTATTTCAGAACTCTTTCATCTGGAGAACTTCATCATTGTGGAACGATCTTCCCGAGGTCGTTTTTCCCAACGAATATAACCTCCAACGATTCAAAACCAACGTGAATCGCTTTTTGCGCACACGCACCACTCCCAGAGTGCCCTAAAGGATTTTTCCTATAGTGCTTGTGTTTGATCATAAAAAAAAAAAAAAAAGAATACATCCCGTAATCTGAACAGAAACCCGATTGGGTCTATTATTTATTAATGTCACACATATGTATACATAACGCAATGGAACAAAATTTGTAATGTGTGTACTTTTCTATAAAAGTTTATATTTATGTGACATTATTTTCACAAAATCAAATCATGCAAAAGTGCTTTTCCGTTCCATTTCCATAATTTTGCTCTATCAACGAAATGTGTTTCTCTCGATAAATTCTTTCATTAAACCAGCTTTTTTGCTATAAAAGTGCAGTTTGCACTTTTGATTTTTATGTAAAATGTATATTTCAATATTTTTTAAAACCTCTCAAAACATGGATATATGTGGCTGAGGAGAATAAAACTAAGAATTAAATTTAGAATGAATGAATGAACGTTATTCGTTGCATCGAAGAACTGTTTTCAGCCAGTGGAGTGGAAATCTGATGACATCTTGAGCCAGTTAAAATTTCTGCGCGGGGAGATTTTATTAAATTTGTACTTTATATCAATATACAGGGTGCACCAAGTAAAGTGGCCTATTAGAAGTAACTCGAGAATTGAATGAGATCTTATTTTGAAAAATTGGTTATAGCTATAAGAGATGGTTTTCTACGTTTCTAAAATATTTTGGATGGTGCGGTATTGCCGGATCATACCGAAAGTGGTAGCAACTTCGGAATTTTAAATGAATTGCCCTATATATTATATATTTTTTTGAATTTAGGTAAAAATGTAGAACAGTTTTCTATGTAATATCATCTTTAAGAATTTTTGAATTATAAATAATATTGTGATTTTTTAACGCCGTATCGTGACCTGAAAAGAAAATCATATCTTTTTAGCGGTTACAGCTAGAAAGCTGAAATTTTGACAATAGTTTCACAAGACCATCGAAATTTTATAATTTCCAACGGTATTTAATTAGTTTTATACAGGGCGTCTCCATAACAATATTTCTGAGGAACATGAATTATTGCAAAAATCTTCTTTTTTTTAAATGGGACACCCTGTATTTGACATGTTTTGCTAATGGAGGATCGAATTTTCTATCTAATGATATTGAGTGTTCCTATACCTATCTTCAATATTTTCGGACTTATAGCGAAATTTAAAACTTATCTTAAAAAATATATTTTTTGGTAGTAGGCTGTGGAATTGATTCATAGAAACAAAATAATGAAAAATCAATTTGACGTTATGTCTGTATTATTGTAATAAAAATTAACTAATTCACATTATTCGAGCTTAGAGTTTATTTTATATTAATGGGGAGTGTAGTAGAGTTTTATCTAGAACTTGCAGAAAATTCAATGAACTTCATCCTGATGCAGCTCCTATGACTATGAAAAAGTTGATTGGCCGAGGAGGTCCCTGGAAATGGCTCTAAGGTCTCCGGGTCTTACCCCCCCCCCCCCCCCCCACCTTTCTATGAGGTAGGATTAAAGATATAGTAGACACCAGTCATAACAAGCAAATATTTAGAAAATCGAAAATAGAATAGCTCTAGGGCCTCCAGACGGGGAAGAAATGAAATAGGTGACAAATGAACATGTTATCACCACAATTCATGAATGTTTAAGAGCCAACAGTTTAGTTATTAGTTATTTTATTGGTGTAATTTTAATTTTGTTTATTTATTTATAAATAAATTGCTCATTTGTTAACTATTTTTTACAACCAGACAGAAATAACGTCAAATGGATTTTTCGTTATTTTGGTTTTGAATCTATTCCACAGCCAACTACCAAAAAATATATTTTTATAAGATTATTTTTAAATTTCGCTGAAAGTCCAAAAAAAAAGTTGGGTATAGGAACACTTAATATCATTAGATAGAAAATTCCTCCATTAGCAAAACATATCAGATACAGGGTGTCCCATTTAAAAAAAAGAAGATTTTTGGAATAATTCGTCTCCCTCAGAAATATTGTTATGGAGACGCCCTGTATAAATCTAATTAAATACTGTTCAAAATAATAAACTTCTGATAGTCTTGTGAACCTATTGTCAAAATTTCAGCTTTCTAGCTGTAACCGCTAAAAAGATATGATTTTCTTTTCAGGTCCCGATACGGCGTTAAAAAATCACAAGATTATTTATAATTCAAAAAGTGTTAAAGATAGGTATATGATATTATACAGAAAAATGTTCTAGATTTTTACCTAGATTTCAAGAAAAATATAATATATAGGCTAATTCATTTAAAATTCCGAAGTTGCTACCACTTTCGGTATGATCTGGCAACACCGCATCATCCAAAATATTTTAGAAACGTAGAAAACGATCTCCAACCAGCTACAACCAAATTTTCAAAATAAGATCTCATTCAGTTCGCGAGATACTTCTAATAGGCCACTTTACTTGGTGCACCCTGTATAGTTATATGCTACGTTTACTGCGCCACTCTCTTGAGCTATGTAGATGTCTTCCGGATTATCTGCAAATTTTGATATAGCATATATTTTAGATATTATTGAAGCCAAATAGTAGCCTGGATATACAGGGTGTTCATTTGGCAACTTCCCAACCGTTATATCTCTCTTCCAGTACATACTATTAAAAATCGGAAAGGTAAGTCGATTTTTTTGTGAAGGGGGACGATTTAAAATAATATTTTCAGCCGTCGTGGTTTAACCCCCTAGGAGGGGTAGACGTTACTCTTAAAATCTTAAATAGGAAGGCGTGAAGTGGCGCATTATTTATTATTTTTTGGGTAGTAGTTTCTAGGAAATCGCGTTCCAATAGTTGACGTACTAATTAGAACCTGCACTGAGTTTTATGGTTCCTTCCCATTTAAAATTTTACGAGTCACGACAAAGGAAACTGTTACTAAAGGCAATGAGGCTATTATAACATAATATATTATTTAATGATGCTTATGCAGTATTGATATCGTTTTCATGACCTCGTCTTTTGGAATTATTTTATTAATTGTTTTAATTTACTTTTACATACTATTTCAATTATTCCGCTTTTTTCGAGCAGCGTAATCGCAAGAAATGCCAGACAAAATTTTACTAGCGTGTTATCATTTTACAGATCATTGATTAAACAGGGTTGCAAGAATTGCCATGGTTATTTCAAGCAGTGCAATGGAAATGAATATAAAGTTGGGAGGTCGTTGTATTATATTATTCGCGATCGGTAATCAAAGCTATTATTTATGCCGACGGAATTTCGCGCGAGAAGCTTTTGGCCTTCTGCACGCTTCGCTTCATAGACGCGTAAAATATTCGTCTTAGGCCCATTCTATACGAGCCACAAAAACGCGACCGGTTAGTCGCTCAGTCGCTTGAAAATTTTGCCCATTCTATACGAGCCACAAAAACGCGACCGGTTAGTCGCTCAGTCGCTTGAAAATTTTGCCCATTCTATACGAGCGTGTTGACGCCGCGCCTTTGTAGCGCGTATAACCGGCGAGTGAAACGCGACCCATTCTAGACTAGCGACAAAACGCCTCATATTTGCTATGGATCCCGTACAAGTTGGGTGTATCGCTGTTCATCAATTAACGGTATTAAGTTTTTTGGCCAAAAAACGTAAAAAAATACGTTGGTGGGTACACCCGGTTGGTGCTAAGCGCCTGACCTTAGGGGTATTTCATCTTAGCTTCGTAGATCATCGGAGATATCCTGAGAAGTTTTTTCAATACTACCGGATGTCTGTAGAGACATTTGACGAACTTGTTTGCAAAGACACCAAGCACAACAATGATCTAGTCGTGGACTGCTCAACTACAAATCGGCTCGGCCGGCCAGACGCTTGCAAGTTGCTACATGTAGAATGACACGCCGGTCTCCGGCGCGCGACTTTTACGCAACCTCTTGCGTTCAACACGCCTGCACGCCAACGAAGCGTCCACACGCGACCGCAAAGTTGCCCGTATAGTATGCCCCATTCAAACTCTATGGTTCTGTGAAACACGCGTGTCGCTAGCCGGCAAACGGTCGCGCTTTTGTGGCTCGTATAGAATGGGCCTTACTGCGATGATTCGTCTACGCTTTAACTTCTGCGCACGGAGCTTACCGTCATAGATGCGTAAAAGACTTATCCTGCAGCGACGATTAGTCTCGCCTTTAAAAATCCACAAATGAATAGATTTTCTTCTATTTTATTAGTAGTGTGAACACTATGAAGATGTTAAGTGATGAAGAGGACCTACTTTCGCTAAATTATCTTCATAATCGTAAGGACAAAAAGAAACGTAGGTTGAGTTCATCCCTATATCTACAAAAATGGTAGTAATAGGTTATTTATTACCGCCAAAGAGTTATCAGAAGATGACTCTAAATTCCATACATTTTACAGGTTCATCGGCCATTCTACAAAGGAAACGTGTTCTTCTCCACTAAGGGTACTGAATTGCCTCGCACGAATTGCGTACGATGTTTGTTCGCGAAAATTATTTGTTTCGTTAAATTCGTGCGCGCAAATTGTTGTTCCAGTGAGTTTCTTGCAATGTCGCATAAAAGACGTAATAACAATTCATTATTCCATTCCATTTTAGTTTACGACGCACAACAATAACTGAATGCAACTACGTCCACACAGAGCATTTTATGCACACGAAAACTCTTTGATCTTTGCAGAAGAGCGACTGCCGTCGGAACCTGTTTATGCGGGTAAAGAATTTACGGGCACATACATTCGTGGCAGGTCGCGCAGAAGATCTGATCATTTTTACGCGCAAACCATTCGTGTGGGTAAATTTGCTCAAGTTAGTACCCAGCATTACAGCTTGGCTGCTTTGACAAACCCGCGTCGCTTACGCCTCGTATGCAGTTCGCTTTGAAACCCAAAGGAGTAGCACCAAAGCGTACACCTCCCGTATGTCCCCTCTAATACGAGTCTATGATAATAAGCTCCGTATGCAGGAAGCCAAAAAGATGAACTCCCAAATATGATCCATTGTTTTTGCAATATCCGTTCCAGAGTTTCTGTATTCTCGTATCGTCTTACAATTCAAACTTATTTAAATCTTAAAAAACAAATCAATAATTTGTCCCTTTATTCAAATTAGATTTACTTGCTTATAAAAAAAACTGATGAAATCAGGATTTATACATATTATATAAAAAAATATAAATATAAGATATGCTAGCTACATTGTCACGAAACCTTAATATATTTTAAAGTGCCAAGGCATAATATATAGCACGCCTTCCATATTTTTTGTTCGTTCTTTTACATTATTCTTCTCATCGTATGTTTTTTCTCAACTTTTCTATAGGCACGTGTTATCATACACTAAGCAGTAACTCTTTCGTAACTTCTACGTGAGAAGAAATATCTAAAAAGCATTTTAAAAAATGAATTATTTATAAAACATATCGTTTTCGTTATGTGCTATACGTTTAATGTTGTTTTCTTTTACAGGTAAGGTATTTTGGAACATCCGCACTGCATGTAAGTATTCACTGAAACATGTAAAGCATCGTTTCTCAACCTGGGGGCTCACGATCCCCGTAGGGGTATAGTGGGTGTCGGAATCTGTCCAAATAACAAGGCATATACAATATACATATACGAAAAATCCCTTCATTAAATATAATTAATTTTATTTTATAATCAAGTGTTACATATTTGGTATATTGTTGTTAGTTTGGTACCATTATGCTATCAAAGAAACTAATAACCAAAGCTGTGTTAATTAGTTAATTAATGCAATGCTAGAGTTTACTTTTCACTTAAAACTTATTCTCTATGTTCATTGACTTTGGAAAAATACATAAATAATTACTGTGATTATTTTTTAAACCCACTATTCATGCGAGTAAGAAATGACAAATGTCATAAATATCCACAAAGCACTTCTTTATAAGCTTCCTGTATTCGAATCGTCGTACAAGACTTTATTTGACTAAATCTCGATAAAATTCTTTTTAGTTTTTTCAGCCGATTTTTCAATAACTTTACCTGGTCAAAGGTAAATTGACAGCTGCAACATTTACATTAAGCGGATCGAAATCTTTTCGAGAAATAATCTTTATCATCTGGAGAATGAGGACAGAATAAGATGCAATAGTTGTATCGGGTATGCATTAGCCACTCTGTATTACTAAATAAGATGCTTGAAGTGCCTGGTATACAGGGTGTTATGGAAATGACGTATTATATTTAAACCGGCAAATCCCGAGATGAAAATATATTGAAGAAAAATAACCATAAATGGCACTTTGAATTATTAAGCGAAATATACACTTTATATGAAATCTCAAAATTTACGTGGCCGCTCCTAAGGCCCTTCGCAATCCATATTTTATTGAGCCAGTCTCGAGGTTCAAAAGAGGTTAGCGTATTATAGCGATGTTGTCATATTGCAACACATAATTCTAAATGCACTGATGCGTTTTCGCAACTGGCATATTTTTGAAAAATAAGAGAAAAACTTTTTTTTTGCCTTAAAATATTATTTTTGGAGGTAAACTAATAACCAGTATGGCAACAAAAACTTAATTTCTCTGGTTTTTTATCCTTAGAAACAAACGGGTTAATACAGAAAACAAAACGACGGTCGACGGCAGTACTTTGGGACACGATGGCTTGCATGGAAAATATAATTGATACGGTACAGTGTAGTTCAAGGTATACCGTCCACTTTTACTGCAATAAATCAACTACCTGATCAATCTCTATTGTGTCTACCGCTAAATCTATAATCCAATAAATTGGTGCAGGATCGACTAATAATATTGTGAGATATAGAAAGTATAATAAAAATTAATCAAAACCCAACCAATTCGTTTCAAAAGAAATTAAGTTGGTATATACAGGGTATTATGGAAATGACGTATTATATTTAAATGGGTGACTGGATTCACTTAGCATCAATGTGTGTGGGTCACTAGAGTATACTAACAGTGTTGTCAGATCGCACCGACTGTCTCGCCCTGGTCTGAATACTTCAATATGTTTCGAGACTGGGAAGTGGAACGACGTCGTGTCGAGGGCTCCACGTCCTTAACGTATACGAATTTTAAACGTTTTGTTAGTTGTATTACCCGATTTTTTTTTGTTGTGAAATAATTCATAATGAGAAATGTTGTGATGTAATTTCAAATTTGTGTGATATTACATATTGTTGGTTCTGTTGTAAAGCATACTTTTTGTAATTTATATTTTTATGGAATTTAACTATAAAACGGATTATAAGATCGAAGGTAAGAGAGTAAAATTGTGATCCTTGCGTCCAAAATGTAATAGTGGAAGATCCTGTTTCTCCCAGTCTGTTATATAGGCTTCTAAAAATTTTAAAATCTGGCTGCCTTCTTATTTGGATACATTTCCAAATACCGCCGATGTGCGTCTGTTAAATTTTCTTTTTCGTATAAACATACCATGCCTCGCATTTCTCCGTTAGAAAACGGTTATGTCGCGGCATTTTTAGTTTAATTTTTGATGACAGTATCTTCAAAAACTTCTTAAAAACACCCACAATGCTGACAAATGAAAATAAACTTTGACAGAAATGAGGTTTCAAAGTGCTTTTATAGTATTTGTTTTTACCAAAGCCTACTGTGACAAATTTCACATTTACAAATCAAAATTTAAACGGGAGCATTAGAAATTGTAATTGAAAATATCTCGAAAACGGTTAGTCGGAGCGACATTTACAAATTATACGTTTATTGCTTAAAAATGATGGAAAAACTGATATTTTTAATAAAAATATAATTATACTAAGGCACAAAAAAGTTACATTTCTTTTTATGTATCCAGAGTACCGCAGAGAGCGCCCCCTACAATCTACATCAAAATTATTAACAAATTCAAATTTCTTTCCCCCAAAAACCCTAGTCACAAAATTTTGTGCAAAAATATTGATTCAGAAATAAGTTATTTAGGAAAATTTTTACTTGGACACCCTGTATCTCGGTTATTACCAGCTATTGAACTAAACTAAGTATGGCCAAATGGCAATATATTTACCCAAGGAATCTTCAGTTTTCCTGTGTACCATTAGTTATGGGACACCCTGTAAAGGTAACACAAATATTATTATGATATATAAAAAATGTAATTCCTTTCCCCTTCGATTTTACTCATTGTCTCCTCCATAGCCTCCTGTAACTGTTTTTCCTTATGGAACCGTCTAGAAGATATACTAAACCGTATACTACCAATTATCAAACTATACTGCAGTTATAAAGAAATTTCCTTCTAATCTTCATTCGGGTTCTGACAGACTCTAACATGAAGTTGACCAATTTTCGTGTATGTATTATCCCATTGATGCATTTTCGCAACGTTATATTTTATAGTGTTTTTTAATTTAGCCTAATTTCAAAAATTTATTGTGTAACACAATCATCGTAAAGAAATAAAGCCATACTAAGAGATTATCGCTTTTCTTCTATTAAAATAAAAATGTAAATATTTTTTTAAATTTTTTAAACTTAAACCAGAAGAAGAGGATATTTTTTTCCAAAATGTAAGTCACCTTAATTTTTTTTTTTAGTCAAATGTGAAATATTTTAAACTTTTATTAAATATACATCTGTATTTTCTTTAACTAAATAAAAAAAATTAAAACAAAAATAAAAGTAAAACCTAAAAAAATAATTAGATTTAGTGTTGCGAAAACGCATCACTGGGACGAAATGGGTTAAATACTTTAAACTTCCAGGAAGATAACGCTGACTTTGCTTGATTTTGGTTTGAAAATCGTACTGTGCAGCTAAAAATAATACGTTCACCCCATTTGATATTCTACTTGTATACTAAATTTAATAAAATTAGATTCGAGGAGCAGCAGCTGTTGTAAGATTTTTTCCGTCAATAAGGCTGTCGTCTTATCTGTACATAAGTTCTTCCTATATACGACAGATATATATTCCACTTTATTCTGTGTAAATCTGTCTAATCAATATAGGACCCACATTCCAATTTGAGGGTTTTCCTCGGTTTATGCCTCCACATTTCCAAAAGTAAAGTGTGGAAGAAGTCGCTGTAAATCAATCAAAACGAATATCGCTTGCCTTTCGCTCACTGGCACAGGTTTGACATTGAATTATTTGTCTGGGATGTTTTAACAAATAATATGCAGAGTATTCTATTTATTTTAATATTTTTTAAATTCATTCGGTATTTTAAGCGAGTTTTTATATAACTATTTAGTAAAATATTCATTAGTGATAGACGTATTTTGGACTTCCATTGTCTTTATTAATTTATAACACAACGTTTCAACTGGTAAACTTCTCCAGACGTCTTCAAGTGAATACTGAACAAGTTAGTAAACTAATAGATTATTTATACTACTTATGTTAGTTAGGAGAGTTACTTGAGTATGACCGAGGTGAGTGCCGTCATGTGTTACCACTGGATGACGTACTTAACCTAGATTATTTATACTACTGACGTACTTAACCTAAGTTACATTTACTTAACAGAGTTTTCCAAATGTTCTAAGAAAGGTTTGCTAAAGCAATCAGGATTTTCAGTTCTGACGTATGTTTCCTTGAATTTCCTTTTTCGCCAATGTGCTTCTTTGAGTGTGATTTCCGACTGTTCACATTGCAAATGATAGCCGTGGGTGCAAACTTGGTCCACTGCACCGGATCTGTTTGTTTCTCCTTTTCGTGTATGTATCTGATGTCTTCTGAAAATATTCAATATCATGGCTATTTTTGCGAAACTATTATAATTATGCGGGCAGTACATGCTTGTAATAATTTCTTAACTATGATACATCTAATTACATCGGAACAGTTCTATTTAACCACTGAGTACCAATTAGAACGAAATTTTCAAATAACTTAAGATTAGGATCCCAAACAGTCCCAAATTAGCAATCAGAGCCATCTATGTTGCATTAAATGTAGTTAAAAAATATGCCGCTTTTTGGCAGGTTCGAAAGAGACCAGAGTCATCACCTGATCAATATTTCTTTTGTTGAAGTTTTAGCCGTTAATAATAAAGTTTGTTAGTTAATTTATTGATATTTAGATTGTCTGACATGTCGATTGGGGTATCAACAAGTTTCAGGAAGACCTGTGACAAAAATTTGAAAATTGTTCATATTTGAAATTGTTATTATTATTCTTATAACATTATATTTTTTAACACAATATTTTCATAGCGTTTTCCAATCCTTTAACTTTACGAATCCAGTTTAGAAAAGTAGATTAGAAAAGTACTAAGGATATTTGGCTAAACGTTCGCGTAAAATAGTGTACATATGTACAGGCAAAATTCTTATACAACTTCTGGTAAAATGCTAAAGATATCATCTTAATTTGACAATATTTTTGTAAAAGCAATTACATACATGAAATACAGTAAATGTCAGAAACCGCATATTTACTTTTGAGATACAAATTAACATAATGATTCTATCTATGCGATCAATTCAATTTTACAAAATAATTTAGTCACATATTATACTATATATTTGATGGTAACAGATACAACTTCGATTAAACGGGGAAAAAGTATAGCAATCAAAGCGCGAATAATATGCCGTACAAAAAGTTTTGGTAAGATTTTTAAGTTTGGAGTTATTTAAGAAAAACTGAAATATTAAATTTTTAATTTAATTTTTTTTCGACGTTAATATTAAAGTTAGAACAAAAGTGACAATGATTCTCACATCAATTTTTAATGGACATCTTAGAACTTTAAGAATACGTAATACGGTTTTTTTATACGACGTTTCGTTTTCAAGCAATCATCATCAATTTAATTTTTTTCTAATACGACCCTGAGTTTATAATGTCAAATTCTAAATTCATTGATGTACCACACATTATTTAATTAATTTCGAGTCTTTTTAATCATCTTCATGAAATTTTCAATATACGGACCTGTATTTTCCATAATTTTGTAATAACAGTTCAATGCAGTAGGTACTAAAATAAATATTTTTAAAACTCTTTTATAATAATGCACTAAATAATAATCATAAAACAAATTAATTTATTAACAATAACAAAACATTAGCATCTGTGGCCTTACGATTTGAAAGGAAATCATTTCGTACACCTTTTGAAAAATTAATTTCTAATAATCTACTGTTAGTTTTAATTTAATTAATACTTTATTGTCGATGTACCTTTTTGTTGTTTATTTTTTCATACTTACTGTTTTGTATCATTAATAAATTCTCTTGTTTTATGATTATTAAGTAGTGCATTATTATAAAAGTGTTTTAAAAATATTCATCTGGCTGTCCTGAACAGTTTTTACAAAATTATGGAAAATACAGGTGCGTATCATAAAAATTTCATGAAGATGATTAAAAAATATGCGTAAAGAAAGGTAATTAAATGATAATATGTGCTACATCATTGAATTTAGAATCAAAAAGGTCTTAAAATTTGACATGTATTCTTAGAGTTCACTAGAAGTTGCTGTGAGAATGTTTTGTCAGTTTTGTTCTAACTTTAATATTAACGTCGAAGAAAAATTAAATTAAAAATTCAAAACTTCAGTTTTTCTTAAATAACTCAAAACTTTAAAATCTTACCAAAACTTTTTGTACGGCATATTATTCGTGCTTTGCAATACTTTTTTCTCATTTAATCGAAGTTGTATCTGTTACCAATAACGAGATCCCCGTTGAGGTCCTCCTTATCTTGGGCATCACCACCATGTTTTGTGATTTTACCTATATACGAGAGAAATTTCTCTCATAAAAATATAAAATTACATGGTGTTCCATTAAGAAGCAGCCACTTTACGTCACAGTTCTTTTATTTTAAGCTAACTCACGGCAATTTCATACTCTACCGGAAACCTTAGACAAGATTGATTGGTTCTAAGATAAAATTACAAGAAAACTTACAAATAGACCCCTGTATAGTCTAGGTTGGATGACCATTTACCATCGTGCCGATAAAAAACTAGGACAGCAAAATTTCTTATTTTCTCCTCGACTATTAGGAGTTATTTACTGTTTATTCTGGTACCAGTAAATTGTCATATACGAATTTTACATGTCAACATAGATTGTCATTTGATCATTAACTTATCAAGGAATTTTTTTTTCATATGCCACACTTAACCCCCCCCCCCCCCCCCCCCAGCAAAAGGTTATTATCTATAGTCGGTTGCGAGATGGTGCTTTTATTAGGGATATTGCAGACGACGAGCTGGGAGTAAACCGAAATACCATGTTGTCGTCAAAACAAAAAACAGCAAGGCACAGTGGCGTAACTATATCAACGGGGGCCCCCAGACAATTTCTCAAAAGGGGGCCCTTATCAGGGAATCCAACAGGTTCCCGTTTCCTAATCTCTCAAAACCGGGAATTCCATTCCATATTACGGAATCTGAACAAGAGTCGAAGGGGAATCTTTCGGGGATATTCATTTTTTCGGTATGCAAGAATTTGGTGCTGTACGAGATTCGAGGTATGGATACGGAGACGTTCGGAAAAAAATCTGGTGATCCCGAACAAACCCGAACAAACCCGTTGGTATTCCAACCAAATTTGTGATCGTTTGCAAATCAGTTCCTGAACGGTGAAAACGATACATGGCCAAGAGCAGAAACCGTTTGTACTGATTTGCGCCGTAAAATTTTAACAGTTGTTTTTGTATTCCTGGCATTTGTCCAGTTCTCTTAGCCTGTTTTGTGGGAGTTGTTGCTTAACACCTCGTTAATATTCTGATTATTTAATTTATTCTTATTAAATTGTATTATCGGGTTCCAAAACCTACAAGATATTCTTACCATTAAACACGTTATTCTCTTCCATAATTATTAAATACAACAAACGAAACGACAAAAGATAATACTGAAGCTTAGGCGAAGAAGTTAAGGAAACAAAAGTAGGGTTATGATTTATGATAAGTAAAGACATTAATTATACATACTTTAAATGAAGCATTTGATGTTTTCTTAATAAAAAATGCCTAATACATTTAGTTCCTCCATATAAACTTTCGCTCAATTTTATGAAACATGTAAGATATTTTGATACAACCTCGTATCGCAAAATACAAAACTTAAATGATATAACTTAGGTTACTTTCTAAAAGTTAGGTGTTTTTACCTTTACAACTCTCGAGCATCTTTTGTAGTCTATGAGATATGTATTTCCGTTCCCAGTTTTGAGATTTTGCTGTCAGTGAACATCACACTGATACATTATGAAATTTTCTGTAATTGAAAGTGCTAGTTAATAAGGATTATTAATGTCATAAAATTTGAGTTTATTATTCCTGTAATAAAACAATTTTATTTTGGTTTGGATCCTATAATTTACTTGGCTTAACTATTTTAAGTCCATTTATTATTCGATATATCTCAGCTTAGAAGGCAGGATAGAGGTTGGCTTAGATCGAGCTTTACCAGCAATATTACTAAATGATTGTCCTTACACAAAGGCTTTTGATGATTTATGCCGGTTATATGGATTTCTAGACTATAAAGTCCACATAACTACTTCATTGTATGCACAACTTTGGATAGTCGATAGATTTAATTGTTATTCTATAAAGACTTTACTGTGGTTTGATGGTATTAGATAGTTTTGCAAACCCACTAATTAAATAAAATGTGCTAAATAGACGAAACTAGAATTGCGAACTTTCTGCAAATGGATTGTATGTATGGAAATCTGCGGAACCTAAAACACTAATAGATGTTTCGTATTAAATATTATTAACAATAAATATAATTATTTATTTCAGTAAAATTCATTTATTAATGCTAGATCAAGGTAACAAAAAATCTAAACCAGGGTACAAAATTTTAAGGGTTTTTTTTTTGGGACAGCCGTTGAGAATGCCATGTGAGTCAGGTATAAAACCTTTAACTCCTTTTCACTAGATGTTTTATTTTTGTCTATCATAAGTATAATTTTTTGGTTAAGCCTTTAGGCGTTGTTGGTGATTGTTTGTTGTCAACTCTAGTATCTTTCTCATTTCAATTTATTCAAATAAGCAAGATATAAGGGCTCCTAACATGTTGGCGGTAGGTGTAAGGTAGGCGGTGTATTTTTACAATAGTCGTGTAGTGTTTTGTGCATCGTGAGGTTGTATGCAGAACAAGTTCCTGAATAATTTTGAGTTTGGATTTTAGTGAGTTATCCAGTCTTTAGGCATTTTGTGTTTGTGGTGTGGTAGTTTAGGAATGTGCAATGTGGCAATCTTCTTGTTATTCGCCTTAGTATGGTATTTTGTGATTAGTTTGTGGAGAAACTCCGAAATTGTATCAATTTGGAGATCTCGGTGTATAAAGTCATTTTTAGTGTATGTAGGTGTATTCAGTATTATTTTAAGTACCTTGTTCTGTATTATTTGTATCTTCTTTAAGTCAGGTCTACTCAGTGTGCACCATGACGCTGCCCCGTATGATAGCAGTGGCCTGATAAACACTTTGTACATCATGACTTTCGTCCTTGTGCTTAACTTCCTTCTTTTGTTAAGCATAGGGTATATAGCGTTGTTAATTGGCTTGCTTGAGTATTTTGGCTGTATTTACTTTTGAATTGAGCCGTTTGTCGAAATGAAGTCTCAAGCATTTTAAGCTCGGGCTCCAGTCGATCAATTTATTTCCAACAGTGACTCTGCCGTCCGGTCTTCTGAATCTTGAACAGTTCTTGGTAAAGTAAATTGCCTGGATCTTGTCTGGATTGATTTCCATTTGCTGTTATGGATATTTATTGATCTGGTTAAAGCCTTTGATATGGTGCCACACAATTAGCTTTTAACTGTGTTGACACAATATGGCGTAAGAGGAATTGTACGCAATTTAGTCAAAAATTATCTGCAAAAGGTCCACAAATGGTTAAAATCAATAATACATTGGGTGAGAGGTGGGTCATCAGAATTGGTGTTCCTCAGGGAACCGTTTTGGGCCCGGTCGTCTTCATCATTTATCAAAATAATATCACATACAAGCTCAACAAATTTTATTTTTGTAATTTGAACAATAAGAAAGTTATAGGAACGTTACTCCTGAAATACCCAGTATATTTTTCATACACTAATACTTTTACACAATAAGAAAGTTATAGGAGCGTTCCTCCTGAAACACCCGGTATATCCTTCATACACTAATACTTTTCGATACAAATCCCGAAATAACCCTTGTCTTTTGTAAGCCATAGTAAGATATCAAAGCTAGTTAAATCAAATCTGGATTAACGCAACGCAATTATCCCGTACTTGTCCCCGCCTAAATGCCCTGGATGATTAATGCCGGATATTTAGATTTCTGGATGGATGGGTACATAACGTTATTAATTACCTTCTCTAAAATAGAGGCATCTCAGTGGAACAGTAATAGAACTTAGAAATAATCAGGTGAAATATTCTTCAAAATAAATATTACACGGTTGGCAAGAAAAAATTTTTTTTTCATATTATATTTTCGAAAAGCCCTCGGACCCGTTAATTATGTTTTTCACTTTTACAAATTTTGAGAATTTTTAGTATTATACAGGATTGTTAGAAAGTTGGGACACATGTCAACTTTAGTTTAACATCGAATACCTCAAATAGTATTCGATTTATAAATTCTACTTGAAATACGGAATATTTCAAATCCAATTTCGATCTTCATCTGTTTCAGAGATATCAGAATAGAAACAAGAAGGCAAAGTTCATGGAAATAAACAAATGTTACCTAAATTAAACTGACAGTAACACTGTGTTAGTAACCAGGTTACTACAATAAAGGTAATCATTTTCCGTATTTTCGTCCCTATTAATTAATTCCATGTAAATTGCCATCTTATTTAGATTGCGCTATCTCGAGAACAGCTGAAGATCGAAAAAGGGCATGTTACATGATATGTTAAAATATTCACAGCTATTTATTTTATTGTCCACAATGTATTTTTTTTTGCTACCGTAGTTACAATTTTTCTAACGGTAGTAAAAATCTTCTCTCAGTGTAGATGAGATTCAATGTTAAGGTTTCACTTGCTCCAAAAGAAGAAAAGGGTTGGCTAGGGTTTGTTCGTGGTTTTACCAGTTTAAAAAAACTTTTACTAAAATTTCAAGACAAAACTGAGTATATTTATTAATTCTGGTGTTAACTAGTTAAATCTAGAACTAACTAAAATATGTTTAGTCAAAACTAGAATTAACTGCGAATGTTTGTAAATTCTAGTCTTAAAATACATACAGTATGTCCACGGATGGGGTTTACAAGAGGACAAATGGACTAAAAATTGAAAGATACGAAAAAAAGGTCACTCTTAATAAACGTTTTTGCTTGTCCAGAAAATACGATTCATCATAAGAAACTTCAATTTTTTTATACAGGGTGGGTAAAAACTGCAAAAATATTATTTTGCTTAAGAGTAAACATACTTTATTTTGAAAGATACGATTACGCTCTTAATAAACGTTTTTACTTGAATAATGAATAGGTGATACTTGTTGTCAATGTCTTTATTTAATGAAGTAATTATAATAATAATACGAACATTTTTATTAACATGAAAAGAATACGATAACGATTTCATAATTCAAGAACTCCACCCCCATACTCGACACATTTTTCTAATTGCTTCCTTAAATAAGTGATTTTTTCCTGAGATATCGATTGGACAGCCTGGATAATTCTGCCCTTCAGCACTTCAATATCATTTGGTATTGCGGTTGCAAAAACAATTTGTTTTAAACGGCCCCATAAAAACATATCGGCCAAGGATAAGTCGAGACTTCTTGGGGGAAACAAAACTGGGCCATTCCTGCCAATCCACCTTGGACCAAATCTGCGGTCAAGCCATTCTCTAACCTCACGAGCGAAATGAGCTGGACAACCATCTTGCTGAAAATACATATTTTGTCGAAAATTTAATGGTAGATTTTCGAGTTCATCATTGAAAAATGTATCCAGCATTTCTAAATATGATAATCTATTGCACGTGTTATCAAAAAAATATGGCCATACAGGGTGTAACTAAATAAGTGTAAAACATTTAAGGGGGTGATTCCTCATCGAAAAAAAGATAGGATGTTTCATATAAAGAAACTTCATTGGAGCATCCCTTGTTAAGATACAGCGCCTTAGAGGGGGTACATAAAATTTATAAATAAACAAAACTAATTTATTAATAACAAAAAAAGTAAATGTTCAATATGTCTACCTTCAGACATTACGCATGCGTCTAGACGTCGGCGCATTGAGCAACGTATTCGCGCGTTTTATGGCGATATGTATCTTGTTCGTAAAATAATTTTTTGCTGCGAACTGGTTTATTTTGGGCAAAAAATTCAAGAGACATTTTTTGTTTAAAATGAAACAGGCTATCGGAAATAAATTTTTAGATGGTAAACAAATAATAAGACAAAAACTTACATTGGAAATAAATTTTAGGGGTTGCGTTTTCCACCCTTACAACCATGGGGTAAACCAAATAAATTACTGACTAAGTGTCTTTTTGGTAGTAGAAAATGTCAGGTTAATTTCAATATTGTAACTTTTTTAGTGCTTGTGAAAAAAATTGTTAAACACATTTTATGTACCCCCTTTAAGGAGCTGTATCTTAACAAGGGATGCTCCAATGAAGTTTCTTTATATGAAAGATCCTATCTTTTTTTCGATGAGGAATCACCCCCTTAAATGTTTTACACTTATTTAGTTACACCCTGTATAATGCAATGGATCGATATCGCACACCACACGTTCACTTTTGTGAAATATTGTCTTCTCGTCATAATTCTGAATTCGGGATTTTCTAAAGTCCAGTACCTAACCTGCTGGGTTGCAACGGTTCCATTTGTTGAAAATGTACTTTTATCAGAAAACATTAATAAAAATCAACATTTCCACTTAAAATTTTGTCTCCTATCCACAAGCAAAAATCAAGTCGTTTCGCATCGTCTCCCTCTTCCAATCTTTGATTAAAGTGCGGTTTATACGGATATATTATATATATATTTGTTTAAAGGATTTTCTGAATTTGGCTTTTTTCACAACTTCCAACTGAGTAACACGATTTCTAAGGGACGTCATAGGATTTTCTTCAACAGAATGAAGAACTAAGAAAGTAGCAGCATCATCATGGTGGCATTTCTTCTTTTTTTTTTGAGGTCCAAAACCGAACCAGTTCTCTTGAACTTTTTTATTAACTTGCAGATTGTCATCCTAGTTATTGGGATTCCTACAAATTTCTCGGTAAATTATTCCATGACGTAGTGGTATGAAACTTGTATATCCCCATAACATTGTATTATAAAAACTCTTTGTTCAATAGATAGCATTTCTACTTAAATAATAACTTCATTAAATAAAGACATTAACAACAAGTACCTATCACCTTCAGTGACATTATTATTTTAACTAGGTTCACCAGTCAGAGGGGTGCCAGAGAATAATTTTTGGGAAATAAACCTTTTAATGAATTGTTCTACTTCGGTTTGTTGTGTAGAAAACAAATTCATTAAGAGCTCTTAAGCAAAATAACATTTTTGCAGTTTTTACCCACCCTGTATAAAAAAATTGAAGTTTCTTATGATAAATCGTATTTTCTAGACAAGCAAAAACGTTTATTAAGAATGACTTTTTTCGTATCTTTAAATTTTTAGTCCATTTCTCCTCTTATAAACCCCATCCGTGGACATACTATAAATATATAGAATTGATAAGGAAGGATAGTTAAAACTAGTTTTTCCTTAGAAGATCGGAACTGATATCGGGTTTTTAGGATAACATATATTTAAGTTATTAATAAGATTCCCTCTAATTAATTTTATAGTTTCTTGGGAATAAAGAAATTTAAAAAAAATGGCCGAAAATGATATATTTGTGCGTCAAATTTTCTATTGGCGTCTTAAAAATTTCAATTTGAGATAAATGCATAATAATACTTTAAAATCATCGCCCTGTGTCTATTTAAAAGTTATCTTGAGATACATATTTATACTTTGTTCCTTATGTTAATATAAACAATACCACTATCTACAAATAGATATTTTACACAAAACAATCTCCCCAATAACTAAAAGAATTTACTGTATATTTCAACAGAATGAAAACAGGCTTACGCAAATGCTTGTTGAGCCTCCAACCAAACCAATTCACCAAAAGATCTCGATTTTTTTTCTGAAATCTGACTTGTTATTTACGACTTGAAACCAGAATATTCCCCTATTTTACACGCCAATAACTCAAGACGTCGATACTTATCGTCCCACATATTCTGACATCAATACGGCCGATAGAAAAATTCTTTTCATTTTTTATTATTTATCACATTACTAGATGCCTGGTGACGCAAAATTTATTTTTCTTGATGACAGGAAACATTTTTGACTAATAAAATATTTATATTTACTGTAATTTTTAAATGTTAAGAGGCGATATCTAAAAATCTGTTTAGAATATATCCATGAATTGATGATGTACTAGGTGCACACCCTTTAATTTGAAGAGGTGGGAGAAATTATGGTATTTTACATTGAATATAAAAAATAAATAAATTTGACGAATAAATCAAGTATATTATGGTGTTATGGAAATTGCTTATTATATTTAAATCGACAAATCCTGAGATGAAAATAAATTGAAGAAAAATAACTTTAAATGGTTTGAATTATTGTGTTCGTGTTCAGTTTTTGATAACAAGACCTCTTTGACCCGCGTTATCACTTTCAACCTTTTAGAAAAAAAATACTACAATTTTAAGGTACATACTCTCTTACCTTCGATCTTATAATCCGTTTTATAATTAAATTCCATAAAAAAATAAAACACAAATAGTATGTTTTGCAATAGAACCAACAATAGGTAATATCACACTAATTTGAAATCACATCACAATATTTCTAATTATTTCACAACAGAAAAAACATCGGGTAATCTACAACTAACAAAACGTTTAAAATTCGTATACATCAATCACGTGGAACCCTCGAAAGCATTATTCCACCACCGAGTATCGAAACATACTTAAGCAACGATAGTCACGCGCGGCAGGTATCCAAGCAAGGGCGAAACATACGGTGTGATCTGACAACACTGTTAGTATTCTAGTGACCCACATTGTGGCTAACTGAATCCAGATGGAACGTCGCGACAGTATGTGGGTAAAAATAGCACCCTGTATTTCGGAAATCTAGAAGTATTGTGAATTTTGGAGGAGTGCAGGAATAGTACAGATAAGGTACACTACAGGTCGACAAGTTTATCTGTAGCTAGCAAAGGATGCGGCTAAAAAACTTCGGGTGTTAACAATGTTGTCACATATATTAAATTTTAATTTAATAATCTCTTACCGAGAACAGACCTAAAATTACATTTACGTATTTGAAATAAATTGTAATAGATATATAAGATACCAATATTCTATTATAGTTTCAATATTTCTTAAACCTTTCTTTTCATACTATTTATTTTGATTATTAAATGGAAAATAATATATTTTTTTGATTAAAGTACTTTTAATCTAAAAAAATATGGCAACACAGTGCGTTGTCAATGGTTATAGATAGCTAACACTAATTTGATTGGATATATCTCAGATAGTTGATAGTGCAGGAGTCTCGTGAGACACCCGATGGGTCATCGGGCTTATTCGGCGATGTCCGATATTTGATGGACCTACCGAGTCAGTTACGTAGTGATAGAAAGAGCAATTGTTACTGCATTGTGTTATATTGTGTTTTATAAATAAGGGTTAATTGTGTCGTGTTTTAGGGTGTTATTTTAATATTTTAAACTTTGTGATAATGAATAAGTATACTCCTGGTAAAAACTTTCGATGGCAACTATATTACACCTTTTCCATATTAGAAACCTATAGAACTGCAAGACCAAACTTTCGACGAAATGGCGCTGTTGGTTATACTAGCGCATCCACCACCATAGTTATACACTCTTGATTTTATTCAAAATTCAGGCAAATAACTTATTTACGAACCCATATTTTGAATGCAAGAAAATATGAGAAATCAGAAAACAAAATCGAAATCATGTTTGTCCTATTTCACCTGTTAATTAGAAATATATTTTATGTTTCGCTGTGTTTAAAGAGAAAAATAATTATCCATAAATTTGCTAAAATTAATATATGTATGGACAAGTCACAACTGACTCCTCAGATAAGGTTAAAATATCTTTAAAACTAAGTTAGTATAAATATTTATTTAAATATATTATATACAGGGTGTCCCATAACTAATGGTACACAGGAAAACTGCAGATTCCTTGGGTAAAAATACTGCGATTTGGCCATACTTAGATTAGTTCAATAGCTGGTAATAACCGAGATACAGGGTGTCCAAATAAAAATTTAATTTTAAATTTTCCTAAATAACGTATTTCTGAATCAATATTTTTGCACAAAATTTTGTGACTAGGGTTTTTTGGGGGAAAGGAATTTGAATTTGATTGATTTGATGTAGATTATAGGGGACGCTCTCTGCGGTACTTTGGATACATAAAAAGAAATGTAACTTCTTTGTGCCTTAGTATAATTATATTTTTATTAAAAATAACAGTTTTTCCATCATTTCTTAACAATAAAGGTATACTTTGTAAAGGTCGCTCCGACTAACCGTTTTCGAGATATTTTCAATTACAATTTCTAATGCGCCCGTTTAAATTTTGATTTGTAAATGTGTTTGTCATAGTAGGCTTTAGTAAAAACAAATACAATGAAAGCACTTTGAAACTGATTTGATTTCTGTCAAAGTTTATTTTCATTTGTCAGCATTGTGAGTGTTTTTAAAGAGTTTTTGAATATACTGTTATCGAAAATTAAACTAAAAATGCCGCGACATAACTTGTTTTCTAACAGAGAAATGCGAGACATGGTATTACGCACAAGAAAATTTTAACTGACGCGGGGCACATCGGCGGTATTTGGAAATGTATCCAAATAGAAGGAAGCCAGATTTTAAAATTTTTAGAAGCCTATATGACAGAATCAGGATCCTCCACTATTACGTTTTGGACGCAATGATCCTGTTTCTCCCAGTCTGTAGTATGGGCTTTTAAAAATTTCAAAATCTTTATGCCTTCTATTTGGATACATTTCCAAATATCGCCGAAGTGCCCCGCCCCGCGTCTTTTAAAATTTTCTTGCGCGTATAAACATACCATGTCTCGCATTTCTCCGTTAGAAAACAGTTATGTCGGGGCATTTTTAGTTTAATTTTTGATAACAGTATCTTGAAAACTCCTTAAAAACACCCACAATGCTGTCAAATGAAAATAAACTTTGACAGAAATGAGGTTTCAAAGTGCTTTCATTGTATATGTTTTTACCAAAGCCTACTGTGACAAATTTCACATTTATAAATCAAAATTTAAACGGACGCATTAGAAATTGTAATTGAAAATATCCCGAAAACGGTTAGTCGGAGCGATATTTACAAAGTATACCTTTATTGCTTAAAAATGACGGAAAAACTGATATTTTTAATAAAACTAATACTAAGTCCCAAGAAAGTTACACTTCTTTTTATGTATCCAGAGTACCGCAGAGCGCGCCCCCTATAATCTACATCAAAATTATTAACAAATTCAAATTCCTGTCCCCAAAAAAACCCTAGTCACAAAATTTTGTGCAAAAATATTGATTCAGAACTAAGTTATTTAGGAAAATTGAAAATTAAATTTGTACTTGGACACCCTGTATCTCGGTTATTACCAGCTATTGAACTAAACTAAGTATGGCCAAATCGCAGTATTTTTACCCAAGGAATCTGCAGTTTTTCTGTGTACCATTAGTTATGGGACACCCTGTATAAAGATAATTACACAATATAAAACTATAGTAGACACTGTTGAGCAATTATATGGGTCACATTTACAGGCCATGGTTGGAGTGAAATGCAGTGACGAACGTTAACGTGCACATAGTTGGGTTCGGTATTATAATCTAGATGTGGAGCGGTGTTTAATCACGGTACTTAAGATGAGACAGAACAATCGGCAATGAACGAACGGAAATAGAACAAACAGATTTGTGGTGGGTAAACCTACGACTACTGGTAATTTAAGTACGATATATCCTATGTACGTTATAGCTGAAGTCCATTGTAATAATTATTATGTTCAATGAAATTACAACAGCTTCCCTACAAAACACAATGCTCAAGTTTATTAGAAACGAACCATTTTGATATTGGCTGGCTTATCTTATAAGATAAAACGAAATACTAGTCAATTTTTAAACTTGATCGAAATAACAAAATGTGTTATTAAGAAATATTTTGGCATACAATTTTGCGATAATGGAATTTTTGGGAGAGAAATTTGAATGTGTTAGTAATTCTGATGTAGATTATAGTGGGCGCTCGCTGTGGCACTACGGATACATAGATACAAGTGCAACTTTTTTGCGCTTTAGTGTATTTATGGTTTTATTAAAAATAAAAATTTTCACTTTTACCCAAAAATTCAACTGTGTTTGAGATTTTTGGTTTACAATTTCTAAGACATCCATTTAATTAATTAAGAAATTATTCAAAAATGTATATTTTCCTTTATTGATAGTTTTTGCATTTATTTAGGTAAATACAGGGTGTTCCTTAATGACGTGCTAATATTTCAGGGTGTGATTCCTTAGGTAATTTCATAAAGAAAAGTTCATATGAACATATGTCCGCAAGGCTTAAATTTTTAATTTTTTAAATTGTTATTTTTTAATATCTCCGAAGGTACATTAGATATTATTTTCAATTTTGGTATGTTTGTTGTTGGATATGGAACCACATATTTTAGTTAGAAAAGTTATTCAATTGTTCCACCAGTGGCGTCCCTGCAAACATGTCCTCTGATATTTTTTACAAAAAAGATGGTACGCCACTAACATTTTTCCATGTTCTGATTAGGCTGGTCAATTCTACATGAAAACTGTCTCTTGAGTTTTTCTCGTCGTTCTTGATTAAAACCACTAAATTCATATTGAAACTAATGATTATTAACATTGATAAAATAATTAATGATAAATTTTGTTTTATAAAAATTGTTGGAAATGGCCACCTTCACCTAAAAGGCATGCTTCCGCCGTCTTCTCATCGGATTGCCCACTTCAACAATTTTTATGAAACAAAATTTATCATTAATTATTTTATCAATGTTAATTAGAATTTTTCAATATGAATTTAGTAGGTTTTACTCAAGAAAGGTGTGCCTGACGAGAAAAACTCAAGAGACCGTTTTGATGTAGAATTGACCAGGCTAATCAGAAAAAATATCCATATGGAGAAATGTCAGTGGCGTACCATCTTGTTTGTAAAAAATATCAGAGGGATGGAACAATTGAATAACTTTTCTAACTAAAATTTGTGGTTCTATATCCTATTAACAAATACCAAAATTGATAATAATATCTAAAGTACTTTCGGAGATATTGAAAAATAACCATTTAAGAAATAAAAATTCAACACCCTGTAAATTAATAATACTTTAAAAGTTCTAATTTTCCCGATCTAATGTGAATTATTTGTAGTCAAATTCTATTAACCACAACAATGTAATTAATATCTAATATAACAATGTGTTATTTCGATATTTTAAAAAGTGCACTGGACAGTATAAATGCAAAAATCTCGAAAACAGCTGCTCGGAGCGACATTCACAAGGTACACTATTTTTGGGTAAAAGTGATAGAAAATTGACATTTTCAATAAAAACAGAAATACACTAAAGCACAAAAAAGTTGTACTTATTCCTATCTTCCCGGAGTGCCACAGTGCTTTATAATCTACATCAGAATTATTAACAGATTCAAATTTCTCGCCTCAAAGAAATCCCCATCACAAAATTGTATGCAAAAATTTTGGTTAATAAAGAAATTAGTTAAGAAATTAAAAAATAAAATTTTCACTACTTGGATATCCTGTATCTCGGTTATTATCAACTTTTGAATAAGAAATTTTGGCAAAATCGCTATATTTTTACTTAAATAATATGCAATTTTACTTTGTACCTACTATTAGTTTTGGTACATCCCGTATAAAAAATTACATTAAATTTTAAAACCTTGTAAATACCATGTCATTAAAAACTAATTTGCTAAACCATTCCGAATCCGTTTTATTCCTTTACGACAAGTATACCGGTGGTATGTTTCCAAGTCTGCTTACATTATGTTGCTCGAATAATCCATTTTATACAGCATTAAGCTGTCCGAATATTCGGCTTGTAAGGCGAAGCAAGGGTTGCTTGGCTTGAATCGGGCATTACACAGCAAAATTATCAAATAAGTGTCCGTGCACATGGAATTTGGATGATTTATGCCAATATTATAGAACTCGAAATGGGGACTCGAGTATATAACAAGCCCTATTATTTCTGGGAAACTAACAGTTGTTCTGATAATTATTTTTAATTTGTTTAAGCAGTTTATTTTAATCGTTTTTAAAAATCTTGAAAGGATTTAGAGGGATCTTTAGTATATTAAAAAAAATATTTAACAGTAGCAAACTGATAAAAATTATAGTAGTATTTCAAGATTTTAACTATTAATTATAATAATTATACAGGGTGTTCGGATAATGCGTTAGGAAATTTTAAGGGGTGATTCTACATGCAAAAATAATGTTAGTAGATCATTTGGCAAAATGTCGAAATCTCCATGGTTACCATGATACAGGGGATTGAATTTGATCTTTTAGTTTTAGTTTCTCGTCATACTACATTTATTTTCGAACCAAATGATTTGATATTCGGCACACACATTAAACTCCAGCAACTATACAATTTGAAGATAAGAATGATTTTTTTTTAAACCGCTAGAGGGCACTTTACCTGAAACATAAATATTATTTCCGTCATAACTTTTTTCTTTTGGTAGCTGGAGCAAAACCACAAAAAATAAGTTACTCTTTATCAAGGTCGATAAACCTAGCCGTTTAGCCACTAATCGACATCAAAGCTTTCATTGCTCTCAACCAAATGCCTACGTACATAAATGGAATCGCGTCAAATCAAGTGGCCTGGTTTCAAATTATGCGAAATATGACAACTCAATAATTTATTTTATAGGTTAATTAATACATTTTTCAACAAGCAAAACTTAATAGGTACTACTTTAAAATCTAGAATGTATGACAGTAATTAATAAAATAAATTATAGTAAATTTTCAAAATGTTCTCCATTCATTTCTATACATTTTCTTATACTCTTTAAAAAATGCCTTCTAACGCGAAAGAAGATACCAACTCTGTTTTGAATAACCTCGCAACCATTTATTATTCTTTGACGCAAATCAATAATGTCATTTACTGGCGTCGCATACACCAAAGCCTTTAAGTGGCCCCAGAAAAAGAAATCCATAGGATTAATATCTGGCGAACGGGGCGCCCAAGGTAAAGGCCCGTTTCGTCCGATCCACCTATTACGAAATGTTTCATTTAGGTATCTTCGTACTACTAAACTAAAATGGGGTGGAGCGCCATCCTGAAGAAGCCACATGTTCAGTCTGGTTTGCATGTCAACATTTTCCAACAAAGTGGGTAGTATATTTTGAAGAAAATTTAAATAAACCTCTCCGTTTAGGTGCCCGTCAAAGAAATGGGGACCTATCAGGTGATCTCCTACGATTCCGGCCCAGACGTTTAAAGAAAACCGGCGTTGATATCGGGTTTCTACGATGGCGTGTGGGTTGTCATAAGCCCATTGATGAGTGTTATGAAAATTTATAATCCCTTCTCGCGTGAATCCTGCCTCGTCGGTAAACAATATGGTTTCGACAATTTGGTTGTTTTCTTCATATTTTTCTAAAATAGAATTGCACATGTCTACTCGTAATTGTGAATCACCCTCATATAGCGCTTGCACTTTCTGTACATGAAAGGGATACAGTAGCTCTTCGTGAAGTGTTTCCCAAATTGTAGAATTAGCAATCCCTTCTTGCAACGCCATTTTTCTTGTACTTGTACCTGGATTTTCCTCTACTCTTTCGAGAATTCTTTCTTCCCTATCGACAGTTCTCACATGCCTTGGTCTGCCTCTATCACCCAAACTATTTTTGAACGAACCTATCTCGCCAAGCCGCCTATGAATACTGATAAAAGTTCGGGCACATGGAGCATTTCTATCAGGATAAGCTGCGATATAAAGCCGTCTAGCCTCTTCCGCATTCCCATTTGCTTGCCCATAACAGAAATGGATATCACGGTACTCAACATTTGAATATTCTCGTTCCATTTTAACTTCGTCTTTTTATGACAAACAACTCTGGCTATCTAAACTTAACAGTAATAAAATTATTGAGTTGTCATATTTCGCATAATTTGAAACCAGGCCACTTGATTTGACGCGATTCCATTTATGTACGTAGGCATTTGGTTGAGAGCAATGAAAGCTTTGATGTCGATTAGTGGCTAAACGGCTAGGTTTATCGACCTTGATAAAGAGTAACTTATTTTTTGTGTTCTTAATTGCCATTAAAATGGCAACTTCGGTTTTGCTCCAGCTACCAAAAGAAAAAAGTTATGACGGAAATAATATTTATGTTTCAGGTAAAGTGCCCTCTAGCGGTTTAAAAAAAAGCATTCTTATCTTCAAATTGTATAGTTGCTGGAGTTTAATGTGTGTGCCGAATATCAAATCATTTGGTTCGAAAATAAATGTAGTATGACGAGAAACTAAAACTAAAAGATCAAATTCAATCCCCTGTATCATGGTAACCATGGAGATTTCGACATTTTGCCAAATGATCTACTAACATTATTTTTGCATGTAGAATCACCCCTTAAAATTTCCTAACGCATTATCCGAACACCCTGTATATTAAGTCCAGTCAAAGTGACAATTCAATTCTTTAGTTTATGTTTCTTCCTCAATAAAATGTTAGTCGACTATATTAAATACTGGTTGTTATGGAAAAGACTTATTATACAGGATGTCCGCTAATTAATGGGACATGGAAAACCACAGACTCCTTACGTAAAAATTTTAGGATTTAATTATACTTAGCGATATCTGAAAGTTGATTTTCTCTAATAACTTTGACAGAAACCAACGATTTTTTACAAAAGTTGGCAATTATGGTTTTTATAGGACGAGAAACTGATTTTTTGGTGAAATTTTAATGCACAATGTAGGGGGCGCTGTCTGCGGCATTTTTTGCAGATTTATTAGGTCATAACCTGGTTGTGCCTCAATGTATTTAAGTTTTTAATAGAAATAATACTTTTCTCATATTTATTACGTAAGAAAGGTATACTAATTTAACGTCGCCCAGAGTTACCATTTCGGAGATATTTGCATTTAAATTGTTTAGTGAACCCTGCCCAATTACTATTAATTTGCAAACAAAATTTTTTCGCAAAATAAAATATGAGAAAACAAATGAAATTTAGAGATGCGGTTGCTTTGGAGCAGGAAATGTTTCATTTTTGGGTTTATTTTAAGTTTGTGTTTTCATTGCTGTTGGTTTCTTTCACGATATTTTCTATAGTCAAAGTTATTTTAATTAAAGTAAGGTAAAGAACAATCCAATTGTTGTATTTATTATTCCCAATTATCATTACTAGAACATTAACTTTCATGTAAAAGTTAATTGGTAAGAAGTAACAAAATATTATTTGCTTGCCTGAGCTATCGCACTAAACAATTTAAATGTAGATATCTTCGAAACGGTAACTCTTTGCGACCGAAATTAGTATACCTTTTTTACGTAAAAAATATGAGGAAAGTATTATTTTCATTAAAAACTTAAATACCTACACCGAGGCACAAAAAATTATGACCTAATAAATCTGCAAAAAAAGGTGCATTAAAATTTCACCAAAAAATCAGTTTCTCTTCGTAAAAAAACCATATTGCCAACTTTTGTAA